>MU182276.1:0-40828 GCA_016904865.1 Pissodes strobi | reverse complement strand
TAGTAATTAGGAGATATAAATACGTGACGAGTTAATTCTATTTATATATTGTTATAATATTACAATAATTATATCCTATATATAGAATGGGCGAATAATTCACCCATCATATATATTCATATGTTCTAGCGTTTTTTACAGTCTCAACCAATTCTCTTTGTTGCTAGCACAACTGTAACCCTTGTTTATCCAAGCTCATGTTTTAAATAATTTGAACATAACTTGCATTCAACCAACGGTCGCCCGTTTAAGGCTGATTTCCATATATAGGACTGTGCACCGACTATGCGCCTACCGTGCACCTACCGTGTCGTTTTCACTGTAAATCAAAAAATTGTATGTTCCATATAAAACGCACTGAAACCCTTATTTACATTTACACATAAAGGACTGTGCTACGACCGTATTGCGGTCGTTTGTGAAAAAGTAGACTGCTGCAGCATGGTAGGCGCACAGTCGGTGCACAGTCCTATATATGAAAATCAGCCTTTAGGAAACCATCCCCGCTGGTGCTTGTAATTATATTATCTTGAATTTTGCTTGATGACTATGGTGACATGATTATGCAACTGCTCCTCCTAACTTCTTTTTTAAAAATATATTTAGATGGCTGCAAATAAATTTGGAATTATAGTTGTACCAAAACACACCACCACTCTCGTTTATAGTTCGGGAATAGACGATAATTTCTCAAACAATATACAATATGCGCCTTTGAATATAAAGAAAAGTTTTTTCTTCTGATAGATTTAATCATGTAGAAAAATGTGAAGAACTGCATAGAGTCTGAATATACTGATGTGTTGCTATTTATTTTTGAACAGACTCAAACTATCTACTTTTTCTAATGGTCCAGATGAAATAAAATCAGGCTGAGAAAACAAATACATAAAAAATTTACTAAATGTATCGAGCAACGATAACAAAACAATTCATTACAGATATGAATTTTACAATGAAAATTTCACCCGTTTATTGTTTTAAGTTTAGCAAAAATTTAAACACCTAAGCCTAATAAACCAAAAAATTTATTAGGAAGGAGTTTACTTAGACATGCTTTTTTCTGTTGCAATTGTTAGTCAATATTAAAATAAAACACTTACCTCTTAGATAGTACTAACAGAAAACAGCAAATGTGTAGAGTATATAAAAAATAAAAACAGGAACAACGTAACTTCTAAAAACTTAGAACTTCTCACAAGCAGGGGTTGGAACATAGACTTTAGTTATATGCCTATGGGTTGGAATCTGTAATGAACTAAAATTTTCGCTAGTGCGTTTTTATAGAAGAAATATGGGTTTAATGAGTTTGAAAAGGGTAAGGATGGTACTAATTTAAGCCAGTATTCATAATGCTTGGGAACTTAAATAGCATTCCATAATGTCTAATCGTTTTGGATTGTTATCGGTAATCCTTCAATAATTTTTACTGACTTGCTTAAATTTTAAAGAATTCGGAATGCATCAGGTTAAAAAGGCATAGGCGTAGCTGAAGTGAGTTAGAAAATTGGGTTATTTTTTTTAAATTTAGATCCGAAGCGTTCGGGTAGCTATATCGATGTCTTCATACCTTGAGCTGTGTTACTTCATATTTTGAATTCATGTTCAAGTCACGAAGATGGATCACATCGTATTCAGCTATACCAATGCCATTCAACAAACTCACAATATCACTCATTTTATATAAAAAAGGGGATATCTTGTAACACTAAATGCTCTTTGGAAGTAATCTTAGGCAGATGATTATGGCTCGGAGAATGTATTTATACATGTATTATAGTATATCATATTGATACGACTATATAACTGGAACACTCTACATAAATACACATACACTGCAGACATAATCACTTGATGCGTATAAAATAAAGCCTTTTGATGGATATCTTAAGATACTTTAACAAATTATTTTAAAATATATCCATTAACATGACTATATTACATCAACTCCTAAGGGATACCAAAGATTTAACAGTATTTATTTGGCACTAGAGTTTACTTTTGCCAAAAATACACGCAAAAAGCAGTACTTATACCTTCGATTCGATAAAGCTTTGTAACTTTGATCAACACTTTGATCTACGCTCATGTATGTACAGGGTTATCCAACGTACCTGTTTCCTGTACTTTTATAAAAAAAAACTGAAATAGCCATCTTATGTAATTTTCTCCCGCGAATTCGGATATGTTCAACAAAAAAACAATTGAACATCAAATAAAAGTGCTAGGGGTCATTTTGATATATTTTTAAATGGGATGCCATGTATATTATTGCATATTTGGATTGTGCGAAAAAGTCTAGACATATTTCATGAATAATGTGCTATTATACCTATCTCTAACGGTTTTTGAAATATTGACAGTTGAAAATCGACCATTTACCAAGTTTGACAGCTTGTAAAATCTCAAACGGCTAAAGATAGAACAAAACGGTTTCCACTTTCCTATATTGGTTTTTCATAAGCTATCGTATGACACTAACTTCAGATTTAACCAGAGGCTAAAAAATCCCGGATAAACTTTAACAATTACACATTTTTAGGGAGACTGACTCCTTCAAATTAGCCATATGATTTAGACTAAATCTAATAAGAGGTTCATAATTAATCCCACTGACTCCACTCTATGTTGTGCTTAACTATACATATACTATACTGTCACTTAAAACTTCTTAAAGAAAATTTGAAATTCTCGACGGGAAAATATATGTTGGAATTATATTTGCATCATGTCCCTGATATATTGTCTACACTTACATTTAAAAGTCTAAGATCTTCATGACAGTTAATACACTTAACATGTTTGTCGCAAGGATATAGCTGCTTCCACTAAAACAAGAAACCAATTTTCAAGTATTGGCGACATACATAGTATATAGTAAAAATCTGTGCAAACCTATTACGTTGCAATTTTCATATATATTATGCCATTCATTAATTGACAAGTCTTCGTTAGGGTTTACAACTCGAACCAGTCTACCATTTGAAATAAGTCCTTCATTAATTGTTGCTTCAAGCAGATAATGTATTGAAGTACAGAGCTTGGAAACGAGTTATAGTCAATAATTCGACTTTTGGTGAGAAGAGTGCAGCTTGGTCTGTTGCGTCTGTAATGAAAGCCGAACGAAAGTTGGGTATGGGATATAAAATGTCATTCCGATCCTTTGTTTTAAGTAAAGTGAAGAAGCATGTAAAACATTATGGTAATGAAGCACTTAGAGATAATATAAAGTTAGTTACGGTTTACAACTCGAACCAGTTCATCATTTGAATTAACTAAAAACTCGTCGAAAACGTCATTATTTTAATTAACTATGACCTCTTCGGAAACGTCATTATTGTTATGAGTTATATAATACTTAGTAATTCCATTTTCAGAATCTGCATTCTTTAAAGTATCCTTTGTATTATTAGACGCTAATTTCTACCCGTTTGTTGATAATGTCTCGGATAAAGCAGCAAATAATTTTATGAGTACTGAATCCTGCCCCTCGGACCAACTTTTCACGATCATATAGTTAATATTCAGTCTTTTATAAAACAGTTTTTTTGTAGATACTTCACTACACAACTGGTATAGTTTTCTCCCTTCCCGCTAGATATGTCAATTTTTTATGACTAGAATACTCATAACTTGCATTTTCTCATTTCTAACACTGCGTTACTACAACAATAATGGTTATGTTGACTATTAGAATTTGAGTCTTCAGCAAGTGGAAGAGTATAAATCCGTATCAAACAAAGGCAATGACATCAGATATTTACATTTAAATATATGCTTGCATGGCTGCTCCATAGACTTTCAAATCATGCACTAACATCACAACTTAAAGAAAATACGTTACTTGTAGTAAGCCTTCTTCATTTGAAGCAGCAAGAAAAGTTTCGTTACTTAGTTCTTTGAAGTCTTTACGTTTCTAAACATGCACTCACAACATAAAGAAAAGGCGTTACTTGCAGTAAACCTTAATTTGAAGCAGCAAGAAAAGTTCCGGTACTTGGTGCTTTGAAGTCTTTACACAAATAGACTACGATATACCGAAATAGAGTAAACAAAAATATATACCTGTTATAAATAAATAAGAAAACTGAACATCATTCTCCCATCGTATTTGGAGAAATTAAAGCATAACGATAAAACTATAGATCTTGTATTTGGTGTTTACATAAATGTAATGAATAGGTATCGAATTGGTGATGCACCTGTTCATTTCAAATCAAATAGTATATCGTTACGAAAAGGTAGACAGATTGTCGGTGTATATGCAATAACCGTGTAATTGTTAGATTTACTTTTCCTTAAACAACCTAATACTTCATCAAATATTGCTAGTATTGATAGTCAAGAAGCATATCTAGACATTTTATTAAAGTCGAATGATTTGTAGAAAAACTATAACTCTAAGCTCGGGATATCTAGAAGCCAATCTCAAAAATATAAGGAACTAATAGAACCACTCTTGACGGAAAAATCTGGTACTGGTATATCGCAAATAATACCGTAGGAAAAAACACATAAACGCCAGAACAATGTCGAATATATCTATTGGAATAAGATAGAAGAGCTTATTGAGAGATTAAGGCTTCTTTGGAGCGCAAAAGCAGCTGGGAATACAGGGCATGATAAAGAAATTTGGTCAATAATTGAAGAACTGCGTGTTGTTTCAAGGGCTTTATTTTATACGCATCAAGTGTTTATATCTGCAGTGTACGTGTATTTATGGAGAGTGTTTCCAGTTAGATAGTCGTATCAATGGTATACTACAATACATGTGTAAATACATTGTCCGAGCTGTAATCATCTGCCTAAGATTACTTCCAAAAAACATTTAGTGTTTCAAAATATCGCCTTTTTGATATAAAATGAGTGATATTGTGAGTTTGTTGAATGGCGTTGGTAGTGGTACAGCTGAATACGATGTTGTGATCCATCTTCGTGACTTGAACATTAATTCAAAATATGAAGTAACAACGTGATTAACACCACATATGGAAGAAGAATATTAGCAATTTTTGGAGGTATGAAGAGATCGATATGGCTATCCGAACGCTTCCGATCTAAATAAAAAAATTAAATAACCCAACTCACTTCAGCTACGCCTATGCCTTTTTAACCTGATGCATTCCGAACTTTTTAAATTTTCGAAATAATCTATGACGTTGAAATTCCAAAGCAAGCCATTCAAAATTATTGAGATATTACCGATAACAGTCCAAAACGATTAGACAATATGGGATGCTATTTAAAGTAATTTACCAAGCATTATGTTTGTGAGCTTATTTTCTTTTTTGCCTTATAGTAGGTAATATCTGATAGCTAAATAAGATTCATCAGAACTAATAAATGAAAACATACATTTTGATATTTAAAATGTTGATATTACGTATCAATTTACTCATCACATGGTCATATACATCCAAAATATTCAAAAACTACAGACAAGATACGTCACCCGACACAAATCGATGGATAAATATGATATAAAAGCAGAGACAGGAAGATACTAGTAACTAGCCCCGTAAATTTATCCACTGTTCTTTATGTATTTTTGTTTCACGTAACTTCCTATACTTATTTCCTTGTCATTCATCTAGGCAAGTGAACGTAGGTG
Source organism: Pissodes strobi (assembly GCA_016904865.1). Lineage (NCBI taxonomy): Eukaryota > Metazoa > Arthropoda > Insecta > Coleoptera > Curculionidae > Pissodes > Pissodes strobi. The sequence continues at coordinate 35,217 of MU182276.1, read as the reverse complement.
GAGCCGTCATCGCTTTCCTCGTGGTTGCCAAATTGCCTCCAGTTTCTGTATATAAATTTTGATGTTCCTTTTTTGCTCACTCTTGATTAAGAAACAAAAGATATACCATGAATTAAAAATTTTCAATTTGACGACGCTGCACTAGAACGGTGACGCGGGCCGATGACGAGCCAGGTTTGGCATTTTTGTAATGGCGCTAATGGCTCCTTTGTTTGGTTTTGCTGTTTAAGTAAATTATTGACTTTTATTAGTGATTACAGTGTATATTATTTAATTTGTGCGTTTTAACAGACAATTTAAGATAATAGTGAAATGGAGAATCTGCAAGTCATTTGCGACGTCTGCATAGAGATGAGGAACCGAATCATTCAGAGTTTTATCGATTGTCATTGATTATTTTTTTACTTTACTTTTAGTATTTGCATAAATCAACTCATATGATTACTCTGTTTTCGAGTTTGCGGTAGAATTACGAGTCTCTGCGGTAGAACGGTAGCTACAGTGTGAAAACAGTAGATCTATCGTAAAAACGGTACGTTTTTATGTTAGATCTGGCAGCACTGCTGGATAATAATATAACCAACTTGTCAAATCTACTCCCGCAAGGCAACACATGGCGCGTAGTTGCCATTACTTTCGATTTTTTTCCTTATCCTCGAAATGATCTTGGGCAGGTAAATAATTCGCCAGAGCAGGCGCAGCCTGCCTACGGCCCTGATTGGCACCGTTCTTACTCTTTCCATTCCCCATTGTTGCCGGATTTTCTCTTGTAAATCTCGATATTTGGCGATCTTTTTGACGTGCGGGACCTGCAAATTGTTGTTGTTGGGTATGGCGATGTCGATCAGCGTGGCTTTCTTGGCTTCCTTATCTACGAGACTGATGTCTGGTCTATTGTGGGTCGCCGTCTGGTCAGTAAGGACATTGCGGTCCCAGTAGATCTTATGGTTGTTACTTTCTAAAACAGATTCCGGAGTGTATTTATAGTGACTTACCTTTTCCGGCTGCACCAGCAACTGCTTGTCTGCTATTTCCTGATGGATTATCTTCGCAACTGCATCGTGCCTGACTTTATGTTCGGTTGCTGGTTTGACAGCCGTATCAACATCGATCATCCGCCACCGAAGCATCTTCAATTATGTACTTGGGATAATTTCTGGTGGGAATCACTTGACCTTAAATAGCCAGCAGAGTCCTCGGTTTCGGGGAACATTTGTCCTGAAACTAACCAATAGTTCAACGCTGTATTGTCGACGTGATCCTGGGTAGCCTCATTCGCATGCCTCCCATGTAAGGGCTTTTCCTTCCACACTCGTATTTTCTCAAGGTCGGTATGATGGCGGTCTTGAACCTGGTGTTCTTTCAAAAGCAGTGGTGTAGAGTTATCTACGTTACAAACTTCTCTATCAACTTCTGAGGAATTCACTTTCTTGTGAAAATAATTGCGCAAATTATTTATTTGCCGATCCTATTATTGTTTACGTAGATCCGCTAGACCTCTCCCACCTAGATGCCTTGGCAAGGTTGTTCGCTCCTCTGCGCTCCTTGGATGGTGTGGTGTGCTCTTGTAAGTAAGGTTCTTGTTTTCCGCTGGAGATTTTCAATGTCAGTGCCGGTCCATGTTACCAATCCAAACGAATACCGAAGAACTGAGACGGCATAAGTATTGATAGTCTTGCACAGATTTTTGCTGTTAAGTTGAGTTTTTGCCAACCGATTTATCCTTCTAGTAAATTCTTCTGTTAATTCAGCCTTCATTGCACCATGTGATATGCGCATTGTTTGTTTCATTGCCTCGATTTTCTAAGTTCAAAGTGGCCTGGACATACTTTACCTCGTACGATGTTCTCTGTACCTCACTTTTCCAGTCCAAAATGCATTCCAATATCCATGGAGAATTGTTCTACAATCTTCAACATTTGCTCCAGCTGGTTTTTGGTAGCTCCCATAAGTTTTAGGCTCGGTTTTAGGTCATCCATATAGAGCAGATGATTGACTTTCTCTCCTGCTTCGTTGTTGTTTTTGATATTGTATCCATAGGAAGTAGAATTCAGCTGGTGGGAATGGGATAGAGGGTTCATCGCAATACAGAATCGTAGCGGGCCGAGCGCGTCTCCTTAAAATATACCTCGTTTTATTGGTATGTTTTCGGTGGTAATCCCGGCTTCATTAAGACATATTTTCGTTTGCCAAGATGTCATGCCATGCCTTAAAAAGTTAACAATGTTAACATCAGTCTTCTTCTATATTTGAAGAATCTTTAGTGGCCACTCATGAGCCACAGAGTCGTAAGCCTTTTTATAATCGAATAAATCGATGTAAGCCATGTACAGATTCCTACGCTTGGGAAATGCCTGGTTACAGATGACAGAGTCGATTATGAGTTGCTCTCTTTACACCCCACAGAAGTCTTAGCGCATCCTTTCTGTTGGTCAGCTATGATCTTGTTTCGCTCACAGTGGACATAAAGCCGATGCGCTAAGCAGGTTGTTATCACTTTGTACATCGTTGGGAGACACGTGATTGGTCGGTACTTGGCTGAATCCTCCTTGTTTTCCGGGTCCTTTGATAGAAGAGAAGGTATGTGGCACTTCGAAATAGAAAGCGTGGCATATTTTCAGGATTGCCTTAAATTGTTGCTGAATTACGAGGGTGTTTGTTAGAATTCGTGTTGATTTGTACTTTAATATGTGCTTTAATACTAATAATAATATTAATGGAAGCAACACAAACTTATTAACTAGTTTTTCTATCAACCTACCTGTTTGTTTTAACACCGCGAACCTCAGCAAGAGAAAAACTTTCGGCGTTTTTTTATGTAAGACACCACCATAAACATATCCAGTAGTGGTAAATTGTCAGACCGTCCTTAAAAAAAACGGCGTCAGTTATTTTGAAAGACAACTCTGCTGAGAGTCCTAAGACGTTCCCTGCTCTGCCGTTCGTCAGGCGCGACGACAAACGAGCTACTTGACTTCACAGCCAAGGACGGCGCATTACAAGAATAATTTGAATTATGCAGTTTGTAATTGCTTATATTTATTATACAAAAATAACAAATGAGTTTTTTTTGTAAACTGTGGTTCTTTTAATAGTATTAAATTATGTTTGTAACATTTTTCAAATTTAATTTTTATGCAAGTTCCCCATTCACGGCAAAATTGATGAAAAATAGAACATATTCTAGTTACGTGAATAAATTCGCACTTGGTTAATTTGGTGTTTTATACTTATCCATTTTCTTCATAAATTAATTATTCACGAATAAATTGCCTTTGTAAAACTAGCTTTAAAACCTTTTGCAACTGACCTTCAATAACAAGAACCAAGGAAGCGCCAACGAAAATGGCACTAAATTTGGTCAAATTATTAGTTGTTTTCTACATCATAATATAATAGTTAATAAAGTGTATATTCATAATCTAATTTTTAATATAAGGATTTGATTTCTATATAAGTTATGGCTTATCGAGAAAATAAAATAAACTATTTTTGGGCTTGTACTCCATCCCTTTCTGCACAAAATTTGCAATTTTTTCGAATTACAGATTTCCTGGCCATTTTCCCCATAAACAAAAATTAATCATGCTTTAAATTTTTTTCACTGATGTATTTCCTAGTATGCTGTGTTAAGTTATGAAGCCTTCATATTTGTTTCGGTTTACAGTATGGAAAAGCTTAGGCGCGAAACTGAAGAATCAGATAGTTTGAAAAAGAAGAAAGCCCATGAAGAAGCCGCCGATAATCCCTCCTTTGGTTATGGAGGAAAATTTGGAGTTCAGAAGGACAGAATGGATGCTTCAGCAGTAGGACACGAATATATAGGAAAAGTAGAGAAACATGCTTCTCAAAAAGATTATTCTACGGGTTTTGGTGGTAAATTTGGCGTACAAACTGATAGAGTCGATAAGGTATGAGTTAATTTTATTGCATTTATCTTCATGGTATGATCATTTTAAATCTTTATTGGGCAGACATATTATTATTTTCGTAAGTAAATAGAGTTAATAAAAAAACCAACTGCAATATACTTCACGAGCTCTCTGGTGGTAGTAGTCAGTTTTCAGTTTATTAATAATATATATAATATATAATATTATTTTAATGGTATTCTGTTTCCTGAGTATTTACAATGCTAGTCAAAAGAATCAAAGCTAATTATAAGGTTATGCTGATCGATTAGTCTAAAACAACGAAAATAATTGTCAAGGAGCAGAAATACTTTATAAATCCTTAACAGGTACATAGTGAAGATGTTATGGAATATATTATTTTTAGCGGTGATGGCAAGTAGTCGGGCATCAAAACAATGCTTACCTCAAGAATATAAAAACTCATATTATTTTACTTTTGTTTTTCAAGAAATCTTAATATTATTTCATCAGGTTGACACATTCTGTCTTCCATTTGAAAACTAAAGTTTAGAAATCTACTAGTAACTTGAACCAGATCTCCTCTGGTTACTTTTTAGAGTAAGAGAGATACTAACTTGAAGTACAAATAGTACTTTATTATCGAAGAAATGAAATTTCTGTTGACAAAGCATGTTAAATATTATAAACAAATTGGGAACTTAGAGCTAATAAAAGTTACACGTCAACAAAGTAAAGTTACATATGTAAAACAAATAAACACCCAATCAGATCAGCCAACAGATCAGAAACAAAATTTTTCATTAAAATACTTCTCCACTGTCTATTCGTCAAATCAAATTAAAATTGCATTATTGTATTGTGCACTACACAACATTGATTTAAAATTAAGTTAAAAAATCATAAATTCTAATAACTAAAAAGTAAGACTCAAGTAAAATTTTTAGGTTAAAATGGCACAAACATATATAAATAAAAGAAGAAACAAAACAAAAGTTACACACTGAAAGCAATTAAAAACTATTCTGAAATAATTATCTCAAAACGCATCCCGATAGAATTCCTCCATGTTGTAATACGCTTTTCTCAAAAGCAGATTTTTAAGCAAGCGCCGAAAAGTCTTTAACGAGTTAACAGTTCTTAAATCTGCCAGTAAGTGATTATATAATTTCCGACCCTCATAAATTAGCGACATTTTGACCAGGGTGGTTCTTGGAACTGGCAGGGGCAAACTCAGGACCTGACGGGTGTTATGCAGGAAAGGGGGGCCTTGAAGTTCAACACGATTTTTAAAAATGATTGTTGCTGTCTCCAATATAATAAGAGATGTCAGAGTTAGAATTCTCTGAGCCACGAAGTGCGGTCTACAGGTTTCTCTTCGATTTATGTTCACTATAGATCGTACTGCCTTTTTTGGAGGTTAAAGATGATGCTTAGGAGACCCATGCCAGCGTTACCTGAGAATGGTATACCATATCGAAAGTGCGACTCAAACAGAGAGAAATAGACAGACCGCGCCAGCTGGTTACCGACTTTTCTCTAACCACCTTCACAGCAAAACAACCTGACGATAGCTTTCTACTGAGAGCCACTATGTGCTCTTCAAAACGTACCTCGCTATCCATTTGTATTCCCAGGAATTTAGTGATAAGTGCGCTGGGCAGGAGGTCCCCATCCATCAGCAAACCTGCTATATCACACACAACGATGTGGGTTTTACTTAGGTTTAGGCAGAGGCGGTTCGAGTTAAACCAGTCTTTGATGAGCTTTAAGTCCGTTGTTATTGTGTCCTTTAGCCCCGAAACCTCCCTATTCTACCACAATATGGAAATGTCTTCAGCAAAAAGTGTCCAGAGATATTCAGGTTAACAAGGTCGTTGATGGAGACCAAAAATAATATAGGTCCCAAAACCGAGCCCTGTGGAACCTCGCAGTCAATCCTTAGCTTTGACAGAATTATTCCACGATCCATACAATCAAACGCCTTGGACAGAACACAGAACACCGCTGCCGATATGTCACCCCGATTCACCCCGCAATAGACCCTCTCAAGGAAACTGTAGATGACACCGTGAGTACCTTTAGATGCCTGAAACCCAAATTGTCTCGTAGTTAGCGGATTAAAAGACTGAAGGTAGTTCCACATCCTCCTCTTAACGAGTTTCTCAATGACTTTAGACAGATTAGGAAGTAAGGAGATAGGTCTGTAGTTGAAGGGGTCCCCAGAGACACCACCTTTAAACACAGGGGCCACCAATGAACTTTTTAAACATGCTGGAAAGACACCACACAACCAAGACTCATTGATAGAAGCTGAAAGAGCATCAAGAGCACCATCAGGCAGCCGCAGGCGGATCTCAGCACAGATTTTATCCTCACCCCTACTCCTTCTGTTCCTTAACTCAGAAATGGTCTCAAATATTTCTTTTTGAAGAAACCAAAAGAGCCAGTGTGAGGAACATCTCTAAAGTAATACAGAGGATCAGTGCTAGATATGAGATTTTAAGTTAGATTTTGTGTTACACTGCAATAAAATTTATTTAGGTGCTCCGGACCAATCGCAGGGCTGTAATGTGTAGAGAGATTGCAAAAGTCATTAATAATTGACCAACTTTCCATCTGTTTATTTTTCGCCATTGAGGGTCTATTGGTGTAGTTAGTATACATTATCAGCAGACGCAAGGAGTCTTCCATAGATGTTACGGTATTTATTACAATAATTTATAAAGCTCTGATCAGTACTGAATTTTCCTAGATAATTCAGTGATTAAAGGTTTTTTCCTAAAATCTTAGGACCTTTAGTCAACCAGGTTTATTGCCTTGTACTCTTTTTTTATCAACTGCAGGGGAAATGCTTGATTGAATGAATTAACTAAACTATTATAAAAACTGGCAATTGGATCTACAGTATCCAAGCTTTGTCAGTCTGCACGAAGACATAAAGAATGGCATTTGTCAAAATTCACCGTACTGAAAATTCTACCGGGAATACGTCTGGAGGCCCGCCTCGGAATTTTGTAGTCAATAATGCATTTTACCGCCTCGTGATCCGTGAATCCCGCATTTAAAACTGAGCAGGATACCTTGGCATAATTTGAATAAAAATAATCGATTAAAGTTGAAGAATTGTTCGTGATCCGAGTCCGCTCATCAACATGCATATATGAACCATAACTAATAAATAGGTTGGCAAGCAGCGTAGTGTTAACAGAACCTTTATCATTAAAATTGATGTTAAAATCCCCTGCCAAAATAATTTTTGATAAGGATGGAACATTTGATAAGACTAAATCTAGACGCTGAAGGAATTCTCCAATTGATCCCAAAGGTAAACGGTATACACATATAACATATAAAATGTCCACATAGACAATTCAGAAGTCTTCTCTTCTATAATAATTTAACTTGTTATTTGGTTGTTATTTGCTTGCAACAGTCACTGAGAAAAGAAGACTTTTTTAATAATATAAGTGTGCCTCCATGGAGAAAACTTTCTCTACGCATAACAGATATTGGCCTATATTCATGTACACAAAAATATTCATCTGTCTTAAGCCAGTGTTCGGTTATTAATACTATATCAGGATGTCCAATGCTTTCCAAAAGTACATACAAACTATCACATTTGAAATTTGAGTTTTTGTTATCAGAATTTGTAACAATTAAAACCTCCTCTTGAGGTGGCGTAGCTATAAAAAATTACTGTTAAGCTCACTTGAATCATTATTTTCAAGATTGACAATCAATAAACAATTACTTATGCTATTCTCTTCTTCAATTTGTTGTTCATTTAAATTATTTGAAAGGTGCTGGTGAGTTTTGGTGTTACTTTTTTCTGATTCGTCAAAAGTTGAAGTAGTCTTAATAAATTTAAGGTTCTTCTGCTTAAAAACATTATTCAACGTTATCAGATTTAATACTTCATTACACAGTTCCTTGGAATTTTTTTAGTTATTTTGTTAGTATGAATAAAGTGAATTACGTTTTCGGATTTAGAAATATAACTTTCTATTAAATATTTTAGCCGAGAGTTATACTTAAAGATTTCTAAATTTATTTTGTAATAAAAGGTTCTTCAGTATAAACTTGTATGATAAATACAACTGGTGCTTTTTAATTAAGTGATAATACTAAATAAATATTTAATTTCAAAACTGCATTATCATCACGAAAAAAATAATAAGTTATTACACATTTTATTACTTTTATTAACAATTCGGATGAGTTGCTTGTCACTTGGAAAATATTCGAGGTGGAAAGCCTGAAATAGGCAAGCAATATAAATTGGCAAATTTGTTATGTGTATTTTTATTAATTTTAAATTAATACTTATGTTTTTTCAATGCAACTAATATCCAAGAATATTGGTCTACTGCGTGACCTAGTACGCTACCACGGCACATATAACAACCAGCAACATCACATCTTCTTTTTTCGCATCTGCGCAAGTCCGCGCGCAAGATATTCCTTGGTAGGAAATCCGCCAAACTGCCGCCAGCGGTGTCGTGTTTTTGCGACTGGTTAAATCGAAACCATAGGCGTGTATTTGTCAAATAATTGACATTGCGAGAGACGAACGTTGTTTATGACATTGTGTAATGCAAAAAGCCATGGTGTTTAAGCAATAAGAACTTGTACAAACCAGATATATTCTCCAAGAAGAATTTCTTTAGATTTCCTGCTCATAGAACAAGGTATACATACATTTCATAACCCATTGATATTTAAAATTTTATATTACGGCTCTGTTAAAGAAATATTATACTTATATATATATTTCAAATCGAGCCCTGATTTTTCCTACCCAACTGACATTAACAAGGTCAAATTTAATTTTTCGCCTGACAGGTCGAGTAATATTGCTGGTTGTTATATGTGCCGTGACGCTACGTTGAAACGTCTCTAAAAATAAGACAGTGTCATTTGAATATATACATTTATCATCACATTATCGTCCAGGCAGTATCGCCTATGTATAATACAAACAACCAATAATCAAATATTTATTGTAGAGTGCTGTAAGTTGGGACCACAAGGAAAAAGTTGAGAAACATGCTTCGCAAAAGGATTACTCCACAGGTTTTGGTGGCAAATTTGGTGTCCAAACTGATAGAGTGGATAAGGTATGGTATCGAATTCAAACTCAATATTCTTTGAAATCACAAAAAAGTGTAGATCATTAATAAGGCTCTCAAAATGTCCCAGCCTAGCACTGGTTATGACAGGAATTTTTCTGTGCCTTGAAATAATAAAATATAAATTCACTTCTTTCAAAATGTATCAGTGCATTATCAATTTTCGTCAACAGAGGTGAAAGAATTAAAGTGCGTCTAAACTATAAAAAGTGTAGTGTGTTCTAGTCTTTGTTAGAAAGGAAGATATCATAAGGTGTTAAAACTCCCAGGTCCATGTTCATCAATATGTGTTTTGCCTAATTACTGTGAGAACTTATTTCTAGATTGGAAATTAAAGCAAAAAGTCAAGGTCTGGCAAACGTCAGAATTGCTAAATAAAAATAGGATTTGTCCTAAAGATCCAGAAATCACCAAGTTGTAACCAGAACATGTATGAGACATTTGAAATAAATTGTCGTTTAAAATTATCTATTAACGGACATTATATACATATAGTTTGAGATTCAATATGTTTGCTATAATCTAACCAAACTTACTGCGGGTTTTTGAAAGCTTACATCTCTGAAAATAAACCGCTCACGCTAATTGAGAAATGGGGTATGTCAATTAAATAACCCATCAATCTGGAAACGGTTCGTATCATCGTGTAAGCTTGTAAAAGATGTTGCATAGATGTATTTTATAAGTGTTGAGTACCTATGATCTCTATGGTACTCATCTAGAGCATCAACCCATCAATCTGGAAACGGTTCGTATCATCGTGTAAGCTTGTAAAAGATGTTGCATAGATGTATTTTATAAGTGTTGAGTACCTATTATCTCTATGGTACTCATCTAGAGCCTCAAGAAGTCTATGTTGGTCCACGGAGTCAAACGCCTCTTTTTTACTCAAGGAATATTAAGATTAATGGTTTATTATATTCCATGCATTTTTTGATCAAGGCTTTAATGACTAGAAGGTGGTCAGTTTTGCCAAAAACCAGATCTAAATCCGGCCTGTTCTCGTAATTGGTATAAATCAAATTTAGATGCAGGGCTTTTGGTCAGTATCTTAGTGAGCAGCTTGTAGATACCAGAGAGAAGGCTAATAGGTCGGTAATTAGCCAGGATTGTTGGAATCCTTTCTTGTGCATTATTATCACTATTGCATGGTTCTATTTACTGCTCCTGAGGGGCATTAAATAATAACTGCAGTGCTTGTATCACCGATCTACCACTCTCCTTTATTGATTCAATCACAATTATCTTCGCCTGGGGATATATTGTTCTTCATTTCGGGTAGCGCACCCATGATCTCATCTACAGCTATATCAGGCCTATCCTCTAATAATTGGTTTATACTTTCATGATTTGGGTATCATAAGCTGTTAGTGTTTTGATAGATATGTTTATAAAAGTGTTCAGCGACCTGCATGATTTCTTGCTTGTTCATAATTACATTTCCTCACCTCCTCATAGCTTTGAAGTATTGAAGTGAATACTTCCGATATTCTTCAGAGTGTTTACTTTCCAACTCTCTGCGTTGTTGCATGAGTTGTTTCGTGTGGTCACTTAATCTTATATTGTTTGACTTTAGCTTTGACCCATATTTATTTACTGCCTTCTTAACCACAGCTAAGAGTAGAAATTTAAAGAGACGACAGCCGGCGAATTTCCTTTGATGTTTCAATACCTTCTTCATTGACCACGTCCCTTTACATTGGTAGTAAAGCGGCGTTGTCGCTTACAATTTTATTTTGGTGTTAGCGATGGTGCCATTTTCTTTACTGCTTTTCATTATTAGCAGACAGGACCGGCTTAATCCCAATTTCTATTTTAATGAGAGATAAATAGTTTTTTTTTACAATTACGCATTTAATCAAATTTGGCCTCTTTTAACTATGGTTTAGATAATACATAATTTTTTTACCGTACCTTCATTATATTATATAGATAAGGTAAAAAAAATAGAATCATGGTTAGTTCGGGTTATATATGATATACAATACGGCTGCGTGCCAATAAAAAAAGGCTCGATTTTAAAAGCAAAAACATTTGGCGATCAGCCTTATCGGTTATGGTCGGACTACCTTACAAATAAAACTTCAATAACTGTGAACACGAATTAATTTTTTGTAATTTCTTTGGGTGTCTTCAGATTGGAAGGAAGTACTCGTACTTGGGATTGCAAGGTCTAAAAAGAAGTGCATATTATAAGAATGTTAATTAAACGTTACACCTGAAAAAATAATAAGAAGAGTTATTTCTATGCTGTAAGATACATTGTTGCCAACAAAATACAGTAGAAGGAAAACTTTTTATAATTGACTCCTTAGAAAATGTTGATTGTGCAGGACAGGTTTTACCCCTAAAAAAAATATTTTTGTTGCAATCACAGTTTAAGCTGATTGCACAGGATGTCTAAAAATTAAAAAAGATACCTTAGAATAAGAAATAATTCATTTACATACTGCCTAGGAATAATTTTTTTTCTTAGTTTGTTGCAAGCGACAATTTTTACGCGAGTGGTTTTCGATACATGTTACAAGAGCAAACAAGAACATGGGTGAAATAGCCCTAATATAATAATATGTATCTAAGTAGGTATATATTATTATACTCCCTACAGATCAAAAATAAAAGTATATCATAGTAACAGCACCGACTAACAATTAAAAAATGAAACGTCTGTTAGTACCTACTTAAATAATGGAAAAGATACTTACCATCCATAGGTTCTTGATTAAAAGGTATTGGTTCAGCATTACATAAAAGGCGTGTTTTCTCCCTGGGGATATTAAACAAATGTGATAGTTCCATTTGCGCCAGGCAATACGTCTAATAGTTAGAATCTGACTGTAAAATAATTGGAACAGTTAGTACCCTAAATTTGGGTTGGTATATTCAGAAAGAGCTTTATTTTTGCTATTTCTACAAGAATATACAGAGTTCATAAAATGAGACAGCTTATTTAAAATTTTAAATAACATCATTAACCTAAATTTAATTATTGTTGCGATATGGACCATAAACAAAAGTGATATATTTTCCCCTTCCACGAATTATAAAAGTTCAGTCGGTGTAATGTTTAAAAATTAAATGATTTTAACAAGCATTATCTTCTAGCTTAATCGAAATTTTCAAAATAAAATTTTAGAGTGCTGTAAGTTGGGATCACAAGGAAAAAGTTGAAAAGCATGCTTCTCAAAAAGATTACGTAACTGGTTTCGGTGGCAAATTTGGAGTACAGAGTGACAGACAAGATAAATCGGCGGTAGGATGGGATCACCTTGAAAAAGTAGAGAAACACGAATCACAAAAAGGTTTGAATATTATTTATAGGATAGTAGTAACTCTTATTAGTTCTCTATCAAGGTCAAAAATAAATCCTGGAATACCTAGATATCGCATCATATTTTTGAATTTTTAAATAAATATTTGGTCTTTTCGATTTTACATAAAAAAATAATTAATTACCTTTTTATGAAAATTTTTTTGGTATTTTTATTTACTTTTTCTTAAAAATCTCCATACACCAAATTTCATTTTAATAGGATACTAGGAGTTTTAGATATTAGCTTTAAAATTTTGGGATTAATTATAAACTACTCATTTTAAAAAAGATTCCTTGGTTTTAAAAAATAATAGTTTGGTTATTGTAGTTGTGTTGCTCTAACTACATCCTTTATTTAGAAAATTCTCCCATGATGAAAAATTAAATATAAAGTAATCACAAAGAAAAAATAAATTATTATTATTATAATATTTTCGATAATATTTTATGTATTATGGTTCATGGCTTTTAAACATTATTTTTAACACAATAGACATTTCCAAGTTAATTTTGAATATCGACCTAGTTTTTTGCTGTCGTCAATAGTTTTTAAGTTATGACATTATAATGTGTAAATATTTAAAGCACCTGGGTTGTTTATTCATGTTTTCCAATCTCATTTGAACTGTAGTAGCATTACAGTAGTGCAAGTATGGTATTGTTTAAAAGCTGGCACTTTCTTATTCTTATTGGTAAAAGTTAGTTCATTCCGTATTTTTGTATATTTTTATCGCAGTCCCAGCAGTATACACATTTTTGCCCTCCATTCAATTTCAAGCATTGGCTGTACTTAATGTACAATTATTGCATATTAATTTTCCAATTTATTTTTAAAACACTTTGAAGTCCCTTCTCTAAAGTAGTGCTATATATACACATATACTGTTGTTTTTTCTGGTTATCATTTTACCTATTTTACCTTTGCTTATTTCAACTTTTTCGAAAGGTCTATAGCAAAATGACATGACTATTTTTATTTTTTAGTATTACGAATATTGCCTAAATATGTAAATATCTTGTTACAAAATATGATAATGCACATTTTTTTATATTAATTACAGTAAATTTAGGTCTTCCCAAATGACCTTAAGGCTATTTTCGTGCGTCTACTTATGTTCGAACCAATTTTTATACTAAGAGACTAAACAGTAGAACTCACTGCCAGGATTTCTTTAAAAGATTTAAAATATTAACTCTTCCTTCCTTATTCATATTTGAATCCGTTTGCTTAATCCGCAAGCACGTATATGCTATTCCAGGAAGGCCATCTCACAACTATCCACTTAGGAATACGGAGCATGATCTTTATCTGCCAACCCCACGCTCAGAGTTAGTTCAAAGCTCTATACTGTACAATGCAAACGAATGCACAATTATCTGCCATTTGAAATGATGTCAATAACATATTTTCCCGCATTTCGCAGAGCTTTGAGATCATACTTACTGGAGAGAGCTTTATACGCAGTGAACGACTTTTTTATTAATACTTAATTTTGAGCATCTTACACACTGGTTTAATGTTTAATGTTTGGTGTTTAGTATTTAGTATTTGATGTTTAAATGGCTAAATATTTTGATATTTAATATTTTATATAATATTTTGACCACGTACAATTTGCACAATTGTATAAAGTTTGTATAGTTAGGTTTTTCTTTTCTTTTCATTGTATGTTTCTATTTGTGTTTATATGTTTTGCATGTTTTGTATTCTAGCTCTAGCTTTTTTCTACAAATTGTAAAATTTTTTGACAAAAAATCATATTATTATTATTATTATTATTATTATTATTATTATTAATATTTTTATTATTCTAAAACCGTTTCAAATAAAGTACTACACGTCGTCGGTATCAATTTAAACGGAGTTGAAAGGCCTTTTTAACAAAATTATCAATTTAAACAGAGTTGAAAGGCCTTTTCAACAAATTTATCCAATATGGGGTGCTTTATTTTATAAAATTACCAACACTGGCCTAGAAAATGTCTATATTTGGATGAAGATTTTGTTTATTATGTTAATTCTATTAAGAATTCAGTGATTTTGCGTGCAAGAATATTTTATTCGGCTCTTTGGCTATTTTGGCATGAAATCATTTAATAACTATAAAAATCTAGCCATTTTAATGTGAACTTGTTTTTTCCCAAAAATTACCTTTAAAAATCATATCTTAGAACGTCGTATTTGATAGAAAAAAAGAATTGGGATCAAATAAGGAACCCATGGGGGTTCAAATTCGCGATAAAATACATGGTGTTACATTTAAAAAAAACCATATTTGATCCACCTTATATTTTTGCGACACCCTGCACATCGCGAACTTCACAACTTGCATTTATAGATTTTTGCTCTAAAGTCAAGCGTTTACCAGATATCGTCTATGGGAATACTAAGTAAACACCCTGTACATAATATGTCTTGCTTTTTAATGGGTAAGAAATTTTATAAGTTTGTAAAATATCCCCTAGACAATCTAAAATATTTCAGAGGTAAGCGATTGAGAAATTCTAAGGATTTAGATATACTCATTTTAACGAAGTTTAAATTCATTCCGCAAAATTTATTTACGAATTGCCGAAAAAGTGTCTTGTACCAGTTAAATTATTTTCAACATTGGGTGGATGACTTCTGAATTCCGAGCCGACCGATGCGATTCAGTACGCTGCTTTTATATGCTTCAATACGAGCTCCTTTACCCATTTTCTCAAATTATGGTTAGGTCAAAAGTCAAGCTGCGGTCGCATTCCGGTGACTATGATGCACTTTTTCTTAAATTAATATGTTTCGAAAATACATGTTTAGTTTTTACGTCATTTATTAACGGTCGACTGGTTAGTTCTAGCCTTTATTAAAATCCTACAAGAGACAGTATCAATGCCAAAGTATATCAATTGGCACACAAAATGAACCCAGTAAGCAAAAAAGTTATCCTACAGTGATTCACGCTAGACATTTAACACATTTCATCTGTTATACGACATGACTCGTTTTCTTGTGGAGTATTTTTGATTTTAGTTTACTAAAATGGTTTTGCAGTAGATTGAGAGGTACTTATGCCTCAAAGTGCAGATCAATATTATATTATAGTTTCAATACTGAAAATGATATCTGAGCCATTGCTAAAGGCTTATTTTGAACGGAATGGATGTTTAACCAATCTCAGCTGAGATTTCAAGGTGGAATATCAAATATAGTAGCATTTAAATCCCTAACTGCTTTGCGGGAAGGAAATATGTTCTGGTTTATCTTTTTTTTTATATCAAAGTAAGCCTATTTGTCACATGGATTTTTGACTCGACACTTATATGTGCAAAGTGTTGTATCATATTCTGAAAGATAATGTTTTGGTATATTTTTAGACTATGTGAAAGGTTTTGGTGGAAAATTCGGTATTCAAACTGATCGCCAGGATAAATCGGCAGTGGGATGGGATCATCATGAAGCGCCACAGAAACATGAGAGTCAAACAGATCACAAGATTGGTTTCGGTGGAAAATTCGGACTCCAAACCGACAGGTACATTATATTTAAATAGTAATAGTAGAAGTAGAAAGTATAGTAGCTTAGATAAGTAAGGAGGTTCCAGTGCAGCTGATTGGCGAGAACAGTAGCGTGACCTCTTAGGATCTGATTTGATATTGATGGACTTTGATTTTTAATCATTTGTATGTCTTATTGGCAACACTTGCAAAACCTTTATTTTTAAATATTCCTTTGAATAACTTTAAATAACAAACAAAACACTTAATATGCCATCTCACCACTCTTTCAAATATACATAAACAATCCAATAGTCTCCCTCGACACCTTCCAGGCGAGCGTCAAATTTCTCAGTCAATCAAACAAATTTTAATTTATTTTTTGATTCAATTCATGTACAGGGTGTCCCATTTTCGATGATATACAGGGTAACTCCCTTACGAGTAAAGATAAAGAGTTGCGGTTTTCGCAATATTTGCTACTTTTTCGTGAAAAGAACGATGGTATAAACAAAATTTTCATAGCCCGCTTCGTTTCTGAGATACAGGGGAAATTGAAAATAATGCATTTTGCATCCGTTATCCTTTAACATATCGGAAAGTTAAAAACTTGCTCTTATACGGTTTTTTATGCAGAATCCAGTGACATAGTCAATTTTTAGCTATAAATTAAACTTGTGTTTTTCTTACGGAACACCCTGTATATTTTTCTTTCGTTTGATTGTAAATTTTATAGGCTTTACAAAAATATATAACACATGATATGCATTTTAAATTATAAACCTTAAATTCATAATTTCACAAAATGTGTCCCTATACGACTCTCTTGGTGAGTATAGTATAAGCATTGTCTTTTAAACTTCTTCATCTTGGGCTTATTACACGCGGATTAAGTTTAGTAATATTCGTGTGTTCAGTTAGTATCATATTATGCTAAAAGTTATTTTTCTTTAAATGTTGTATTAACTGTGGAAAAGTGAAAAACGCGATTTGTAATTTACTTAAATGCAAATATTCTAATTCAAACTACCAATTCACTATCAGTAAAGGTTAGTCATTATCTCAACTTACCATTGTTACCTTATCTTTAACATCTTTCTTTTGTGTTGATAAGTGCTAAAAATACTGTTTGTTTATGTTTACTGGTACATACTACTGATAGTCTCTGAATCACTGCTTTAATGTGTTTTCAGCGTGGGTATTTTTTAAACATATTACTGCCACCAAGGATGTGTTTTTTGTACTGATTTACCGTAATTTGTACAATTGTGCATTTGAAAGTCTTAAACTTACTGGTTTTGGGCTGAATGTTCTGATTTGTTCTCTGCTTCCAATCATTATGTTTTTGTTGGAGTGCAAGACCTGTAAAAATCAGTGTGTTTTTAAAGGTAGGCCAAGGGAGGATGAACTATTTGGCGCTCCATGTGACTGCTGCAAAAATACATACTGCAAGAAGTGTCCTCAACTAACCACAACGGAAGCCCATGCTATCACTTTGGCACAGAGAAACGTTCATTTTTACTGTGGTCAATGTAAATTAAATATAAAAGATGCCCCAAAGCTTATAAAGCTGATGGAGAACCTGGATAAAATTAAGAAAGACTCGCATAAAAAAGATGTAAAAATTGAGAAACTTGAAATCAAATGTGAAAAAATTACTCAGGAATTGCAAAGTGAAATAGATAGGCTTACTAGTGATGACAAGGCCAAGGAAATTTCATCGAAAGACTCAAACGTCGAACCCGAGATTTTGAAGACACGGCTTTGGGTGCAGAACAGGATTACGAATCCAAACTAAATTCTCAAAAGTTGGAACTTTCTCGATTAAATAAAAAATGTATAGAGTTAATTGATGCAAACAGTTCCCTTTTAGATGAAATAAAACAGCTTGTATTTCAAAGCAGAAAACTTGGACAGGAACTAAAGGAAATGCAGGAGATTAAAAACAATATGTTAACAGCAATTGAGGTGATGTCTCAAGAAAATGAAGTTTATGTTACGGACTTGAAAAATGCTAAAATGGAACTTTTAAATTTCAAGCATAGTTTAAACTCTAAGCAAGTAAGTGAGAGTGCACCAGTAAAATCTAATTTAAACATCGTTATTAATAACACCGGCTCTATTGACCCAAGTAACTACGATGTGAAGCGGGAAATACAAGAATGTACCTCTAAAGTTACACAGAGATGCCCTTCAGGTAGGATTTTGATAATCGGGTATGAAATTGCAAAGAACTGTTCAATTCTTTTAAACAATTTGGTAAAAAATTACAACAACGATTTTACTATCCTAGGTATAGTGAAGCCATATGTGAATGTATCCCATATTTCAAAAAACATATTTTCCCAAACTATTACATACTCGCAAAATGATTTTGTGCTTGTTTGTTTGGATGTAAGTAATTGTATAAGTTTTAAAATCTCGGAGTTTAAAGAAATTTTTGGGATAGGGAAATACACAAATCTTATTGTGTGTTTTAAGTCCAACAACAGATTACAGAGAAATAAGCATATGTATGAAAAAATTAATAAGTTTATGAACTTGTATTTAAATACAAATACAAATGTCTCACTTACGATTGTAGAGAACCTTTGTAATGAAGAAGATAAAAAATTTATGTATTCAAAAATTTCATTATGTCAGTTAGTTTGCCATTTCTTGAAAAACACAAAGGTGTCTTTTTGTGTTCCACTTGTTTCTCTGTGTTGTGACACTAACTGTAAGTTTGTTACTAGATCTGTGAATGTATCAGACACTTTGGACGACGTTGTTGTAGTGGAGAGTTCGGGTGAAGTTATATCTACGGATATCGTCCGAACTCCAATAGTTATTGTTCCATAGCAGCAAATATCTCTGGTCAAATTGTGAATGTCCAGGATTTTAGATTGTTTTTAGATGTTAACGTACGTGAGTCTTTCTTTTTTACTCCAACAAATGTTATTGAACTTAAAGAGATATTTTCTGAAGTAAAAAATGCCCAGGCTACGGGATGGGATGGAGTATCAATAAGAATATTATTAAGTCCCTTTCAGATGAAGTTTTGTCTGTGCTGAGGCAATAAATATCTCCTTCAGTACTGGCGTTTTTCCGTCTAGTCTGAAGTTCGCTATTGTGGTTTGTGGTTCCTCTTTATAAAGGAGGCGATCAGAAATCTCCAGCAAATTATCGCCCAATTGCCTTGTTGCCGACACTGTCTAAAATTGTAGAAAAATTAGTTAAGAAACGTATGGTTTCATTTTTTGAGAGACACAATATATTAAGCGCTGCACAGTTTGGATTTCGGACGGCAAAAAACACAAATGATTTGGTATTTTCTTTTTTTAGAGACTCTTTATTTGAGTCTAAATGACAAAGATTTAGCTGCCGCAGTCTTTTGCGATCTCTCGAAAGCGTTTGACTGCGTCGATCACAATATACTTTTGAGTAAACTGGAGGCTTATGGTTTTAGGGGTGCAGCTTTGAACTGGTTTAAATCATATTTGTCTGGAAGAATGCAAAAGGTTTCCTTCCAGAATAAAGATTCTTCTGAGTAAAATGTTGAATATGGTATCCCGCAGGGTTCAGTGCTTGGTCCTGTTTTATTTCTCTGTTGTATATAAACGATCTCGCACGTGCTAATATTGGCGGGAATTTTCAGACGGTGCCACTGTGCTGTGGCATCGTAGTGATCAATCTGACCTTAATATTTTAATAAATAACGATCTGAAAACAATACAAAATTGGTGTGATGCAAATGGTCTCTCTCTTAATGTGTATAAAACTTGTGTTATGTCTTTTAGGTGCGATTTGAATAATGTATATCTCGGTGGGTCAACGTTACAACATTTGAATGAAAACAAATTTCTGGGTATTTCTATTGACGATAGGTTGAATTTTGATAGCCGTGTAAAATGTGTAAATAAAAGATTATCCTCAAATTCCTACGCAATAAGAGTGATTAGCAATCAGTTAGATGGTTCTGTGGCAAGAAATTCCTATTTTGCACATTTGAGGTGTGATGTATGCTTTTGGAGAGTTTGCTCGAGAAATCTTTTCTTTTTTACTACAAAAAAGGGCCATAAGATACATGTGCAGTGTAAACATACGAGATTCATGCAGGCCATTATTTTTAAAACACAAACTTCTAACTTTGCCATGTATATTTATTTTGGAAACGGCTTGCTTAAAGCACAAAAAATATAAAAGTTCAATAAATAATAACACCTTTCACAATACACGCCTCTCCCATAATATATCTCTTCTCATACCAACTTTCACGCAGTCAAAAAAATTCTGTAATTTATGTAAGCAAAAAGATTTTGTAACCACCTCCCTCTTGTGAACAGACAAATCTAGAGTGATAGGCTTTTCAGGAGACTGGTAAAATATTTGCTAATTGTGCGACCCTTTTATGATTTAAATGAATTTTTGGAGTATAACTTTTTAACTTGACATTGTTTAATGTATATGTTTGCATTGTACCTTTACATTAAGAATCTATGTTAGTGCGTCTGAATATATTTTACTATATGTTTATTTTATATTGGATTTAAATTTGTTATTTATATTTATGTATTTTTTTAAATTAACTACTTGTGATTTTTAAAGAGTTAAATGTAGTATTTTTAGTATTAGATTTTATAATGTATTGTCTTTTAATAATTTTATTATTAGTTTTAGAGTAACTGATAAACTTTTTTATATTAATGAAGGTCTGTATTTTTATCAAGCTTTGTCAATAAGATATGGTAGAGTGCCCAACGCAGTAAAGCCTTCTATAAATGATTTTTGAGGGCACCTCGGGGTTACAAGCTGAAATTTTCACAGAATGAAGGTTTTATTATATTAATTCAAAATCCGAAGGTAGTCAAAAATTAGAACGGGCAAAAGGGCAGTATACCTAAAAATCGAGATTATTATATGAACGTGTAGGATATTAATTTATGAATGTTTTCATATAAAATTCATCTACATTTTTGTTCGAATTATATTTTTTATCATTGCTTGAAATATGCAGATTACGTTGGCCCTTACGGCAAAATAAATCAAAAAATTGAAATATCTCCCTTCGAACCTGGGCAAAATCTGATTGAAATATACTCATTTTTGTATTCACATCGCATTCTGTCCGAAATGAAGGCTCAAATCAAAAAAAAATATTCTCGCAAAAAGTTTGCCTTAAGTATCTAGAATATATAGGTGCAAGAATACATTTTTTTTTCAAATGGTAATGGAAACATAGAATTAAATGTAAAAAAAGTAATTTTGTTCTAGCCGCGACCGTCGGATCTCGCGCTGCCCGTAGTCTCGCATCTCACTTTTCTTCATAGCTCCCTCTCTCTCTCTCGCCTATTGTACAATACAATAAGTGGTTTTACACATGACGGGTTAGGAAACTAATAATAATAATAGTTATTGTTATTTGAATAAAGTCAATGAAGACATTTTCGATTATGCTGAAATGTATTTTTCCTATACGCTGGTTGCTAGGCAATAAAGCAGTAGAAAAAAATCATATACTTAATGCAACTCCTATTTAAAAAAGGACTAGCTTTTATTCAAGATAAAAAAAACTGAAAATATAAAAAAAATCTTTATAATAACAAAATCTATTCATCTTCACTGTCTACCTTCTTCAGGAATAGACACAATGACTTCAATATTGCCTTCCAGTAATTTTTTTGCATGATCCTATGCAACCTATTTAATTTCTTCTACGTGTACAAGTTTTAAAGCTTGTACAAGTTTTGCTTCCATACAATCTAATAAAAAATTATTTGATTAAGTTTTATTATGTACCTATTTGATCTAATAATAATTTACCTTTTTTACATCCACATGCAATAAATACTTTTGCATCCGAAGGAAATGCTGGAAGTGTTGTAAAAATTGGGGATAATACTTGGATATCCACCTGCCTCCTCAAATTTCCATCCGCATTCTGTCACCTCTGGTAATAGGGGATTTGGTTCTAAAGAACTGAAGCATACCTTAGTTTAATAATGTATTCTCAGACTGTGAAATTTTAAACTATTTTTTGTAGGGGCTAGTTTTTTCAATTAGCGATGAAGAGGCCAATAGTGTCCTTAAAATATTAATAGACGAAATGTTTGCATTTGTTCAAAATAATTTTATGATAAATTTCTCTATATTATTGAACATGACATCTGAAAATTGCTGGACCCCAATACCGGCTAAATAATCGGAATAATTTAGATAAATTTTCCAACATTTTATTTTTCCTAATCCTCAAAACTGTCTGGTTGTATGACAACCCGTTAGAGCATGAAATGCGGTAATTTTTTTGCAAGTTTTTCCTCTAGGTTGATATCATGAACGGCCACATATCGCACCGAATTTCCTCTTCCACATTTTACTCAAATTCTTTGGAAGTATATATTTTTAAAATGTACCAGAAGTACAAGTACATCATCAATGTCATTGGAGTCCACTATGCATGCCAAATACATACAATGTTTAGCAGAGAATATATGCAACAAAACCCTAGTATCAGCTTCTTCGTGACTATAGATGATAATAATTTGTTGTCAGTTGGTTCGCAATTTGTTTTCTTATCAAAAATATTGGTAAATCCCTCACTATAGTTGCGAACTTGTAATTCGTTTTATGAGAGTGCTCTAATTTCGTCAACTGTTTTTTTTTAATTAAAAACAGAGTGGATACATAAATTGCACTGTTGTGGATGTAAAAGTATTTATTGCATGTGGATGTAAAAAAGGTAAATTATTATTAGATTAAATAAGTACATAATAAAACTTAATCAAATATTTTTTTATTATATTGTATGGAAGCAACGTGTACAAGCTTTAAAGCTTGTACACGTAGAAGTTAAATAGGTTACATAGGATCATGCAAAAAAATTACTGAAAGGCAATATTAAAGTCATTGTGTCTATTCCTGGAGAAGACACAGACAGTGAAGATAAATATAATTTGTTATTATAAAGATTTTTTTTACATTTTGAGTTTTTCTATTTTGAATAAAAGCAAGTCCTTTTTTTAATAGCAGTTGCATTAAGTATATGATTTTTTTTGTACTGTTTTATTGCCTAGCAGCCAGCAGCCATAGAAAAATAAATTTCAGTATAATCGAAATGTTTTCATCGACTTTAGTCAAATAATAATAGCTATTATTATTATTATTATTATTATTATTATTCTAACCCGTAATGTGTAAAACCACTTATTATATTGTACAATAGGCGAGAAAGAGGGGGAGCTATGAAGAAAAGTGAGATGCGAGACTACTGGGGCAGCGCGAGATCCGACGGTCGCGGCTAGAAGAAAATAACTTTTTTTACATTTAATTTTATTTTTTTATTTCCATTTGAGAAAAAAAAATATTCTTGCACCTATATATTCTAGATACTTAAGGCAAACTTTTAGCAAGAATAAAATTTTTTGATTTGAGCCTTCATTTTGGAGAGAATGCGAGATGAATACAAAATTAGTATTTTTCAGTCAGATTTTGCCCAGGTTCGAAGGGAGACATTTCAATTTTTTGATTTATTTTGCCGTAAGGGCCAACGTAATCTGCATATTTCAAGCAATGATAAACCATATACTTCGTACAAAAATGTAGATGAAATTTATATGAAAACATTCATAAATTAATATTCTACACATTCATAATAATAATCTCGATTTTTAGGTATACTGCCCTTTTGCCCGTTCTAATTTTTGTCTTCCTTCGGATTTTGAATTAATATAATAAAACCTTCATTCTGTGAAAATTTCAGCTTGTAACCCCGAGGTGCCCACACAAGGCAAACTAAGTTATAAGTAGCACTCTACTAATATATTCTTTGGACAATAAAGCAATATTGATTGATTGATAAACAATGGCTCTCTTATTCATAGAGTTTGTTTTATTTATTTCGACCTTTTCTGAAAATAACCTTTTATTTAAATTACTTTCATTATGGATAATTTTAATTTCATTAAAGTTTGGTATGTGACCAGTAATATATGCATGTTCAGATAAAGCAGAAGTGATTTTTTTGAAGTCTTATGTAACTTTTATGCCCAGAAATTCTATTTTCTAAATTTTGTGATGTTTGTCCAATATATTTTTTATCACAATTATTACATGGAATTGAATATACTAAATTTGAGTAATTTATAGCAATAGTTTTATCCTTTAATTTTGAATATAAATTACCGATCGATTTAACATTTTTAGCGCTAATTTTACAGGTTCATTTCTAAAAATGTTTATGATTTTCGGAGTAAATTCTTTAATATATGGAAAAGAAGCATAATAAACATTTGAAATATCATTATTTATGTTATCATGACTATTATTGTTGATGATATTAATTCTAATGTTAAAAAGCAATTTTGTTAGAAAATTTAATGGATAACCATTATCTACAAGGATGTCTTTAAGTTTGTGTAAATTTGTATTTATTAAAGTAGGATACACTAGGTTTATTATTCTATTTTTTAAAGCTAAAAATACATTAATTTTAATTTTATTACTATGATAAGAAAGATAATTTAAATATCTTTAATTTAATACCATGTCTTTAGAAACTTGAAATATTATTACTAATGAGATTTGGACTACGTTTAAAAATAATGAACATATTAGATATACAAGATTATTTGATCAAATTAAAAGAAATAATATTGACGAAATTAACAAATTAAAAAATGAAATCAGTAATAAAATTAAATCTAAAGATACATGGATGAAAAATCTTATTAATATTCACATCCCAGATGATATAAAAAACTTTTTAGCATTAGGTTTTAAATTCCTAAATTACTATCAGACATTGAAAATATTATCTATGGATTTAATATTAATAAAAGGAATTTATTTAGAGCTAAACTTACAAATATCATTACTAATTATTTACACTCTAATAAACATGTAGATCATTTTATCAATAATCTCTTTTATAAAAGAATTTTTTTTTTTAAAAGAACAGAACATCCAAATATTTTAGTTAGGTACTAAATCTGATAAAGGCAATATAACAGTATTAATTGATAAACAACAATACATATCTTTAGCCAATGATCTACTTGAAGATAAAATGTTTTATTCTTTAGTTAACAAGGACCAAACAAAATCAATAGAAAATAATTCTAAGAATCTAGTTACAACTATATTTAAGGCAAATATGATTGACGAAATTACATAAATACAAATTTACACAAACTGAAAGACATCCTTGTAGATAATGGTTATCCATTAAATTTTCTAAAAAAATTGCTTTTTAACATTAGAATTAATAACATCAACAATAATATTCATGATAACATAAATAATGATATTTCAAATGTTTATTATGCTTCTTTTCCATATAATAAAGAACTTACTCCGAAAATAATAAAAAATTTTAGAAATGAACCTGTAAAATTAGCGCTAAAAATGTTAAAGCGATTGGTAGTTTATATTAAAAATTAAAAGATAAAACTATTGCTTTAAATTACTCAAATTTAATATATTCGATTCCATGTAATAATTGTGATAAAAAATATATTGGACAAACATCACAAAGTCTAAAAAATAAGAATTTCTGGACATGAAAGTGTCATAAGACTTCAAAAAAACACTTCTGCTTTACCTGAACACGCATATATTACTGGTCACATACCAAACTTTAATGAAATTAAAATTCTCCATAGAGTAATTTAAATAAAAGGTTATTTTTAGAAATGGTCGAAATAAATAAAACAAACTCTATGAATAAGAGAACTGAAATTGATGATTTAAGCTCAATTTCTTCTTATATATTATCACTAAATAATCGATAATTTTATACCAATACACCTTGCCATTATTATTAAATTAACATCAAATATCAAGTATTCCTTTAACACCTCGTAAATTAATTATTTATTTTGAAACAAAGTAGATGACTTTGACATTTTATGTAGTTCTATAAGATATTCTAATATTTTACCAATTCTTTACAATATTTTTAAAATGGTATAACTGCCAACATTGAATTCAACTAGTTTTGATTGTAAGTTGCCACAAAATTGTTATATATTGGACGTTAGTATATCAAATAATTTTTAGCCCTAACGAAGGTAACGATATACTGACCGAAAGCTTGGACGCAAAACAAATCATCTTTTAATAAACCTTATTGGCTGAATACCCGTTAATTATTTCTACATAAAGAAAAAAAATGGTAGAGAAGGAACGCTGACTCCGTCCTTATCGCGATTTTCCTTATTATACGTTTTTGGTAGGGCCTGGATAAATATTCCATTTTCTACCAACTTTTTCTTCATTCCGGACAACTTTAAAATACCTTTCCTTCTTTCTGGATATCTATAAATGAAAATATTTAAATAAAAAATAAACGCAAATAACTCAAAAGGCAAATAAATATTCAAACAAATCTATTGAAATCTAGCTGAGAAGCTTCATTGTTCTGTCTAAAGCAGGCTAACAAGTCATATTTTTCAAAATATTGGTAATTTAAATTTTCAGCCATTGTAAAAAAATTGCAATATTACACAGAAAATATAAATTTTGCAACTGACAGGTCTTGCCAGTAGGAAATGATCATTCAATTGTTCTAATAATCGCTGCTTACTAACACTTATACCATTGTTTAAAAGACAATGCTTATACTATGCTCCCCAAGTGTCGTATAAGGACACATTTTGTGAAAATTAATTTTAGGTTTATTATTTAAAATACATATCATGTGTTATATATTTTTGTAAAGCTTATAAAATTTTCAATCAAACGAAACGAAATTGACAGCTCACACCAAAATCACAATCAAGATCTGACTACGCCACTGGACTCTACGTAAAAAACTATAAGAGCCAAGTTTTTAGCTTTGCGATATGTTAAAGGATAACGGAGAATGGAGGTCTCAAAATTCATTATTTTCAGTTTTGCCCTGTATCTCAGTAACGAAGCCGGGTATGAAAATTTTATTTATATCATCGTTCTTTTCACAAAAAAGTAGCACAGTTTTGCGAAAACCGCAACTCTCTATCTTTACTCGTAAGGGAGATACCCCGTAATATTATCGAAAATGGGGTTTTCCAATATATGGGCTAATGGAATGAAGAAATTTGCTCTGTCGGTTGTGAGAATAGAACAATATCGTCTAATGAATAAATTGGAAATAGTTTTCCAATGTTCTTTACAAAACTTCCTATATGTCACACAAAATATAGTTTATATACTTCCCAAAATGCTATTAAAATAAACAAGTCTAGAAAAAAAAAGATAAAATTTAAGTGACAATTCTATTCAAACCGTCGCGTCGCCGTCGTTTTCGTTATTTTGCTGAACTGATAACTTGAGAGTGAACATTAACTATTTATTTACAATATACTCCATAAATTATATAAATACTATTAACACGTCGAGGAAATAAATTAGCAGTTAAACAAAAATAATTTTTGGTTACTATGCAAGACGGGACATGACGGAGACTTTAAAAGAAAGGCATAAATCAAAATTTTTCGCAAATTATGAATTACTGCGTATAGTGGTGAACATATCAAAAGTAGAAAGTGCCTCTGCCACACTTACTTCATTTCAAGTTACGAAATGACAATTTTCCTCCCTAGGAACTATGGACAAAGTACATTAGTTTATCTGAAAGGTGATTTTTGCGTTTTTTTTTTTAATAGTATATAAAATTATATGAAAATAGATTTTTCCTCTCGTATTGCTTTTGGCTATATCTAGAATAACTAACACTCCCTAGACATACAAATATTTATTTTCGGCAATAACTTGTAATTGCGACCCACCGGAATTATTTTACCCCATAAGTCCTTTTCATAGGACAGTTCACATACTTCATAATTTTATATTTCATGCAAATCAGGCGCGACAAAGACGAATTGGGTGTATATTAAATAATGGAGATGGTGCCTTTCCTAATTTCTTAAAAACTTTAATTATGCTTTTGAATAAATATGGCGATAAAAGTGATTTCAATAACTATTCACCAATTGCATAGTTATTACAGGACACAGTAGTAATAATCATAAAACTATTGCTAGAAGATGTCTGGCAAATAAATATGCATGAAGTTCAACTCTGTTTAGTGTAACCACATTACATATTAAGTCTAAAAAATTAGTCAAATATCAGGGTATAACACTTTGGTCAATATTTGTAACGGAATATTCATTCATTCTGAATCAGTTGAATACTAAATATTAAATAAATATATATTTTAAGATTTTCCTGGCACATTTTAGAACTAGGAAATAGGACTTATTTTTTACAATGCCAGCTACACCTTATGACCCTAGACAGAAAGCTGAATGTTATTTGCATATAGGATTATTGGTTATTTTAAGTTCAGAGCTATAAATGAGTCATTACTCAGCCTTATCGTTCTTTGTCCACTTACTATTGTTAGCGATAATTTAGTTTTCAATGCATTTTGTTCAAACAAGTGAGTAAATGTTAATAATATGTAATTCTTATATATTAGGGTGGATAAATCAGCCGCAAATTTCGATGAGCCTACTAAAGTAGGAACAAATTATACAAAAGTAAAACCAGATATTGGTGGTGCTAAACCGTCAGATTTAAGAGCTAAATTTGAAAATATGGTGAGTGATAGCTATTAAAACTATATTACTTACTATTAATCTTATACCGGGTAGTGCCCAAACTAACTTAAATATTGGCTCCTATTGACTATTTCTTATTTTCTCTTTCTTCTTTTTCTCCTTCAAGATTATTTCTTATTTTCTATATAAACAGAGCAGTGAGCAGTATATTTTAAATTATTTTCCTATTTTATATTATTTTTTATATTATGTCATTTGCCTGTATAAACCCACTAGTATTTTCATTATTTTTATATTTTTTTAATATGAATTATAATAATTAAGAATCAATATGTATGATTAGTTATTGGACAGTGCCCGCAATGTTATTTGTGAATTTACCAATCAGATTTATTTCCAATAAAACAATAGTCCAGAGTATTGTTCAAAGTAAAGACTAAAAGTGCTTGGATTAATAAATGCAACTGCTCAAAGGTAGAGCTAAAGAAAACAATACACGTTTAGAAATGTTATTCCATGTAGAAGAACGTAGTGGAATTAGCACTAGGTTTCTGGCGAAACTGTATTGATACATCACACCACAGTCAGGGTTGATAAAAATCATGACTTAAAAAATCCTAAATTCAGGTTTTTTTAAAATCAAGATTTTTTTCCACAAATTTTATTTTAGACTAGTTGTTATTATTACACATATAACTTATGGCAACATATTTTCCTACGACTTGTCAATCTCAGTCTGGAACTAGTCAAAATCAAATTATCCATGTAAAACAGAAGATGGAAACAATGTTTTTTAAAATCATAGATACATCCGGTCATCTCCATATGGCTGACCTTTCAAAATTGGCTATCGACTCAATAAAAAGTGCAAAAATAAATATGGCTGTAGGTTACTACTGTTGTGATAGATAACGAGGCCAACATGGCCAATATGAAGGGAAAAATTACCGGTTAATCGTCGCACATACTTAGTTTTGCTTTCCAAAGGTCTAAAAGTTAAAGAACATATAGTATAAATTGTAAAATATTTTAGAAATACTGCTTTGCTAAATGCGTTATACAAATAAAAACGACGCAATAAATTAATGTTACCTCGAGACCTTCGACGGAATATTCTATGAGTCGCCAAATTTGTTATTAATAAGGCCATAGAGAAGTAATTGCAATTGATTTTTAAAGGGTATCCGATATCTGTATTAAAAGGATGGCTGGAAATTTTTTTTAGTTACTAAATCCAATTTCTATAGCACTTGGCGTAATACCACAGAATGATTCATGTTTATCTCAAGCAGTTCAAACGTTGCAAAAAGTGTCTATGTCTATTTTTGACAGATCTGAGTTTGTGTCAACATCAACTATTTAAAAAAAATGTGACCAAACTTTAACTCCCTTTCACTTTTTGACATATATGTTGGATCCCACAAAAAACACAAGATTACTGGCTGAAGAAAAGAGATAATCTCTAAATTAGTTTCGATATTGTATCCAAACATTTAGCAGACACAGAATTTAATTATCAGTGATTACCACTGGAAAGCCAAGTCAGACTATTTTTACAAGACTGTTTTTCAACGAAATACTCTTTCGTGAAACGAAAGATGTTACTGTGTTTCAGTTATCTAACAACTCATCGAAAAAAGTGATTATTATAGAACTTTTTGCGTTGAATTCAGTGGTGTAGTCACTTATTTTTTTTTTTAATATTTCGGCATAATAAACCAGTATTTTTTTAAATGGAGCATTAAATAAGCTGATTTGAATAAGCGTTGCATATTTTTGAAAGTAATAAAATTAACTTATTTAATACAGGCTGTGCATTAAAAAAACCACAACTCTGATTTATTATTAGTACGCTACCGGATTCTACGCAAAAATTTAGTTCTATAATAGCCAGTTTCTGCCTTTTCGATAAGTTGTCAGATAACTGAAATACGAGGGGTGCCCGAAAATGCAAGAATTTCAAATTCACCCTATATATCTAAAAAAGGGATATGAAAATTCTGATTATGATATCTTTCGCTTCATAAAAACACATTCGGATCTCTCTAGCTTTGCTAATACCCATTTGGAATAACTCCATCCTTATTTATCAATCATTAATCAGGTGAAACAAATAATTTCCATCAAAAATAAACGTCAATTACTAATTAGATGTTACGTCAAAAGTTTGATGACTGTCATAGACAAAGAAACATTTTTGCTTTCTCTATGATGTCTGTTAATGTCATTAAATATCGCAACAATACGCTACCAAAATGCGATATTCCGATGAATCCAAAAAATTTCTTCTTCATGTAAGGAAGTTATTTTCAAAATAATTTAGGATCTCGATTTAAGGCAATTCAGAAAGCGTCCGAAGCTATTAAAGTTCGACAAAGCACACTAGAAGATCCAAATAGAGAAAGGGATTTCGAATTTAGAAGGAATATGTCTGGAAACGATTCCCGGAGTAAAACTCGAATTACGAAGAATACTCTGCGTTATTTAAGGGAGGTAATTTACAAAATGTATGCCCGAAAGGAACATATTACTTTAGAAATTATTTACCGGCAAAATCTCTAAAAGTTCTTTATATTTGGGAATTAAGAAACTTTGCTTCAGCTCCAAAAAGCAAGAAGGAAGAAAACATTTATTGGAAATACCTGGATCAAGTTGCTAAAAAAGAGAACATATAAACCGTCTCGTGATGGGACTTGGGTTTTTCGCAAAAGTGAGGATAGAAGAATGTGGCAAGATGGTAGTAAATACAATAATTAAAAAAAAAACGAAGTGGGATACGTTACGTTATTGTTCATGCCGGAAATAAAAATGGATTTGTGACAAATGCATCCCTAATTTTTAAATGTAATAATAAAACAGGTGATTATCATGATGATATGAATATCGTAAATTGTGAGAAGTAGATTAAAGATCAACTTTTTGCAAACTTAGAAGAAACATCCTTAATTATATTGGATAACGCAGCTTATCATAGTCGCATGGATGAAGAAGTTCCGAGAAAAAGCGGGAGCAAAAAACGTCTTTTAGAATAGTTTGGAAAGAAGAATTATCCATTTTCAAATAAAAATCTTTCAAAATATGCTATTTGGAATTTGGTGGAAAAGCAAACAGTGCTGAAAAAAATATATCATTCGGATAAATACGCTGCGGAGCATGGTCATTGTGTGCTCAGATTACCACCCTATCATTGTCATTTTAATGCCATAAACATAAAAATGATATGGTCAGAGACTAAAAGACGTTATGACGAAGCTATTGTTAAAACCACAGGGTCACTTTCTGAAGTTTTAAATATATTGTCACGGTTAGCAACTATCCGAATGTTTTTGTGCTACCCTATAGAACTAGCCTTGGGTGTGCAGCTCTGGTCGAGAATAATATAGATGCCTCGCTTCGTCCCGAGTATTCGCGATATTTTTAAGACTGTATATAAATAGCAGACATTACGCGAGTTGCAGTTAGTTAATCATTGAGTTCTGAATTGTAAAGATCTAATAGTTGTAAAGTTATAAGAGTAGTCTAGTGTTTTTAATTCTATAGAGTGATAAAGAATAAATAGAGTATTATTTTAAAATAGTAAAAGTTGTGATTTCGTCAGAACCCACGGGAAAAACGCAACATTTGGTGTCAGAAGTTGGATTGTGAAGGGACCGGACTTGTGAAGTATTCTTCGAGGAGAGAGGTACAAGTACGTCAACGAGATCGTTTTGATTGGTGGATTCTGTGAACATTGTATAACATTTTATGGTCAATAAAATTAAATGTTGGCCGATTTCATGGAAAATCTAAATGCTGAGAGGCAAGTGGCACGGGAAGAGGATGAACATAAAAGTTAGATAGAACAGGCTCTATTTCAGAAATGGATCCTGGATGTAATTGTAGGCGAGCAAGGAAAATTACAGAAAATATTGGACGGACAAAATTAGAAATTTGAAAAGGAAGTAAACAATATACAAGAAGAAGTTGGAAATGTACAAAAAGAAGTAGGAGACGTACGGAAAGAAATGAAGAATCTACAAGCAGAAGTTACCAGACTAAAAAAACAAGGACCCTCCGAGAGGGTATTCGGCACAGGACAGAATATTAGACCTCCAACGTATGACGGTCAAACATCCTGGACAATGTACAGAAGACAATTGGAATCCGCTGCTATTGCCAATGGTTGGAATAACAAAGCAATGGCTACATCACTAGAGGTAGCGCTTCGTGGATCTGCCCTGGAACTACTACAGGCCATTCCCATCAGCCAAGAGGGGAAATATGACATCCTTTTAACTGCCCTCGAGGGACGTTTTGGAGACCAACACAGAAGACAACTGTATGAGGCACAAGTAAAGCCCCGACATCAGAAGCCTGGTGAAAACCTGCAAGAGTTTGGGGCTGACTTTAGACGTCTCATTCAATAATTGGCCTACCCGGGAGCAACAGACACATTTCAAGAGGAACTTGCTGCCCAGTATTTCGTGGATGGTATCAGAAATCCAGAGACTCAGAAAATGCTAGGTGTAGCTAAATTTGGTAACAGCAGTGAAGCTCTGGGTAGAGCTCTAGAAATCGAGGCGGCCTGTAACATCTCTAAGCCAAAAGTCAGAGCTGTATCCATCCAGGAATGGGCGCAATTTTGAAGAAATTAACCGAAGTTCTTCAAGCCACGGGGAGATTCCGGGAGCCACTAGAAGATAGGCCACGTAACCGAAATATTTCAAATCAGTGTTATATATGTGGTAGGACTGGGCCTTTCAAAAGCGACTGTCGAATACAACTATGGCCCAGATCTGTACCCAGGGGCGCTAGAAGCTTAAAGTCAAATCAGGAAAACTTCAATTGAGGAGTGATCATTCAAAACGCAATAAATCCATTTTTGACATTTTTGGAGATTGATATGTGATATTGATCAAAAACATGAAATATATCCAGTTAACATATCAGAATCGATCAAAACGCAACGATTCCTATTGAAATTTAACCCCTAAAATAAACCATTCAATCAAAACGTAATGAATCCAAAAAAAGTCAGTTTTTATTTCCATTTCATTCAAATTGTAATAAATCCCAAGTAGGTAATGTAGTGCACTAAATATAATTAAATTAGGTTAATAAATGCAAGGTCTGTTAGATGTTGGCTGAGGGCGGGCACTAAATTAATCAATTATTTGGTTTAAGTCATACAAGGATTGATTTTATGTTTATGAAGAGGTCAGCGGTCTATTTTTAGCTGTCACTGCTGACAGTTATTTGCCGATTTAGAGAGAAAAATATTTAGGAAGAAAAATGGAAGAAACAATAAAAAGTGAAGGGGGTTTCATTAAAGACAAAGGCCGTTGAAATACGAAAATAGCCCATAAAAAACGCAGGTTAGTGTTTGGATAATATTGTCTGAGGAATATTAAATACTTTTCATTGGCAATAAGTTTCGTTATAGCCTTGGAACAACCCGCCATAAAAACCGTTCCTGAACAGTAGTTTTCAGTCTGTCAATTGATTTTTGTCAACTTTGACAAACGTTCAACTTGTCGAAAAATATTTGGGCGACTGAAAATCACTGTTGTGAACCGGTTTTTATGGGGGGCGGGGAGTGGGGGGTTGAAAAAAAACATTGGGGTAAGGTTCCGGCATGCTCATTGCAGTGGCGGATCCAAGGAGGGTAATGAGGGCTACGAGAAGAAGAAGAAAGGGAGGGGGATACGACTGCTTGGAACCTGATCATGGCGTTAACATATAGTTTTTTGTTCTGTTCTTTGTTCAGTTGTTTGTTACTTTGTATGGTTTAATAAAATTTATTTTATAAATAAGATCCACATTGTTTGTTTAACAAAACTTGGTCATACAAAATGAGATAAATCCTGAAGTAATTCAATCAAACTGTAATAAATCCATTTAAGTCAATCAAAACGTAATAAATCCAATTTTTTTTTGCAAATAATTCTTCATACATATGAAAAAATATTATATAATATAAATGATAATTATGTTCCCTCTGAGCTACATAAGATTACCTAACGCCGTTTTTGAAAATATTAAGGACTTATGTAGCAGAATATTTTCACGTTTTACTCAAAACTGTTCCAAGTGGATTTATTGCATTTTGAATAATCACTCCTCAATTAGTCAACACTGTGGGGCGAGTGTTATCTAATAAAGAGAAATCCCCCAGAATCGTCTCCATAAAAAACCGACAGTCTAACTACTAAAGGGAAGATCATCGGAAAAGCCATTACAATTATTGTTGACACTGGTGCGGCGGTATCTTTGGTAAGGTCCAATAGAGTAAATAGAGTGGAAGTTCTATCCATATCGAAGAATGTAGTTTTACGTACGGTTACCGGTGAGACAGCTGAAGTACTTGGAGAAATCGATATTGAACTTCAACTGGGATGAGTTAAATTACACCACACAGTGTTAGTAGTCGACATAGAAGGCGAATTTATTTTTGGGAAATTTTATATCCAAAGGTGCAGGGTGAAAGCAGATGTGAATAGTAAACGTCAATTTTTGACATATGTTTTGTTTTTCAAATGAAATACTATATATATATTATTATTAAATGTTTAGATTCTACGTATATTTCTAGACATATTTTATGTATAATGTTTCTGGTCTTCGGGTACTTTCAGTTAAACCGGAAGTTGATTATTCATTAGATTATGAAAACCTAAGATCGGAAAGTGCAAACCGTTTGACTCTAGGTTAAGTCGTTTTAACAACTTGCCAAAGTTGCAATAATATAAAAAATAGTTCGAGATAGGTGGAGGACATTATACATTAAATATGCCAATAATTAATTATCTGTTAGACATTTTTAGACGATAATACGTGAAAAACCCTACACCTTTTGTATTTAACATCTTTTTCTTACACTTGCTATTACCTCTCCAGGTATGGTGCAAAATATAAAAAAA
>MU182275.1:401045-420011 GCA_016904865.1 Pissodes strobi | reverse complement strand
TCAAACAACTGACGTCGGCGTTATCCAAGTGTTGCCTAAAAACGTGCCAAATCCCAAATTTCCAATGGTAGCCGTTTCTGAGAAAAATAATAATAATTAAACAATAACTTGATGGTAACTGGCAATCGCTCCGCTGATTGTTTCTCTCTCACGCTCAACTGAACTTGACGCCGACATTACTACGAAATATTTTTGATAGATATTAATTTTCTACTTATATACAGGATGTCCCAAAATTAATGAAACACAGAGCAATAGCAGACTCCTTAAGTCGAAATAATAATGTTACTAACAGCTACAACATATTCCACTCTTTTTGATGGCGTAACTTTTCACTTTTGTTAAGCTTAGTATATCGATCTGGCTATTAAATAAATCAATTGCTATACTTATTCTACATCAAAAATGCATATTTCATTGAAGTCACTAAGGGCAACCGATTTCGA
Source organism: Pissodes strobi (assembly GCA_016904865.1). NCBI lineage: Eukaryota > Metazoa > Arthropoda > Insecta > Coleoptera > Curculionidae > Pissodes > Pissodes strobi. The sequence continues at coordinate 419,565 of MU182275.1, read as the reverse complement.
GATATTCGCATTTGTAATTTCGTATGAAAGTAAGTACGTGGTTCAAAGGCAGTTGGACATAGAGCACCAGGAATTTTTGACATAAAATTATTGCAATTTAGCTAAATTCACAAAGTTTAACAGTTACTTAATGGAGATACTTACAATAAACTATTTTTTCATAAAAATTATTTTTCTTACGAAAATATTAATTTCATTTAAACATTTTATTTAATAATTAGTCTAATACCATTTTGTAGTAATAATATTTCAACAAAACAATTAGAAATAAAAACGGTAACGTCTTCATAAAATTGTGGAAGCCAGCCTTATTTGCTAATAATTGCTCATTCAGCTGTACATATCCCTGACTCACTCAGCAGTTTATATTTTTTGTCGCTCCCTGGAATTATGTCACATGTGGTTGCGTCACCCAAACACAGAAGGCCTTGGTATACGGGTAACTGACGGCGGAGTTAGTTAGGTCAGCGTGAAATTCTACCTCTCAGAAGGAAGTCTGTCCCTCAGAAAGAAATCGGTCCCTCGGAAAGGCTACCAATTTTCTAACAAAGTAATGTCAAGTGGCACATTAACCGGATGTACTTTACCTATCAAGTAAGTTCGAACACATTGAGTAACATCTCGAGGAGTAAGGTAGCGAGAGTATCGATAACACAAATTAACAAGTGTAAAATGAATGTTTTATAAGATCACACTTACGCGAGTATTGACAATGCAGCTCATTTAGCGAGCCTCGCCCGGTATATGCCCAGAGATTGAGGGGACCATGAAACAAAAATATTAACCAATTACTGTACTGATAAAAATAAAGTGTACTCACCGGGGGACCTCTGTCCCCTTGCTTCATGCCAATATCCATCAATTTACACAATACTATACCTATTATTATAATATAATGTCAGACATGTACCTTCTTTCTTCGACGACTAGCTAGTGTTACCTGAAATGGTTTGGGCTACCCCAGACGCTCCACTGCCGCTAAGCAATAGGCATCTCAGCACCCGGAAACTAAGATAACACATACCGAGATCTTGAACCCAAGTGTGTCAATTCGAGAAGACAAGCGAGGCGCCCTCACATTCACAAGACCAACTCGAAGGTATCGCGCACAAAAAAGACGGCATCCCGGTCAATTGCTACTCAATCGACCACAACCTGCTAATACCTTGCCCATCGGCAAAAAACTCTGGTATACCATCAAAACTCCTGCCATGGACTTTAATAACAATATAAACTATTATTCACATGTCGACATGATTTCACACAAAGGTAAACCATGAACACTCTATATACATGGTTCTTGATCGGCCATCAGCACTCACTGCCCTCACTGCACTGCCCTTAGATTAGAGCGCCTATATACTCTAAGGCACTGCCTTCGTTCTTCTTTTAGGTCTCTCTCAATCTCTGGATCACATTATTTGTTTATGTTAGAGTATCAGTTTTCAAGGGTATAAAGATAAATATCACGGACGGTTGGGTAACATTTTAAGTAATACAGGATGTTCATAAAAACATGTTTATTGATTATTTTAACTAACATTAGGATATTTTACACAAGTAAAAAGAGAAAATCCCAATATTGTATTTAGTACCATCTGTAACTTTACAACATTTAGGGAGGCATTAGTAAAGTTGAATTTATTGGCAATATGGCTATAGGTGTTATCTGACGGTCATTTTCTTAGATGTTTCTTACAAAATAAAACGTTCATATCCGAGTTCATATCTTAGGTATAAATCTCGGTATAAATACAAATATCAGGATGCTGTTTACCCAATTTTTAGGCCGCTTTACTTTTCGTATTTCATTATATTTTATCTAGTAGAGGGTTTCTTAATACAAATTTAACAAATACCAAAAAAAATTTACTGATTTTAGAATTTATTTTTTCCAATTTTTGACTTTCAACTTTGTTTTCTGATAGGCCCTGAACAAACTTCAAAATTTTGCTCCTAAACATAATGTTAAATGAAGTACTTTTTACCCCATTTCTAATTTTTACGTTATAGCTCGATCCGCTTAAAAAATAAAATGGCTTATAACTGCTCCTGTAAAAATATCAAATAAACTCTCGTATCTCCCGCTTAAATAAAGATATCGAAGTGCGGGTTTTGCCGGTTTTTATATTATTTTATCCTCTTTTCACCTCAAAATATAAAGCTATATAGTTCTATTTAGGAAAAGAAGAGAATTCCTAAAAAGTTAGTTGATTTTTCAAATAACGTCATCTAGCGGTAGAACTAACAACTAAAATTATCCGATTTTTATAGTTTACATTGAGTAGAATGTGCCCTTCCAAAAGAGACCAAAGTTTTATGCGTTTCTGTATTTAAATATGTTCGCTTCCTCCTCCACTTGTTCGATGACACTTAATCAAAAGCAATAAACAAAAATAAACAGAATTTACTGGAGAATCTAAAAATCATATTTTTAACATACGTTAACAACGAATTTTTCTAAAAAGGGGAAAAACGCTCCCTAGCGATAGAGTTGGAAAGTTCAAAATAAATTCCAGCGATTTTTCTGGGATACTTTTACTATAAATATATTTTCCTGAAGTTGTGCCGGCGAGTATTTTTATTTGGACACCCGGTACACCAATTTTCGCCAAGTTTGATACTGGCGTAGCCTTTGTTGGATGATTTGTGTCTTTAGTTGTGTTTTTATGGATTATTTTAGAAGCGGATTCCTTTAATCCAGAAGATATTGTGTTTTACCAACAGGATTATTTTTGTACAGGGTGGCCCGTTTATTATGGGATGACACCTCATAGCAGAATCTACAAGGTGTACCAAAAAAAGTTTAATACAAACGTTGTTTCGACTTACTTAAACTTTTAAAATATTATATTTTATATATACAGGGTGTTCGTATCGAGGGGTTAACCCCTGACTAGAATTTGTACACTAAAATACCATATTTGACAAATAATACCAGAAAATACCAATATTATATAAAAAAAATACCAAATATCGTAAAAATTGCCAAATAATACCAAATAATACCAAAAAATACCAAATAATACCAAATAATACCAAATAATACCAAAAAATACCAAATAGTATCAAATAATACCTAATAATACCAAATAATACCAAATATTACCTAATAATACCTAAATAATTTAATTACGCGGGCGTGCATCTGGGCGCAATTCTTTCACCAACTCTGTTCCTCATCTATATTAACGACCTGCTGACCGAAACGAAAAATCCTGTTTACAGTTTTGCAGATGACAGGACCCTTGTCTCCCAATTTAGATCAGAAAAACCTTTACTAGTGACTGAGACTTAGCACCACAGACAGGAGCAGATTACAGCAGTTAATCAAGACTTGGAGAAAGTTCAAATTTCAAATTTGCCGTTGCTGCTTGTACCTACAATATCGTTGCTGTTACAGAATCAGGGCTCCAATCCGATATTTTAAGCTCTGAACTCTTCCCCGAATGATATGTGGTCTACCGTTCTCCGACAAATTTGCTTCTGAACAGCTGGATCTTTCGAATGTTTGCGAAGGAGCACGACTCAGTGACATTTTAGGTTGTAAGCTAACTATTAATTATTTTACATACCTCCTTCTATTAACGATATCCAGGTAGAAATTTTCCTGGAGGCTCTTTCGTCAATAGATATAATGTTGAGCAAAAATGTAATAATTCTGGGATACTTCAATATTCCTTCTTACACTACAAACCTTCCTCCCAATGCTAAACACAGACTTTTGACAGGATTCAGTGAAATACTTAACCTTCGCCAATGTAATAAAATAATACACCGATCATTAGCCACCGCCACAACCAATATAGCTACGCAACCGCTGTTGGGATCTAGTTTTTCCCAACTTTAAAACTTTCCTGCAAAAAAACGACGTACCTCTTGTTAATGAAGATCCGTATCATCCATCCTTACTGATCAATTTTCAAGCGGCCCTCCCTCACATAGGCAACTTTCCTGTAAACAATGATGATCTACACCTTAATAATTTCAGAAAAGTCAATTTCATAGCTGTTATGAGCTAATGTCGAACACTGACTGATCGCCTGTTCTCAATGGCACAGATGTCGGTAACTCATGTCAGAGTTTTTATGAGATTCTAAATATCATATTCGCTACCTGTGCACTTCCGTGGCGTAGGCGCTTGCCTCCATGGTTTACCAAGGAACTCATTGACAATGTATTCAAAAAAGAAAAGGCCTATCGTGACTTTAAAACTTATAAATCTACATTTTACCTCTCCAGATACAAATCTTTGCGCAGCTTAATTAAATCGAGCTCCGACAAGATACAGGGAATATATCCGGCATGCCGAAACAAGCATAACTTCTGATCCATCAAACTTCTGGTCTTTTATTCAAAGCAAGATAGCTCAATCCCGCATTCCAGCCACTATGAAAGACACTAATCACTCTTACCACGGACCCCAATGTGTCGTTTCGGCTTTTTCCAACTATTTTCAAAGTGTGTACGAAGATTCCCACCAGCCTGCAAATATTGAGCCGTTAATGCAGTATTCCGATATCATCGACGTTCCGCCAATAACTACTGATGATATAGTTGTAGCAAGCAAATAACTTTAAAACAAGATCACCCTGCTGGCCCAGACGGCATCCCACTTCATTGTTAGAGACTGTTCCATCGTTTTGTGCGAGCCCCTGTGTCATATCTTCAATCTGATCCTGGAATTGGGCATGTTTCCTGAAACCGAAGATTGTAATAGTCTGTCCCATGCATAAGAAGGGCGATCCAATAGTTATTGATAATTATCGTCCTATATCCATGTAACTTCTCCAAAATATTCGAGATTATCCTGCAGAAATTTTACCAACATCTTTGTTATCAAACTGATTTATTACTCTTTCGTCAGACCAAGGGTGGATTATGGGTCACTTGTATGATGTCCATGGTATGATTGCCACATTGATTCGTTAGAGGCTGTGCAGAGGCGATTTCTCACGTATCTTATGTTCAGAGAGGACGATATTTACCCAGACCGAGGGTTTGATCGTAACCTTTTGTTGTCTAGATTCAGGAAACTGTCGCTGTCTGCGCGCAGATACTCACAATCGCTGATATTCCTTTATAAGTTTCTCCATGATGTGATCGATTGTCCGTTTCTTTTGGAAAGTATAACATTTCATGTACAGCGTTTAGGAGCTAGACAGCAACCCGCGTTCAGTCTGAGATTGGCGAGATCTAATGTTCTATACCAGTGCCCCATTCACAACATGTGCAAACATTTCAATCTTGTATCAAACGCCTCTCATATATATACCAGCAGCCTGTCTAACGTTCTGAAACATCTGCGTGAGGCGTCTGGTTTCTCCTTGGGTTTCCTACCTTAACTGTATCTCCGCATTCTTCATCTTCATTTTTCATCTGTATTTCCCTTGTTTTCATTTCTTTCTTCTTTGTCACCTCTTATTTTGGATTATTTTGTTTTTTTTTTAGATTCCCTAACTTACTTTGCGTTATTCGTAAAGTTCTTGATCCGTTTCGTTCCTCTCAAGGTTCCTCTACATTCCCCTACATTCCTTATATTTAGTCTTAGTCTAGTATTTTTCTTTGTATAACAATATTTTTGTGAATTACTTACTCTTAATTTGTATGTGAATTTCCTGTAATTGGGCGTTTGCTTGTTGGAAATAAAGAGCTTATTATTATTATTATTATTATTATTATTATTATTATTATTATTATTATTATTATTATTATTATTATTACCATTGGATTTTTTTTCCGAATATAGCTTCTTGTATATAATACTTTTTAAAAACTATGGTAGCTTAGCCTTGGATAGTGGGCAATTATCGATTATCAGGATCAAGCAAAAATTATGGTAGATTCCGATAATTATCGGACATTTGGCAACACCGTTTAAGACATCGAACAGGTAGTTGCGACGTTGCGACATGTGCCTTGTGAATTATGCATAGTTATTGCGCATGCTCATATTAGATAATTGTACAAGAAATACCATAAAATATCACTCACAATACCAATAACACCAGACAAAATACCATATAATACCAAATATTACCAGATAATACCAAATATTACCAAATAATACAAAATATTACCAGATAATACCAAATATTACCAGATAACACCAAATATTACCAAAAAATGCCGAAATAATTCCAAAAATACCAAGCTAGTGTACACCAAAATACCATCAGCGGTTGGCCCCTCGGTTCGTATTTTTGTGGACAAGTATCAACTTTTTTATTTTAATCGTAATATCCTATACCGGGTGTTGCATCGGAAAACCGTCCATAGGAAATCCCATGCAAATTTTAATACCTCCTAATTTTATCTCCCCTATTCATTTTAGAGCAAACTTGTATTAGACTTTTTTGAAAGTCCTTGTATGGTAGACTCCTATATAAAATATAAATAATTTTCATTTAGCGAATTAAGAGGTATTTTGAAAAATGTTTTCTAAAATTTATGGTACAAAATGCGATCCTGATAATTTTCTCAATTAAACCACCAGCAGATGTCAAATTATAATAACTGACAAACGATTTCATATTTTATAGTAAAAAATGTTCTACACAATAGCAGAAAAAGAAACTTTAATCATCCTAAACAATAAAAACAAAGAAATAGCAACAATAATTAAATACAATTTGCTTATTCTACTGAATCAGGTGTTCAAATAATCCCCCATTTACTGCTAAACAGTACCCTAGACGGTCACAAAATTCCATTCTTGAATTGCTAAGCTGTTGAGGGGAAATTTGTGCACAAACCGCAGAAATTATATTTTTGAATTGTTCCAAGTCTTGGTAACGGGCTCGGTAATGGGTTTCTTTGTAAATGCGACTTGTCAGGTGTCTCCACAAGAAGAAGTCGTTCATAGAAAGATCGAGCAATCTGGCTGGCCAACCAGTGGTGTGATATGGTCCGATTACGTGCCCATTGAAGACGTTCTGCAGGTATTCACGAGTTGCTAGTGTATTGTGTGCAGGACAACCATCCATCTGAAACCAGGTCTCTTCATTTTCCGGAGCAACTTTTGCCAGTGCTGGCCCAATGTAATTTTGTAGTAATTCCAGAAAAGATTCCCCAGTCAAGTTTCCGGTAATTTTTCAGTTTAGCAACCATTGGAATTTTGTAAAAACACTTTTTGATTTTTTATTTAGACACTTTTAAGACGTTTTTGACCATTAAAATATTGCACAATTGTTTGGTTTTCCCACAAAAAAAGCCCCAAAGTTCGACTTTTGAGGAGCTGAAATGTACAAATCATGACATTTTTGGTATCTGACGCAGGAGGATTGTTGCAATGTTGCCAAAGGTTGCACCTTTTCTTACGAGGTAAAGAAACGCTAACTCAAATTCACGTATGCGTAACCAACAAGGACTAACGCAAACTAACCGAAGCTAACCTAAATTAATATAAAAATAATTATTTATTTATTTATTTGTTGTAAGTTTAGATAATTATTGGATATCATAGAAAATCGCGATTTTTTATATTTTTATGCATTAAAAAAGTAAATTTGAAAGGAAATAGATAGGTGGAAACAAGATTTTCTGCATATTTTTATAATTTTGGTTAATTGGTTGGATCATCTTTCACTTGGCTGAAATACATAACTGATTTCAGAAACTTCCCCAAATACAAAGTCATAAAAAAAATTCTGCGGAAATGCATTATTTTCATTTTTTCAACTCTAGATTAACCGAGAGATTAACTGAAATTAGTTACATGAAAACTGTTTTACATTCTAAATAGTTTTCTAAACATAATACCCTAAAATAATTCTTGATTTTCATTTTTTTTTAAAGATTGAAAAAAGAAGCTTTTCTAAATAGAAATTCACGAAAAATTTTCTGCCAAAATGTATAATTTTTATCTTTCCAGTTACATGAAAACATGTTTTTACGATCTACTGTGAACTACAATACGAGCTACCTACGACCATTAAATATAAACAATGGGTCTACCTAATCCTAGTGACATACTTACGACCTGTTCCAAACTACTTCACGCTACTTACGAGCCACCCCACGCTACCTACGACCTACTCCAAGCTAGTCCGCGCTACCTACGACCTAGTTCAAGCTACTCCGAGCTACCTAAAAACTATTCCAAACTACCCTGAGATATCTTACGACCCTAGTTAGTTTCGTTTCGTTTTAGCAATTACGCACTTGCTTCGTGCATACCTCAGCCATTACATTTTCATTAAGCCTTTTTTCACGCAAGCCTAGGCGAAATCATTTCGGTTAGCTTGGGTTAGATTGGGTTAACTTTAGTTACTTTCGATTAGTTTCGTCTCGTTTAAGGCATTACGCACCTTCGTGAAGAAAGACTTGCGCAAATCACAAGCCTTTCTTCATGCAAGCTTAGGCGAAACAATTTCGATTAGCTTGGGTTAGCTTTGGTTAGTTTGGGTTGGCTTTGGTTAGTTTGGGTTAGCCTTGGTTAGTTTGGGTTAGCTTTGGTTAGTTTGGGTTAGTTTAGTCTCGTTTAAGCCACTACGCACTTGCGTGAAGAAAGGCTTGCGCGAAGCGCAAGACTCTCTCTACGCAACCCTAGACGACACAATTTCGATTAGCTTGGGTTAGCTTTGATTAGTCTGAGTTTTCTTTGATTAGTTTGGGTTAGCTTTAGTTAATTTGGGTTAGCTTTGGTTAAATTCGGTTAGCTTTGGTTAGATTCGTCTCGTTTAAACCACTACGCACTTGCGTGAAGAGAGGATTGCTAATCCAAACTAACCAAAGCAAACCAAAGCTAACCGAAATTGTTTCGCATAGGCTTTCTTCAGGCAACTGCGTAGTGACTTAAACGAGACGAAACTAACCAAAGCTAACCTAAACTAACCAAACCTAACTAAAGCTAACCCAAACTAACCAAAGCAAACCCAAACTAATCAAAGCTAACCGAAGCTAACCGAAATTGTTTCGTCTAGGGTTGCTCCCTCGTTCATGCAAGCCTAGGCGAAACAATTTCGATTAGCTTTAGTTAGTTTGGGTTTGCTTTGGTTAGTTTGGGTTAGCTTTAGTTAGTTTGGGTTAGCTTTGGTTAGTTTCGTCTCGGTTAAACCACTACGCACTTGCGTGAAGAGAGGATTGCGCGAAGCGCAAGCCTTTCTTCTCGCAAGCCTAGGCGAAACAATTTCGGTTAACTTGGGTTAGTTTTTTCTGGAAAACAAGCCATGTGAAAAATTAATATATTTCACTTCGCGCATAACCCTTCGCTCGCTCCGTTCGACTCGGGGGCGTAACGAACAAGAACTAACCCAAGCTAACCCAAAATAATGTAAAAAATAAATATGTTTCACTTCACGTATGGCCCTCCACTCGCTCTGGGGGCACCCAACTAGGACTAACCCAAACTAAGCCCAAGGATTAACCAAAACTAACCGGAGCTAACCCAATTTAATGTGAAGAATTAATATATTTCACTTCACGCATAACCCTTCGCTCGCTCCGCTCGACTCGGGGGCGTAACGAACAAGAACTAACTCAAGCTAACGCAAAATAATGTCAAAAATAAATATGTTTCACTTCCACGTATGGCATTCCGCTCGCTTCGCCCGCTCCGGGGGCAACCAACTAGCACTAACCGAAGCTAACTCAAATTAATGTAAAAATAAATCACTTAGCAACTTAAGCCCAAGGATTAACCAAAACTAACCGGAGCTAACCAAATTTAATATGAAAAATTAATATATTTCACTGTGCGCATAACCCTTTGCTCGCTTTGCTCGACTCGGGGGCGTAATGAACAAGAACTATCCCAAGCTAACCCAAAATAATGTAAAAAATAAATGTTTCGCTTCACGTAGGGCCCTCCGATCGCTTAGCTCGCTCCGGGGGCAACCAACTGGTACTAACCCAAACTAACCGAAGCTAACTCAAATTAATGTAAAAATAAATCACTCCTCTGGTTAATCGTCCTATAAAACGATACTTTTTGTAGCCGATTTTCGCTAAAAGAAACTTAAGCCCAAGGATTAACCAAAACTAACCGGAGCTAACCCAATTTAATGTGAAAAATTAATATATTTCACTTCGCGCATAACCCTTTGCTCGCTCCGCTCGATTCAGGGGCGTAAGGAACAAGAACTAACCCAAAATAATGTAAAAAATAAATATGTTTCACTTCACGTATGGCCCTCCGCTCGCTTCGCTCGCTCCGGGGACAACCAACTCGACCTAGCCCAAACTAATCGAAGCTAACTCAAAATAATGTAAAAATAGATCACTTCTCTGGTTAATTGTTGTAAGTTTAGATAATTATTGGATATTATAGAAAATTCGCGTTTTTTATATATCTATGCATTAAAAAAGTAAATTTGAAAGAAAGTAGATCGGTGAAAACAAAATTTTCTAGATATTTTTATAATTTTGGCTAATTGGATTATAACCAATCCTAAAGCGCGCTTTTCTTTGAGTAGTTAAATTGGACTAGTTTTGGTTAGCTTGGGTTAGTTTTAATTAATTTGATTTAGTTTGGGTTAGTTTGCTTCCGTTAGTTTGGGCTAGATTCGGTTTGCTTTTTTTAGCTTGAGGTTTTGGTTATCTTTGGTTAACTTGGGTTAGTTTTGGTTAGCTTTGGTGAATTTTGGTTACCTTGGGTTAGTTTTGGTTAGCTTCAAGTAATTTGGTAAAGAAAGCAAGGAACGTACGCAAAGCGCACGTCTTAACTTCTCACACACCTTCGGCCTTACGCGAGATAGATTATGTCATTGATTCAAGTTATTTTCGGGTATTTATTTTTCATTAAAACAATATTTTTATTGCAGATGGAGGTATATTTATTTTTTAAACAAATATAACCACTTCATAATTATTGGATAGAGCCTCATTATAATTTTACCAAAATTGTTAAAAAAAGATGCATTAAATCTTGTTTTCGCTGGTTTTCTTTCAAATTCACTTCTTTAATTCATTAGAAAAACTACAAACGTAAAATATCGCGAATTTCTATTTCTATCCAACTGTGACCTTAACTTTAAAGCTTCATAGTCACTTTCGCAAATTTCACCTCTTTTGACAGTTTTCGCGCGAATGTAAGTTTTGGTCCATATTCATTGACGCGAAATTTCGTCGGGGAATATTTGCTAAAAAGTTCAAATAGTTTTAACTTTTTTGCGAATTTATGCTTTTAGTGGAATAGGTTTTATAGGTTAGGTCCAAGTACCGGAAGATGTAAGCAGGTTAGTAATATATTTTTAAGTCTTGAAAGGGCCCAATTAATCTCATTTCTGCAACTAAATTGCGAAAATCGTATTTTAAAAATATATTTCTAACCGAAAATTTTCTTTTCTGGTGTCATTTAGCTGGTGGGTATTTCGTAGCTTTAGGATAATTACCAAACGGAACATAAAATAATAATATCTCCACCGAAAAAAATTTTAATTAATATTATTATCCAATGGTCAAGCTATCTATTCTACAATTTAACTAATGAACCCAATGCCTGAAAAGAATAAACAAATAAATATAGCAAAGCAGTCGAGAAATTTGAGGTTAATTCACAATTATGGTAGAATTCGTAAAAAAAAATAAAACTTTTCGCTGCGAATAATTTTAAAGCTGAAAATGACAGTTTATGTCAAAAAAGGCGAAATTCGCGAAAGTGAGTATGAAGCTTAATTATTAGAGTAGAATTTTCTGAATATTTGGTAATAAAATTAAAACAATTAATGTTTTATCAGAAATCCGAGGATTTTTTGAGAAAAGTCATGAAAAATGTATGTATTGTAGGTAAGCAAAATTTTACCGAGTGATTGTTAAAAGATTCTATTAAATAATAATTAAAGTTTACACACCCAATTTCAATTACACAATATGAATTAAAAAAACTAAACCAAACGTCTCCCTAATAAATCTAAACTTGACCTTTACGAGATATATTCAACCCACTGTGTTGGCTGATCGTCCTTGCTTGACGATTGTGTCCGATATAATCCGATAACATACGAGGCGCCCTTTAAGTCGGAGTTCTCATCTATCCCTCTCTAATTTGATTGCTCTGTCTGACTGTTCTCTCTTCACATTATATACTCTTTGGTTATATTTAGGCCTGCAAACGTCATATTTGACATAAAATTCAAAATATGTCAAAAACGGTTAGACTTAGGTATAGGATATTATATATAAAAAAAATCTAGAATTTTCTGGGGAATTCAAAAATGCCTTAATATACAGGGTATTCTATTTAAAATAAGGAAGTTAATACTTGTACACGAAAATACAAACACTCTGTATATATAGAAATGTAATCTTTTAAAAACTTAGGTAAAACCAAACAACTTTTATATTAAACTTTTTTTGGTACACCCCGTAGATTCTGAGATAAGGTGTCATTCCATAATAAACGGGCTCCCCTATACATTTTTTGTATATTCATCATTTGTATTGGCAGCTGCACTTAATTTTAATTTTGTTGGATCTCTTTGTAAGCTTTGACGTTTCGCATCCCGCGCAGCTCTTATTCCTACAAATACGCCATAGTTAACTTGATTAAACTTAAACTTAAATTTGGGAAAGCACATTTCTTGGAACTGCTTGCCTGTTGAGTTCCACATAACTTGAACCAATAGCAAACCCTGTTCTAATCTCCCTACCTATACAAAACGTAACTAAATTCTATTTCATCAGAATTTCTTCTGACTCTTCATCAGAGTCTTTATTCTTCTTGTTAAAGTTCAGTTTTAATCGTTTTTTCAATTATTTTTTATTTTCTTGTTCCTTCTGTTTCTCCAGTTTTTTAAGCTCCCTTGCTTTTTTCCTATTTTCCTTTTCTATTTCGTTTGCCATTTTCTCTTCCTCTTTTCTGTTAAAATATTTCTTTCATTCTTTTGATGTAGCCACTGCTCACTGCTGGCAAAATTTCTATTTTTTTTTAATGGCTGTTTGGTAGCAGTGTCTGCCACAATAAGGTTTTCTTGAAAGGAGTACCGACACTCAAATTGGAGCTTTCATCTACAGATTTCAGCAGTGATTTATTAAGTATATCCTTAGCTGTCTTCATTGGGGTTTCTCTAGGTTCTTGTCGATTCAGGATGGGGTGATTTATCGATGTTATCTGGTGAAGAATTAGGTGCTTTATTCCTGCTTTCAGTCAGATTTTAATTTGATTCACTGTCACTCTTGATATTTCGCCATGTGAGGAATAAATCCTGTGATCTTTCTTGACCAATCCATCCCCGTTTTCGAGACATTTCCTAAACAGTATCAACAATTCATCATTAATGAATGTTTCAAAATATTTAAGATGACTTCATTTTTTCTTTTTATTTTCTGTCGTAGATGTTTGTAGAATATCCTCTGTAGACTTGACGTTGAAACGATTTTCTGCATTGTGACTACTTGCCCTAATGCATTTGGAGTAATCAATGGCATCTGACGACCACGGAAAAATGCCACATTTCCTGAATCCATTCACGACAGTTTCAGGGGTTATCGAGGGGGTTATAGAGGTAATGCCGAGGGTAATGCCTTTCTGGGAGAGTTTGGGAAAATTCGCTTTGGTGACACCTTCGATATCCAACTGAAACTTCCACTGATGTACTGACCAATAGTTATTACCAGCTTTTTAAAACCTAACTTACATTTAAATGTGTTGCCAAATCATGCTCTAAAGATTCTAGTAACTCTAAATAACATGTGAATAAACACATATTGCATATATTCTATTCCATTACGTGGTTATAGTTATAGTGCAAAAAATGACTAGGCTTACTTTAAGGATTCTCTTAGCAAATATCAACACAGCATGTGTATACAATATGCGCCATTAAAATATTAAAACTTAATTCAGAATTGAGCGATATCTATGCCTTCAAGTGAGAACACCAAAGAACCAGTAGATGTTGGCAGAAGTGTATTAAAACTCAAGAAATCCTTAAGTTTGATTAAATTGATGCTAAGTGGCAATGGGGAGGTGACAACTAATGTTGCCTTTACTCTAGTCTTCTAGTTTTTTCTTCATATTGAATCCTCGATCCTTCGAAGTTCTAACTAGCTTTGCTACAGAGGTTCTTGCCTTAATTTTGTATTCCCTTCCTTCACAAAATTTTAGAAATTGTTTCTATATTGTTGCCTTTGAACTCTTTGTATTACGTCGAATTAATATATTCACTTCTTTTCTTACTCGAATCTCCCACAAGCTTGGAATTCCCGGAAATAGTTTATGCCCTAGGGAGATTATCAGTGAAAATAATTTCTCCTTGTTATGTAGGTTAAGTGCTTTTTTTCTAAAATATAGGGGGAATAATATTTTAGAATAATCAAGTCTAGTCAGTCGAGGTAAATATAAGACATAAGACCCTTTTCATACTGTTGAGTCTACATCCCAAATCAAAAATCCAAAAAATTAAGTATTTACAAAATTGTAATAGGTGCCAGTACATACAATACTAGCGTAAAAAGTTAATAATTTTGTTGATTTGAATTTTATTAAAAACAAAAAGGGTGTCTCATTTTTGCCTTCATGAAAATCTAAAAATGAGACACCAAATGAGGCAAATATAAGACACGATGATATTTCAGTTATTATAAGGATTAGGGATTTGGAATGGTAATAATGCGACAGAGAATCTCAAAATAAAGACACCTTTTTATTTTTTTTTTATTTTAACTCGGAAAGTACGAAAAATAAAGAAAATAAGTACCTAATAACAATAATGTCTCATAGAAGAAAATACATTTACCAAAATATATTTTAATATTTATCTAATTTAATACAGATGCTTAGCAAAAATGGTAAGTTACCCATAATTTTTGGTAACCAATTTGGCAGTAAGTAAACCAAATTATATAGGTATTAATATTTATTGACATCAACTGAATTTTTAAAAGTATACTTTACCCTTTCGCCTGAGATAATTATACCTGGAGTATGCAACTTCCTATAACAGAAAAATTGAAATTGTATGTGATGTATCAATAGCGTTCATGGCCTTTACATTAATTTCCATCCCTGTAGTATTTTCATTTATACACACGTATTTATATGTGTATTTATTCCTTTTCCCTCCCTTAAATTCTGTCAGTATAAGGTCACCGTCTTTCAGTTCGCCATTCATCTCCACTGTATAAATCTCTGTAGTTTCATAACCAGGCCCATCAGTAAAATCATCTGCTCCATCGCTTTCATCACTTGCTTCCCATGATGCGTTAGACCCATCGGAAGAATCGGTTATTGACTTCGTAATTAATTTTGGTTTCATTTTTCTCTTGTCTTTTCAATTTTTGTATCTTTTTTTCTACTCTTTTATTTTCTATAGCACGTTTTTGATCTATCTTTGATTTAATACTTTCTATCAACTCCACTGACGTCACAACTTTGGTCAGGATCAACGGGACTACTTTCAGTGTTTTGAAGACGTTTTGCTTTACAAAAAGTTGCAGTGTTTTGATGCTTATTAACATTTGAAGGACCAGTTTGAGAGGCAGATGCAACTGAAGGGCCAGGTCGAGGGCCATGTAGCACATTGAAGATACCTCAAGTGTCTCAGTTTTGCCTTCTTGTGTGTCTCACATTTGCATTTTGTTTTGTCTCATTTTTGCCTCTTCACTTAATTGGATTCTGGATGCGTCTGCGCCAAGATTTTAGAGCAGTTCTTCTGCAAGCCACTACGGAACACCACTAGTAACGAAATGCAATGCTTAAATCAAGTTTAGGCTCATAAGCGAGAGAAGGAGGCACAAAAGTTTAAGCCAGAAAAATAAAAGTTTTTGTAGCCTCTTTATACATGGTATCAAATAATTATTAATTATAAAAAAAAATTAAGGCGCAAGCAGCTAAACATTTTGAAAATACAATGGTTAAATATTTCTTGTTATTTTAATAAGGCAAAATTCCGAAACACACTACTTTTTTAATTAAAGATGGCTGTTACGTCCACTAGCGGCCACCTGTGAGACCTGAAAATAATTTCCAAGATTCTCTTTTGGCCGCTTTTGTTACAATTTTTTACCGCAAGCCTTCATAATACACGCTGATTTAGCCACCCTGTATATAATCTGATTCGGTCCTAATATGACGCGCCTGAAACTATTATTTCCAAACGCTCTTTACCTATTTATTCATAAGTTTTTGACATACTGGCAACCTTGGCCTGTCTATTGACAGTAGTTAATCTCTAACTAAGTAAATACAACCATACAATTTTGAGTAACCCAATCTATCATTGAGAGTCTATCATTTAATCATGGCCAACCGTTACGCAAAATAAAAATGAATACTGTACACGGTAAAAAGTACTTTGCATAAAACAAAGTCATACAAATTACCAATTAGTAACTAAATGGTTTGCACTTATTCAAATTTCTGTTAGACTCGGAAACTGTTTGGAAGACTCTCCCGAGGACTCTCCTGACTTTCCGGAAGTTCTAAACCTCGATCCGGATTAATCTAGTGCCGAGGAACAGGTTACACAATTTCAATTTTTATCTTTAACACCAACTTCGGGGCGAACTTTACGAAAACATCGGCAAAATGAAAAAGACTTCCGCAAGTTTGCCCCGTGGGATTTTTTGAGTGGTTTTATCACGAAACTATACGGTCGTTGAAAACTTATTTGCGGCCGACGTGTATTAAAAATGCAAGCGAAGGTGGATCCTCTACCCGATCCCTACGGAGACTACGACCTTAACGAGATTCAAGGTGAGTTTTTAGTTTAATGATAAAATGAAAACCCCTCTGGATTTGGCGCGTGTTCATTTTTCGGTTTGGTTGGGCAGTGTTTCACTGTTTCAGATTCATCCACGTAATTTAGATACTACAAATAGAACAGTGGCGTAAACGTAAATCAAGATAGTGTGCTTTTTGTTTGATATTCATAAATAATAATATTATTTATTATTTAATGAGTGTAAGCTTCGACGATCGGAGCTCCTCTGATTGTGCCTATTCATGCCTTTATGTCCGAATGAGGACAGGGTTGCCAATCGGTGGAAAATGCTCCCGTTTCCGCAAATTTTAAACTTCCAGAAGAAAAATCTTAGCTTATAAATAATATAGAGACAAGGTAAGTACTATTTTCTTTTTCTGGCACACAGAGTATGTGTAATAAATAAACAGCCTTTTGGCTCAACTTAGACATGCCTATCAGACAAATTTCATACTTGTCCCCCTATTTCTTAAAAAAATGCTGGTTTTTCCTTAAAATCGGAATTACAGGCCATTATAGTTACAAAAAATATTAATAAGATATTTACAGGATGTTATATGTATGTCTTCTTCTACCAGTGCCTATCCGGCATCGGATGTTGGCGATCTTCACGGCTATCTGAACTTTGTTTACAGCGGCTCGAAAAAGTCCAGTTGTTGACAGATTGAACCGAGATCTTAAATTCTTCAGCCACGATATTCTTCTTCTTCCCGGTCCTCTTTTACCGAACACCTTCCCCTGGATTATCAGTTGCAAAAGTTCATATCTTTCTCTATCTCTCATAATGTGCCCGAAATACTTCAGCTTTCGCTTCTTGATAGTTTTGAGAATCTCCACATCTTTATGCAATATTTCCAAAACACTCCTATTTGTTATGTGTTCTGACCAAGAAATTCTTAGTATGCGTCAATACAGCCACAGTTTTTTACTGCTAGCCTCTGTGAGGGTCCAGGATTCCACCCCATAGAGCAGCACCGGAAAAACATAGCAGCGGAGAAGTCTTATCTTAGTAGATAACTTAAGGTCGTGGCGTTTTAGAAGTTTAGCCATCTTTACGAACTGTGCTCTTTCTTTTTCAATGCGAACTTCAATCTCAACTGAGTGATCCCATTGTTCATTCGTTGTAGTGCCAAGATATGTATATTTGTTAACCCTGTTTATTATTTTACCATCTACCAGTAGTTGTCCTGTTGGTGTTCGATTTTTATTGATGACCATGTATTTCGTTTTATTTGTATTTAGACTTAGTACGAATTGTTGACTAGTCGCTGTAACTCTTGACATTATCTCTTGTAGTCCTTGGAGACTGTTGGAGAATACTACCGTGTCGTCGGCATATATGATATTATTAAGAAATTCTCTGTTCACCAAATATTCTTTAAATATTTCATCGGAGTATAGGTCAAACAGCAGAGGAGACAATACACACCCCTGTCTTGCTCCTCTTTGTATTTTAATATTTTCAGATTCTTCACTTTCAATGCGAATGGTGGCAGTTTGGTTCCAGTATAGGTTTGCTATAATTCTTAAGTCTTTGTTTTCCAGACCAATCCTCGTCAGCACTTCAATTAGTTTGTCGTGTTGAACTTTGTCAAATGCTTTTTGGTAATCGATATGGCAAACATAGATGTCGCAGCTGACATCTCTGCATCTCTAGAAGAGTACTTGGATACAGAACAAAGTCTCCCTGGTCCCCACTGCATTTCTGAATCCAAATTGGGTTCGTCCGATGTGTTGTTCGCAATTTTTGTATATTCGCTGCTGCAGAATTTTAAAGAAAAGTTTCAATAAATGGCCCATGAGACTTATGGTGCAGTTTGGAATTATTATATTGTTACGTTTTTCCCGTGGGTTCTTGACAAAATTACAACTTGACT
>MU182275.1:358827-401035 GCA_016904865.1 Pissodes strobi | reverse complement strand
TAGGGTAGCACAAAAACGTTCGGATGGTTGTTAGGTTAGCCGTAACAATATGTTGTTTTGCGTTTGATTTTTTGGGAATAGTTATAAAAGTAGACCTAAGCCAGGCTTGAGGTATTTTTCCGGAGTTATATATGGAGTTAAAGATTGTTGTCAGCCATTTTATACCGTCATCATCAAATAATTTCAGAAACTCTGAGTTGAAATCATCTGGACCATCATCAGCCTTACCGTCTTTTATCTGTAATATAGCCTTTTTCACTTCGCATGTGGTAATAGAAAATCCTGTTTCACAAGAAACATAAGGACATCCACCTCTGTCGTCGTTAAAGAGTTCCGCAACATAGTCTTTCCAGGTGCCTATTTTGACCTTCTTATCTATTATAATGTTGCCATTTTCATCGGTTAAACTGTCACTCATTTGTGTTTTAAAAAGGCCTGCTGCTTCTTTGACTTTCTTATGCGTGTTAAAGTGGTCGTACCTACTTTCCAGAATTTCTGTCTCTTCACATTTTTCCTTAAGATGTCTTCCTTTGGCCTTTCTTATTTCCCTATTGATCTGTTGTTGTGTACGTTTGTAGTTTGGGACATCTTTATTTTTATAAGATCGCATAATTTCCATCAGCCGTAGGATTTCGTCAGTCATCCAGGGCTTCTTTTTGGTAGCTATAGGTCTAAGGTATATTTCGCCGACTCGATCAATCTCGCATTGCATCGTCCCAAGATCTTCTTCGTTACATTTCTTTGGAGCATTTTTAAAGGTGTTCTGAATTTCTGTTTTCACTTGTTTTCTGGTTGGTACTTCCTTAAGTCTCTTTATTTCCCAGCATTTGGAGGCCATTCTTTTCTTTTTAATCTGTTTAAGCTTCATTCTGAGAGATCCATTTACCGAATTATAGTCTGAAGAGATATCTGCCCCAGGATAGGTTGTTACTGACGTGAAGCTGTTTCTAAATCTTTTATTGACAAGAATGTAATCAATTTGATTCCTTGTAACATTTCCGGGGTTATCTCTTGGCGATGTACATGTGTAAAGTCTTCGGGCAGGTAATTTATAGAACGTATTCAAAAGTATCAGTTGCTCATCCATTGAAAAACTACGCAGACGAGTTCCTCTCTCATTTCTCTCATCCAGTCCATATGGTCCTACATATTCTCCATCTCTTCGACTCGGGGCCGCGGCCGTTCCTATTTGACTTTCAACCATGATGATTTTACTAGGGAGAATAATGGGGTAGTTTCCAGTTGCTTTCCGCATCGCAGTGTCACAACCGGTCCAATCATTATGTGACTGTCGCTTGTGATTATCTGGTGCCGAACCTTTAGAGAAGTAACTCTTCAATAGCTTCTGTCCAGTAATGGCACAAATGCTGCTATGTGCCATTTTGCTTTTAAACTTTGTCCCTAAAAGCAGGGCTGCCACATCCGCCAGATCCGCTGTTTTGAATTATTTCTTCTCCACCATCACCGTCGCGCGCCGTTGTGGACTTCCTTCGTAATCCCGAACAGGGAGCCCTCACAGGGTACTATCAGCCGGGCCAGCTGAAGCCAGGTTTTTTTTAGTGAGGTGTTACTCCTCGATCCCTCCTCCTTCCTCATCTCTTCAGCGATAAGGCCTCAGCCTTGGGACTGGTACAGCGGAGTTTGGGTTAGTTAATGTCACCCTGTAATATATGTTATATATAACATTTATTAATGGAAGGTGGGCAATACTGACTAAGGAGTGAGCAGCAAACTAACTAGTCATTTTTGTAAGTGTTATTAATATTTCATTTTATTTAATTATTATTTTTATAATTATTAAAAAATCGCTGTGAGCTTGAGACCTTACGATAGAAGTGAAAACTTCAATAATGCTATTAAATGCAAGTATTTTTTGTGCCCTATGTTTTGAAATTACTTGCCACAACTTCGATCATTAAAATAAAACTTTACCTCGAAATCTCCCATAAAACCGGCAGTAACGGCTACTTATAGGCGATCCTGGCCCATTTTTCCATCTTCAATTCAGGCAAATAAATCTATCTACTTGCCATAGAAACTATACGCATGTAAAATTTGTCCTCGAAATGTGGAATAAAATCCACCAAAAACTGCCTCTAATCTCCAAAAAATATCCACGTTCTGCGATTCCACATTCAAACCGTTTCAAATTTTGCAATGCCGCAGTTGCGCAAGGAATTTCTGGTCGGTAGCAAAGGCAGTAAGTAATTACTTTACAAAAACGTCTCTCCCACCTTTGACAGACGAACGTGGCATCACGGCTACTACAGCCTAGGAAAGAGCAAACAGGCTCGCCAAAATGTTTTCATCGCACTCTACATTAGACGTCCCCCAAGGCAAGTCTCTCGCCATCATATCGGACATCAACACTACCATGGTAAAAGTCAGGTTTCATCACCGTAATATTCGTAAAATCCTTAAAGAACTAGATACGCAAAAGGCATCGGGACCGGGGAAAACTGCGCCGACGAACTAACCGTTTTTTTCGAAACTTTTTTCTCTATCTTACCGAAAAGGGAATTACCCATCTTCGTGGAAAGTCGCTCGAATGCAACCTCTTCCAAAAAAGGCAAGAAATCCACGCCCTCAAACTATCGCCCAATTGCCTTGCTTCCAATAATCTCCAAAGTCATGGAACATGTAGTCAATCAGCAACTACTCAACTACCTCGAGAATAACAGAATAATCTGGATAATCTGGAACACCGCAGATATGTGGCCGAGATGTCTCTGTGTTACAGATATTTTCACGGCAGATGTTCCCAGGATTTGGCCAGCCGCATCCCGCCTAGAACATCGGTTTACAAGAACTCCTTTATCTGGCGCACTGCATCACTGTGGAAGTCACTCCCAGGACATCTGTTTCCCCCTAGTTACAACCTACAACTATTCAAGAACCGTGTCAATCAACATCTTCGCATACACACCGCTCGTCGAGCGCCATAGGATCTTCCTTTAGTGTGTGTGCCTCTGCCATAAAAAAAATAAAAAAACAAATTCCCTCAAAATTCCCAGTGCGCATCTTTGGCATTTTTTTACGATTTTCTCGAAGATTTTCTGCATGTTTCAATTTAACCTGGGTATCCTCTTATTTCCCGATCTGGTAAGAAAATGGTTATAGAACTTTTTATAGCAAAGATCACGAGTTTTACGAATCAGAGATTTCTTAAAAAAGAAATGCTTAAAGTAGATTTTTTTAAACTGAAAATTAAAAAATCACAAATTCCACATTCTCAACAGAATTGATGCGATTTTTTTGTATGTTCTGCTCATATCGCCCGAAAGTTTGGTTGTTCCAGATTATTCAGTTTTCCAGTAATAAAATATTAGGTGGTGACGTGTCGTGTTAAGCTTAAAATGACGATAAGTTTAAATTCAACTACCCTTCTCCGTATAAAAAGCATAATATTCCCATAATAAAGTTTTTAACTTAAATTCTTGTCAAGTAGTCGACTTTCCCAAAAAAAAATACTTTAATTTTTTGCCTATAAATCGATATTTTTATACTTTTCCTGAAAGGTTCATTTTCCCGACATTTTCGAAAGAGGAGTATTTAAATACTTTTTATTCTAGAAATTCCTTATCGAGCTGTCGATGTCGTCTCAGTTTTTCGATCCTCCTGACTTTTCCGGCGCTAGAACGACACAAAGTAACTCCCTCTTCAAGAATATACACGCAAAAAAATACTCGCCATCTTTCGATTCTCGCTAATTTCAATAGAGTTCGGAAGGGGCCATCAAAAAGTCCATGTCCAGAAAATTTCATCAAAATTGTTTATTTTTTTGACAGTTACGTATCGTCGAGCGTATCGTCTATCAAAGGTACGCGCGCATTTGTTCGCATCGGACGGACGCATCGGACACACGGAATTGATGAAAATTATTATTTGCCTTCTTTTAAATGAGATAAAGCACATGCATACGTATCGGACGCATCGTAAGCATGGAAATCCGCTGAGAATAATTGAAAAAGAATTAAATCCGTATATACGATGCGTGCGGATGACGTCATTCGCAGTGCTACCATGGATGAGGGATTATTAATTATTTTGGTACAATAATATAGCGAACTTTATAATTTAAAAAATAAGGATTACAGTAATCAGCAAAGGCGCCAGAATATATGAGATGAAATTGGCCAAATATTAAAACAACCAGGTACGTAGACAAAACAATACCTATTTAGGTAATAGTTTTCCTCCAAAACTACTTTACTTTTATGCTGGAAATAGCTTAAAGTGGTCTATTATTTAAAACCTTATTTTAGACCGGGGAAAAGACAGTTTAACACCTTTTTACAAGCTTTTATTTAACTTGACTTGTTAGTATGTATGTATGTGTGGGACAAATCTTGAAACTGAATTTCGAACCGCTTCTACATATCCGATTGACTTCAAATTTGGTAGGGGTTTATAGTTCCGATGGCAATACAAAACTGTAATGTTGTTAAGTTTACACCTTCAAGGGTAGGGGAGGGGGCACTATTTAAAGTATGTCCAATTTCGTTTAAAATTGTTTTTTTTTAAGATGAGCATTACGGTTTTTTTTAATCAGTTTTAGAAAATTCTAAATGGCCGATTTTTAGGCAGAGAAAACTAAAGTCAGAATCTAAAAAGAATAAAAAAATATTGTGAAACACAAGCTTATATTAAACCTCACTAAAACAATAAAAAAAATTACAGGTAGAGATTACTATAACTGAAATTAGGTTTGTTTAAAAGCCATTTTTGTGACAAGCTTTTAAATCTGCTCATTAACATCTAAAAAATTGTTTTTCTTGACTGATTTTTTTTAAATTTTTATCGTTTTGGTGTATTGTTTTATAAAAGCTTGTTTTAAAAAATGTTTTATTTTTTATATAAATTTAATTAAAAATAAATAAATGTTATTGTTCTATTAATCTGTATAGTTATTTAGTTCTAAAATAAAATTATTACAGTTCAGTATTAAATATTCTTCCTTGCCGAACTCTGTTGATTTGCCACTCTACACTACCTACGGGTGAATTAAAATAACCGATTGATTCCCGAAAAGTACTATTTTGCTTATCTATGGTTGGGCGTAACCTATTTAAAAGATCATGTAATTTTTCATGAGTCCTCCGAAAGTATTGGAAAAATTTTGCTTCACCTCTTATCAAATCGTCAAACAGGGTATGAAATTCTCCATAGAGTTTTCTCTTGATATTTATATTATGGACCCAAATTCGTTTTTTCCTTTCTTCGCCATTTGTTCATGTTCAAATGCGCATGCAATCGCAAATATTTCTTCTTCAGAACTACTCATTTTAAATTTCAAAAACAAACGCAAAAGAGAGAAGTTTCGTACTAGCCCGTTTCGACGATTGCACGAAATGAAAATACGGGAAGCAAATCCGAATATAATGTGCGATGATTACAAAAATATTGCGATTCGTCCGATGCGTCCGATGCGAACAAATGCGCGCTTACCTCAAAGCGACATTTTGAGAAATCTCAGGATTGACGAAATATCTCGCAAATCTGATCACCAAAATAATTCATGATCGGGGCCTTCAAGTTTTGCTTTAAAACATGCCAAATTGAATATTTCCACTCTCAGCCGTTTTCGAGAAAAATAATAATAAGACATTAGATTTATAGTAAGTGAAATAGCTCCGCTGACTGTTTCTCTCTCTCTTTCTCCCTTAACCAATAACACCGAAAACACAAGGACTCGGCATTTCCACGTGGCGTCACCACAGGTAGCACGTTGAGGACCATGCCGACGGCATACTTTACATTGAGTTTAGCATTAAAAAAGGGTATTTTAAAAACATTTGAAGGGCTTTTGGTTAAAAGAGGGTGCCAGTCATCAACTAAGTCCTTCTTGATTTGATTTTATTATGAAAAAAAAGCGAAATTTCAAATCAAAAACGAAAAGAAAACTTTTACTTTAATTCATATTAACCCTCACCCATATTAAAAATATGGGTTAGTCCAACAATGATAAGATCATTATTATAATATGAACGATACCACTTTAGATTTGAAGCTCTGCTGCAAGCTCAGCAGTAAAGGTGAAAGTCACCTGCTCGAGTGTCCTTCGCCCAAAAAGGTGAAAGTGAGCCCGAAGGTGAAACCCTGTAGTGGAACCCGGTAGTGAAACCCGGTGGTGAAACCTTGTAATGGCCTCTGGCCCCTGTAGTAAAACCCTGTCATAACCCAATACTTATTAGACTAAGCCTCTTACTTCAATGAAGAAATTGCATAAATATATTTTCTTTATAAAACAAATCACCTTAAAAATTATCAATGGATGTTCAATAACTATCAGCAAATAAAAGATATACAAAAGGTGCAAATATCTTGAATATAAAAAGAAATAGGTATGAACCACCTCTAAATAATATAACTTCCTTCCCCATATGATAAAAACTAAAGTTACATTAAGAAAAAGTTCAGATATGATAAAAGGAAAGAGTTAGAATATCCTATGGAATGCAATGCAACTGGTGGTCGATGTAAACAAAATCAACACAAATAAAAGCATTAAATTAGACAAAAAAAACTTTAGCAATATTTACCTCTCTTGAGTTGGGGGGTTACCTGGAGATGAACTGGCTCGGTTTTATAAGGTGAGTTTGGAAAGCCTCGAGAAATAATGGTAGTAACCTTTAGGGTCATGGCGATCATGTGCAAGCAGCAGGCAGTAAAAAAGTTAATTCCAGAAAAATCTTTCCTTGTGTAGTATTAATTCCCGATAAATCGGTTGTGTTAAACACAAATTACTCTGGGGATCTTGATGTTGTCCCTAATTTCAAATTAGGGACAACCTCAAGATGCCCAGAAGGGTAGTATATCAGAAGGTACTAAAATGTCGAGTCACCTACAACTACACTTTAGAAAAACACTTTCTCACTTCCCAGTAGGTATTTCTAGAAGAACGAGATAATCGATTTCAATCAATTTGCAAGTTCCAATATGGATTTAGATAAAAAAAAACGTCAGTTCAAAAAAAAATGGTAGTGCCAAGAGAAATGATAAAAATGAAGAAATAGTCAATACGAGAAATACCTCTCATATAATAAACGAGAACTAAGCGTTGTAAAACGACTGCGGAAGCAACAACTAACAAGATAAAATCAAAATTTTCAATAAATAATGGGAAATGTTCCTAAACCAAAGTAATAAATCTGTTAAAATTCCAATCGACAGCTACAATTAAATGAAAAAAACCCATTACAAATATTCAAGGCTACCAATCGAATATTACAAAACTTAGATCATGCCACCTGAAAAGATAAGTATACAGTAGAAATCCCAAATATCAAAGTCCACAACTGTCGGTAAGAAGGGAACTACAAAATAACCTCAAAATCCACTTAAACATAACAAATGAAAACAAACATTTAAGTTTGGGAGAAAATTCGAGAAAAATAAGGGAAAGCCACAGGAAAATATGTGAGGGATACGCCTTAAATACCTAAAGACCTGTGAGAAGAAACGACAATGAGCAATCTATGCACAAATCAATAAGTCTTACATGAAAATAAGCAATAAGTACTAGTTTTTTACTATTGAAGAGAAAGAAAATGTAATAACTAACAATTATTCTCGAATTAACAAGTAAATAATAAAGCAGCAGTATTATCTCAAAGCAAATCAGTGACCCCAACAAATCAAAGCTATATCAGCCTGAGATTAGAAGTGAAATATTCATACCGAAAGCAGTATATGAATTTGACCGATCTAACGAGGATCAAACTCAGTTCTTAAATACTGAACTGCAAGTAAACATAATTATTGTAATATAAATAAGCAAAGTGAAACTAATAACACAATATCTTATTTTAGCTGTTTGATGAAACCTAAGCGAGCCAATAGATTATCCATTAAGGTAAATGCAGTCACAAAGTGCTGGAGGATATCATAAGAAAAGGGATGATCGTGATATACAAGCTAATACGTATTATCTATTAATAATCGTATGCATAATAATTAATTAATATGAATAAATGCTGTCCCTTAAATGTATTGACATCAAATCAAAGAAATTAATTTATAATTAATTAACCGATGGAGTTAATACCCAATAATTTATACCACAAAATATGGAATCTTTGTTTTGAATACAGCATATAAAATAAAATTTATAATCTTTTATAGTGGCAAAATCAGACTGTTGCAACTAAAATCAAGATTAAAATAGAGAGTTTTTACCTTTTAGTTACTTACTAATTTAATAATTTTGTGCGGTTGTTTGATGTTATGGCACATTTTTCTAAACGTCGCCTTCCGAATCGATTGAGCCCTCGCTCATATCTTTACTAGCAGTAGCAAGAATTACCGCCATTTTGAAGTTGTGGATTTGGATTAGACTGTTCACCGAAACGGGAAACGGTCTATTTAGTATGAGTCTTTAATTTATGGCTTTTAGATGGCTTAGCCAATCGATCGTTAGATTTGCCACAGTAATTTTTAAGAAGAGTGTTTATGTGTGATTATTACAATGATTGCTATACGAATAATCATATGATCGTTTTTTAAAATAAATTTCAAAATATATTGTTGGGTTTGAAATGCACGCTTGTTATGAACTGTTAAAAAAATTTCCTTAACTTCATTCAAAATTTTGTACACAACTATTCTTACAACAACATTTTGGGGATAAAGCAGTTTCCCCCGGCTTAAACATTTAATAAGGATAAAATTATCTTCAACAATAAATTCCTCATTATAAATTATATTTTCCTTGCATATTTCGCACTGAATTTTCCTTACCGTAATATAACAACAGTAACCTGCTAAATAAGTGATTACGGGCATGTCATCACTGGCACTGTCTACACCATTTTTTAGTACAATAATGTCAAGATTTAATGGATGGTTTTCTTCAATTTCTTTAATTTGGATGTTGCCAAAGGTACGCGATTTCAGAATGAATTAATAACTGAATTTTGAGTCTTTCTTCTGATTCATATGACTGCCTTATGGAAGTATGATATTGTCCACCCACAAGTTGCCGATAGCGGTCAAACTTATTTTCCAGATCAACTGGTTGAAATTTACTTCATAAGACACAATTCATTTTAAGTTCACTTAAACAATACTGTATAATTTGCTAAACAATCATTATTTTAATTAGTCCCAATAATATTTCCTGCTTTATAATCAAGAAATGGTTTAGTTGCTTCACTCACTGTCGGAACTTTTATGCATTGAGATCACATGCGTGCCGCAGATACCTACATATTCTGTAAACTTTGTACTTTGTACTGTCAATTACCGTGAACAATAGGTGTATGCGTATGTATCGGCGGAGACTGGCCCTTTGATGGGGAGAGTCTAGCCGGTTTTGCATGCTTCGAGAGTGCGGGAACTTATATTTTATTTAGGAAACTAGTAACTAGTAAGCTAGATAATTGCGCTAGTCAAAACAAAAATTGTACAATGTTCACTTTTTGATAAAAATTGTAACTTGAAACGAAATATCTGCCTAAAGAATTACCTACAAGTTCTTTGAACCTGGGCACAACTTTATGTCCACGGGCAGCTTTCACCATCAGGGGGAGCTGTCCATGACAGAAAACAAAAGATTTATTACTTCAATGATTTCGCCGAGGCAGTGGAAACAGCTTAACATGGAAAACTAAAGATTAAAGAAATGAAACTACGATTTTTTTAAGTGGCACAATTTGACGTCTTAGAGAAAACTAAAGAATTATAAGGACGGTCAGATATCAGATATTGTGCAAGTTATAGCTGAGCGTGGGAAATTTATACTAGAATATCAAAATAATTTTGGCGAACCATCCAAAAACACTGGACATTCTAAGAAATTATAAAATAAAGAGATCGGAGTTACTATGGTCTGTTGCTTGTATGTATTCTTAAGCAACCAGACCGTCTGTTGTTTAAAAATCGAAAATACTTTTTTCTACGACTGCCCTGAAAATAGACAAAAACGCACTAACAACTACTGCTCTTGAAAACTGGACATTTCAAACATCGTGTAAAAAGTATACTTTTCCACACGGCACACGCTTATTCGGGTATTTAGATTAAAGGGCTTCGTCTCAGTTTTAGAGCTTCGCCCTCAGAGGTCCCATTCCCAGATTTCTAAAAAAGGGGGCCCAATTTCAGAGCTTCACCCCCCAGGAGCCCCTTTTTGCAAAACGGTAGAAAATGGGACTGTCATACCATTAAGGCTTGGGGCCCAATTAAGGGCTTCGCCCCCGGGGGCTCCATTCCTAAATCTGTACAAAATGGGACTGCCGTACCATAGGCATCATTCTAGGGTCTCGCTCTCCTGGGGCCTCATTTTAGGGCTTAGCCCCCGGAGCCTCTTTTTCAAAATATTTGGAAAATAGGGTCCTCACACCGGTGGCCCCATTTTAGGACTGTGCCTCTAGTTATAGTTTAGCGAGAATATCTTACTCACGTAGTTTCTTTCGCTAGGAATAAAACTTTCTGATAAATCAATAATAAAAAAGTTTCCCATATAACATGTAATTTTCCACCACACTCCCATGAGGCACCCTGTATGTAGCAGTCGTAGAAAAAGTATAGTGTGCTCCACGTGCTGAAAAGTTATTTTCAGCACTTGTTGCACAATATACAATTGGACAAAATTTCCAATAGTAACTGAAGATTCTGATCAAGCATATATTTGAATTAATATTTTTTTAAGAGTGTATTATCAGTTTGATTTGGTACTATTGTATTGTATTGTATGTAAAGGGGTCGCTCGGCGTTTCAGCCCTTCTTCACTTAGACCTAAAAGGTCTTTTGTGACTACCCTGCTTTAAATTTCCCAGAAACGCCTGCACTTTTCGCGAAGTTCAGGATATTTCTAGGGGCTAGTTGTGTAATATCCCTGGGATTACATACTACTCCTTCCAGATATTTTAGCCTTTGGCGAGTCAGTTCTCTACATTCGCAAAGAATGTGTTCCGCAATTTCGTTTGCTGAGTTGCAAAATCTACAACGTGGATCCTCAGTCTTTCCCGTGTTGTGGAGATGGTATCTCCATGGTCCATGACCTGTTAGGAAGATCGTGACCAGTCTTGGATCGTTTTTATGGAGCTCAAGTAGCTTCTTAGTGTATTCGGGCGAGTGCGATTTGAATCTTTTCGGCTGTCGTTGTCCTGGAGTGTTTCTCCAGTAGACCTTTTTCTGCCTTTTTTCCCACTTATTGAGGTCCTCTCCGAGGTGTTCTCTGGTGGTGCCACAGAATGGTTCAGGTCTGTGGACTGTGCTCCTTCTCTGGCCAGTTGGTCGGCAATTTTATTGCCTTCCACTCCTTCGTTCCCTGGCACCTACAACAGAGTGACTCTGTTATGCTTAGCCAGTTGGTTAAGAGCGTTCCGGCATTCCCAGGCAAGCTTTGAGTCAAATTCGCACGAGGCTAGTGCCTTTAAAGCCGCATAGCTGTCGGATAGTATATTGATGGTTGCGCCTCTCGGTTTTCTTTTGATCCATTCAGAGGCGCACAGTTCAATGGCATGGATCTCTGCTTTGAATATGGATGGGGCTTTACCTAGAGATTTTGACATCCTGTTCCATTTTAGATCCATCTGTGTACCAGACCAATGTACCTCGTTCGGGCTGTAGTACCTCAACCTTAGGAGGTCGATCTTTTATGATCACCTTAAAGGAGCGTTGGAAATCCCTTGTCTTTAGCATATGGTCTGTTGGTTTGTCCAGCGATTCGACTCTGTTCGTGTTCAGAATCTTTAGATGGCCAGTCAGATCACCTGACTTAGTAGATTGAGTCTGGATTACTCTGGACGCGCTTAATGAGGCCTCTCTCCTCACGCTTAGATGCAGGGGAAGAAGGTCCAGCATCGTCTCCAGTGCTATCGTGGGGCAGGCTTTTATTGTCCCTGTGATACCCAGACAGGCAAGTCTTTGCACTTTTTGTAGCTTGCCTTGCGTAGTCTTTTCCTCTGTTTTGGTGCACCA
This sequence comes from Pissodes strobi, assembly GCA_016904865.1. Taxonomy (NCBI): domain Eukaryota; kingdom Metazoa; phylum Arthropoda; class Insecta; order Coleoptera; family Curculionidae; genus Pissodes; species Pissodes strobi. The sequence goes on along the minus strand of MU182275.1, from coordinate 389,113 downwards.
GACTAGTGAGGCGTATGTGACTATTGGTTTTACAACCGTAATGTTTGACCAATAGATTATCTTGGGTTTCAAACCCCATGTTTTGCCAGAAAGTCTGCGACATGCCCAAAGTGCCGCTGTTGCCTTTTTGGTAGTCCTTTCTATATGTTCATTCCAGTTAAGCCTGCGGTCGAGGACTATCCCCGGGTACTTAACACTGTCTGAGAGTTCAACCGTCACGCCGTCTAGGCTAGGGGCTGTAAGGTGCATCTTTCTCCTTTTTGTGAACGGTACTATGACGGTTTTACTGGGATTGACATTTAGTCTTTCCCTTATACACCAGGTTTTAACAAGATGTAGAGCGTTTTGAATTTTGGCCGATACTGTGCCATCATACTTGCCCTTAATTGTAATGATTAGGTCGTAAGCATACCCTTGGACGTCATACCCTTCGGTTGTTAGTTTTACCAGGAGTCGATCTACTACCAAGGACCACAGAAAGGGCGATAAAACTCCGTCTGGCGGACACCCTTTTGCTGCTTTTACCGTTACAGTAGCGTCCCCTAAGGTTGAGGTAATTTTAAGACTACAAAGCATGGCTTTTATTCATTTCATTGTATAGTTTCGGCTATACCTCTGTCTTCTGCGGCCCTTTGTTTGGATTCATATGAGGTGTTGTCAAATGCACCCTCTATGTCTAAGAATGCACACATAGTCACTTCTTTCGCCACAAATGTCTTTTCAATGTCTTTTACTAGGCATTGGAGCGCATTTTCGTGGATTTTGCCGGTTGGTAGGCAAACTGTTTTTGGATGTAGTGGGGTTCTGGAGATAAACTCGCCCCTGATGTATTCATCTATGATTTTTTCCATACTTTTAAGTAGGAAGGAGGTTAGACTGATGGGGCGATAGGCCTTTGGTTCGTCCAGTGGACGATTCCCAGCAACCCTGACTTTCCTGCAGGTCTTCGGAATGTAGCTGTAGATATAGCTAGCTTTGAAGATTGTTTTCAGGTGCGGTAGGAGTTGCCTTGTTGAAGCAGAGCAGGAAATAAGCCGTCCGTACCTGGTGATGTATAGGGCTTGAAGCTATTCAATACCCATTTGATCTTATTGTCTGTAAAGATTTTTACCCGCGAGGCTTCTTCCCCGTCTGTTGGGTCGTTCAACGTCCCATAAGAGGAGTTCCTCTATCTGGTTTGCTTCCGTGACAACAGATGCAGGAAAGTGGGTCTTTAAAAGGATCTCTAAACTCTCCTGTTGTGTCTCGGCGTAGCTGTTGTCCGTCTGTCTTATTATTAGACCGATTCCATTTGAGTGATCTTTTGCTAAGGCTTTTTTGAGTCGCACTGTTGGGGCCAGTTCATTGATCCCTTCGCAGAACGTCCTCCATGTCTTCCTCTTAGATTTCCTCAATTCTTTGTTATATTTAGCTAGGGCTCTGTGATAGTTGTCCCAGTTGCCCGACATCTTTGCTAAGTTAAGGTCTTTCTTGATTTTGCCTTTAGTTTGTCGAGTTCCCTATTCCACCAGGGGACATCCCTGTGGGATTTTGTTTTCTTAATAGGGCAACTTTTTTCATATGAGGTGATTATTATCTCCTCTAAATATTGTGCGGCCGCATCGAGCTCCTCTATTGTTTCTATGGATGGAGGTGCTCCTTCAACTTCTGACCTTAGGTAATCCTTATAGAGGACCCAGTCAGTTAGTTTGGGCACACGATTTTCATCCAGGCGTTGTACCTCTGCCTCCACGTCGAACCGTATGTGCATATGGTCCGACATGGAATTTTCGGTCCAATACCCGTCAGTTAATAATTTGGTTAGTTATGAAAGGAGTAGATATGGTTAGATCTAAGGCCTCTTTTCTAATCGCATTCGTAAAGGTGGGTTTATTTGCTCTATTAATAATGTCTACGTTATGAGATATCAAATATTCAAGAAGGCACTCACCTCGAGGGTTGATGTTCGTGCTGCCCCATTCCGTGTGGTGCGCGTTGGCGTGGCAGCCCAAAATTACCTGTTTGTTCTGCCTTTTGCACCAGCTTATTAGTCGTTGTGCATTGGCTGGTGGTGGGTCATGTGTGTCCCCTGGGAAGTATGCTGAGGTTACCACGATGTTTCTTCTGCCTCTATTGGTGGGTACTTCCACTAATGCTGCAACCAGGTCCCTGTTCATGAACTCTGTAATTGGAACAAATTTAATATTTTTACCAAATAGTAAAGCCGCTCTGGGCGTTTCATGCGTAGTGGAATAAATCAACTTACATGATTGTGTTGGGAGCCCACGAATTGCTCCTCCATTGAATCAGCCCTATGTCAAACGTGTTCCTAGTGAAACTCCTATTAAGTACGCTAGACGCTAGAGGCAGCTTTAGAATGTTGGAGGTTCACTTGGTGGCATCTAATATGCCGGTGTGGTTTTTGGGATGGTTTTGATGTCGCCATCTTTACTTACCCTTACTGGGGTTCCTTGATACTATATCATGTTATTATTAAAAAAGTGTTATTATGTAGTTGGCACTATTTTATCTTTTATATGAATAAAAGTTGACACAAAAACGCATTTCTTTTCACATTCACATTTTTAGATATACTAACCCAAACAAGTAGAATTCTCATATTGAAGCCGCATAGGGTAACCATTTATTTATTTTACATTCGTTATTAGTTAATTAAAAAACGTTAAGTTATTTGTTCCCTATATAATTAAAAAAATAATAATTTGATTATTAGGACATTATTAATTAATAGATACTGACCAACATTAACATATTTTTTTCGTTAAAGAAATATCTCTAAATGTTGGGCTCACACAAAGAGCTTTAACATCAATTTTCTCGTTTTTACTGATTCTGTAGATACCGCTTTTTAATTGTGGCGGCAGCATAATTAAACGCAATTTTTAGGTGCAAGTTTTTAGCTTGTCACCGCATAATTGAAAATAAAATTTATATCATTTAGCACTTTTAGCAGTAACGCATTTAACTAAGGATTTCAAGGCTATCCAACCAACGAGCAATTCTATTTAAGTTTTAATTAAAAGATCGTCATAATTGGGCATCGAGCGTTTGCTTTAAATGGCGTTGTAGGTGTTTAGAGAGGCGACTATTACCCGTTGAATATTAAATTACTGCAATGGGCACGATCGTATTTATAACTTAGTATCACACATGGATATATGATGTCCACTTATAAATTCAAGTTATCTAAATTAGGACTAGCAATCGAATTAGAATAATTCGAATATTCGAATACTTGCATATTTAAATATTAAATATTGGAGAAGAAAATGCAAGTACATAAGTTGGAAAATCGCAGAGTGGCTAAAAACGGGTTCCTAAATTAAGCCATTGATATCGGCAACACTGGAGAGGAGGCAGCTCAGTAAAATCAACAAATTATCTCAGTCCAGTACTGCAATGTTCTAACTAATCTATCAATATGTATTTCAAATATTTATTATTGATATCCTGCATAATATCACCTTGTAAAAGTACAACAAAAAATGTTTTACTGTGGCAAATTATGAAATTCGTTCTAATAGGTACTCGGCTCATTGCCAAACGGTTCGTAAAATCCCAATGAATGCACTTGCAAGAACAATTTAGTTATTATTTTTAACCTTTTTTTTTATCTGGGAGGCGTTTTTTATTACTCATCGCCTTGGTACGTGACGGTGTGCAGTGTATTGTTGAATTTTGCTTGTCTTTAATATAATTATTATTAGTTAGCAGTTTGTATGGCACAGATAGAATAAATCGTTTCTTGGCAAAAATATAATGCAAAAAGATCATTAAGTTCGGACTTAAACTTAGAATTTTACTTAAAGTTTTAAAAAATTCGTACTTTAAATCCTGATTTTATCAAGTTTCAGCTTCGAAGTTCAAGTATGGTAAAATTCCCACTTTGAAGTACGATTTTATTAATTTTCGATTTCTGATTTAGATTTCATAAAATCTCGGTTTTAAGTTCGAATTTCATTAAGTTCCCATTTCGTAATCTGAATATTATTAAGTGCATTAAGCCGTGATTTAGATGATAAAATAAATCTATTTTGTCATAAATGTAATGCCATTAGATCCGATTTTCATCAAATTCGGACTTCCAAGTTCAAATTTTATTTACGATTTTATAAAATTCTTACTTTAAATCCTAAAATTTATTTAATTTCGACTGTGAAGTTCAAATATGATAAAATTCCCACTCTGAAGTTCGATTTTATTAACTTTTGACTGCAAAATCTGATTTAGATTATATAAAACCCCGGTTTCGAAGTTTGAATTTTATTAGGTTCCTATTTCGTAATTAGAATATTGTTAAGTGCATTAAGAAGTAATTTAAGAGATAAAATTTGTCGATTTTTGTAAAAAGAATATAATGCAATGAGATCTGAATTTCAGTAAATTCGGACTTCAAGTTCTAAATCTGATTTACATTTTATAAAACCTCGGTTTCGAAGTTTGAATTTTACTAAGTTTCCAATTCGTAATTTGAATATTATTAAGTGCATTAAGAGGTGATTTAAAAGTTAAAATAAAAGGAATTTTGTCAAAAATTTAATGCAATTAGATCTGAATTTCATTAAATTCGGACTTTTATTAAAATATTTTGTATAAAATTTTATAAAATTCTTGCTTTAAAACTTAAAGTTTATCAAATTTCGACTGTGAAGTTCAAATATTATAAAATTCATACTTTGTAGTTCGATTTTATTAACTTTTGACTTCAAAATCTGATTTAATTTTATAAAACCTCAGTATCGAAGTTTGAATTTTACTAGGTTCCCATTTCGTAATTAGAATATTATTAAGTGCATTAAGAAGTGATTTAAGAGATAAAATAGGTCGATTTTTGTAAAAAAATATAATGCAATGAGATCTGAATTTCAGTAAATTCGAACTTCAAGTTCTAAATCTGATTTAGATTTTATAAAACCTCGGTTTCGAAGTTTGAATTTTACCTAATTTCCATTTCGTAGTTTGAATATCATTAAGTGCATTAAGATGTGATTTAAAAGTTAAAATAAATGGAATTTTGTCAAAAATGTAATGCAGTTAGATCTGAATTTCATTATTTTTCGGACTTCCAGTTCAAATTTTATTTCAAATTTTATAAATTTCTTACTTTAAAACTTAAAACTTTTGATTTCAAAATCTGAATTAGATTTTATAAAACCTCGGTTTCGATGTTCGAATTTTACTAGGTTCCCATTTTGTAATTTTAATATTATTAAGTGCATTAACAAGTGATTTAAGAGATAAGTGCATATAATGCAATGCATAATGTAATGCAATTAGATCTGACTTTCATTAAATTCGGACTTCAAGTTCGAATTTTATTTAAAATTTTAAATAATTCTCATTTTAAAATTTAGAGTTTATCAAATTTAGACTGTGAAGTTCAAATATGATAAAATTCCCACTTTAAAGTTTGATTTTATTAACTTTTGACTTCAAAATCTGATTTAGATTTTATAAAACCTCGGCTTCGATGTTTGAATTTTACTAAGTTCCCATTTCGTGATTTGAATATTATTAAGTGCATTAAGAGGTGATTTAAGAGATAAAATAAGTCGATTTTTGTAAAGAATGTAATGCAATGAGATCTGAATTTCATTAAATTCGGAATTCAAATTCGACTTTTAATTAAAACTTTATAAATTTCTTACTTTAAATCGCAAATTTTATCAAGTTTCGACTCTCAAGTTCAAATATGATAAAAATCGAAATTTTGACTTCAAAATCTGATTTAGATTTTATAAAACCTCAGTTTCGATGTTTGAATTTTACTATGTTCCCATTTCGTAATTTGAATATTATTAAGTGTATTAAGCCGTGATTTAAAAGAGTAAAGGTAAACCGATTTTTGGCAAGAATGTTTATGCAATGAGACTCGAACTTCATGAAGTACGAACTTCTAGTTTGAGCTGTACTTAAAATTGTATAATGTTCGCACTTTAAATCCTGATTTTGCCACATTTCCGCTTCGAAGTTCCTACTTTGAAGTACAATTTTTTTATTTTTCGATTTTAAAGTCTGATTTCGATTTAATAAAATCTCGGTTTTAAGTTCGAATTTGATTAAGTTCCCACTTTGAAATTTAAATATTATTAAGTGCATTAAGCGGTTATTTAAAAGATAAAATAAATCGAATTTTTTCGAGAATGTAATGCAATGAGAACTGAATGTCATTAAATTCATACTTCAAGTTCGAATTTTAAAATTAAAATTTTATAAAATTCTTATTTTAAATTCAAAAGTTTAGTACATTTCTAATTTCTAAGTTCTAATGTCAAGTTCAAATATGATAAAATTCCCATTTTAAGTTAATAAAAAATCGGACTTCAAAGTAGAAATTGTATCATATTTCAGCTTTAAAGCCGAAATTTGATAAAATCAGGATTTAAAGTACAAACTGTATACAATTATATAAGTAAGATTCAGACTTGAAGTTCGAATTTTAGGAAGTTTGGATCTCACTGCATTACATTCTTGCCAAAAATCTGTTAACTTATTCTCTTAAATCACGGCTTAATGCACTTAATAATATTCAAATTACGAAGTGGGAACTTCATAAAATTCTAATTTTAAAACTGAGGTTTTGTACTACATTGGGGTTTGGAACCTTCGGCAACATGCACTAAAACAGAGTTTTATCCACAATACCGAAACAGAATATTTGCATTTGACGCGCGTTTCGCTAACCATGTTAGCATCATCAGGAGATGATTAAAACTTTTTAATCATGATTTTGCCACATTTCCGCTTCGAATTTCCTACTTTGAAGTACGATTTTTTCTTTTTCGATTTTAAAGTCTGATTTAGATTTAATAAAATCTCGGTTTTAAGTTCGAATTTTATCAAGTTCCCACTTCGAAAATTCAATATTATTAAGGGCATTAAGTGCTTATTTAAAAGATAAATTAAATCGAATTTTTTCGAGAATTTAATGCAATGAGATCCGAATGTCGAACTTGAAGTACTAATTTTAATTAAAATTTCTTATTTTAAATTTCAAAGTTTAGTAAATTTCTAGTGTGAAGTTCAAATATGATAAAACTCCCACTTTGGAGTTCAATTTTTGTTAACTTTTGACTTCAAAATCTGAATTAAAACCTCGGTTTCGATGTTTGAATTTTACTAAGTTCCCGTTTCGTAATTTGAATATTATTAAGTGCATTAGGAGGTGATTTAAGAGATAAATTATGTCGATTTTTGTAATGAATGTTAATGGCGTTACATATGATCTGAATTTCATTAAATTCGGACTTCACAAATTTTAATTAAAATTTTATAAAATTTTTACTTTGGATCCTAAATTTTATCAAGCAAGTTCAAATATGATAAACTTCCCACTTTAAAGTTCGATTTTTATCAACTTTTGACTCCAAATTTGATTTAGATTTTACAAGATCTCGGTTTATTGAATTTATTAAGTTTCCACTTCGTAATTTGAGTAAGTGCATTAAGCCGTGATTTAAGAGAACAAGTAAGCCGATTTTTGGAGAGGATGTAATGCAATGAGTCTCGAACTTCATTAAATTCGAACTTTAGGTCTGAATTTTACTTTAAATTGTATAAAGTTCGTACTTACTTTAAATTCCCATTTTGTCACATTTCGGCTTCGAGGTTCAAGTATGATAAAATTCCTTCTTTAATGTACGATTTTCTTAATTTTAGATTTTAAAGTCTGAGTCAGATTGAATAAATTCTCGGTTTTAAGTTCGAATTTTATTAAATTACCACTTCGTAATTTAAGTATTACAAAGTGCATTGAGCCGTGATTTAAGAGATAAAATAAATACATTCTTGGCAAGAATGGAATTCACTGAGATCCGAATTTCATTAAATTCGAACTTAAGAAGTTCGAATTTTACTTAAAACTTTATAAAATTCGTACTTCAAATCCTGCTTTTATTATATTCTGTCTTTGAGGTTTAAATATGAAAAAAAATTCAATTTAAAGTACGACTTTTTTAGTTGGCCTTAAAATCTGATTTAGATTTTACAAAAACTCGGTTTTAAAATTAGAATTTTATAACTTCGTAATTTGAATATTATTAAGTGCATGAAGAGGTGATTTAAGAGGTAAAGTAAATCTATTTTTGTCAAGAATGTAATGCAGTGAGATCCGAACTTCCTTCAATTCGAACTTCAAGTCTGAATTTTACTTATAATTATTGTATAAAGTTCGTACTTTAAATCCTGATTTTATCAAATTTCGGCTTTAAAGTTGAAATATGATTCAATTTCCACTTTAAAGTCCGATTTTTATTAACTTTTGGCTTCAAAATTTGAATTAGATTTTATAAGATATCGGGTTCGAAGTTTGAATTTTATTTAGTTCCTACTACGTAATTTGAGTAGTATTATGTGCATTAGCCGTGATTTAAGAGAATAAGTAAATCGGTTTTTGGTAAGATTGTAATGCAATTAGACTCATTATTAAGTTCCCGCTTCTTAACTTGAATATTTATTAAGTGCATTATGCTTTTAAGAGATAAAATAAATCCATATTATTTGTCAAGATGTAATACGATCCGATTTTCATTAAATTCGGACTTAAATTTCACTTAAAATTTTATAAAATTCGTACTTTAAAATATTCACTTTTAAGTTCCCACTTCGTACTTTGAATATTAATAAGTGACATGATTTAAGAGATTAAATATATCGATTTGGTCCATAATGTAAAGCAATGAGATTCGAACTTCATTAGATCCGGACTTTAAGTGTGAATATTTTAAATTCTGCATTTTATCAAATTTCAACTTTGAAGTTCAAATGTGATAAATTTCCTATTTTGAAGTTCGTTTTTTATTAACTTTAGACTTCAAAATCTGAATTAGATTTTATAAAATTTAGATTTTGAAGTTCGAATTTTAATAAGCTTCCACTTCTAAATTTGAATATTGTTAAGTGCGTTAAGCGATGATTTAAGAGAAAAAATAAACACATAATTGTTAAGAATGTAATGTAGTAAGCGCCGAAGTTCATTAAATTCGGACTTAAAGTTCGAATTTTCGTACTTTAAAATCTCCACTTTTTAGTTTCTATTTGGCCATTTGAATATTAATAAGTGCATTAAGACGTTAAGTCCGATTTTTATTAACCTTTGATTTCAAAATCTGATTTAGATTTTATAAAACCTCGGTTTCAAAGTCTGAATTTTACTAAGTTCCCGCTTTGTAATTTGAATGTTATTAAATGCATTAAGAGGTGATTTAAGAATGTAACGTATCCGCATTTCATTAAATTCGGACTAATGGGAGATTTCGAGGTAATATTTTACTTTAAATATCGAAGTTGTGGTAAGTAATTTTAAAATATAGAACACAAAAAATACTTGTATTTTGTAATATCAATCTCGCATCGTTGCAGTTTTTTATTTCTGCCGTGTGCTCTTAAGCATACACCCTGTTTTTCTCATTTCCATAAGAAGTCGTTGGAAAATATATATTTCCATGTCAAAGATCATTTTCATGTCAAACATGCTGTGTAATAATGGTTTTGTGCCATATCCAGGTGCCCACAGGCTTAAGACGGCCCTGTCTATTTTAATCGCGGTACTTTGTGAGAGAAAATGTAAGCGAATGTTGAAATATATAGCCATCAAATGCCGCGATAATCCTTTTCATTCGGCTACCTTCCAGTTGTATAAATAAAATTTGGCGTTTATTTGCAATCAACCGAACATTTTAATGGACTAATAAATTCTCGGAAGCGAACACAAATTATCGGCAATAACAATAGTAATCGCTGCGGTTCGTTAAAGTAATACAGAAATCGCAAAAATAAAACAATGTTCGCGTTAAATGAACTGAATCGGATCTAAATATAGCAGCAGACAGACTGCAGAGTGTCTTTGAAGTCGGTAAACAAGGCGGATTACGGAGTCTATGTTATTATAATTCATTGGATGTACACATTGTACATAGACGGAGGTGGACGTGCCGTTTCAATTATTTCAGGAAAGAGCCTCTTCTCCTTTCTGGCTTTGTCAAACTAAAATTTGAGGCAAAACTCATTCATATTTCTGTATACTCTGTACGCCTGTATGAAGAGAAATTTGTACAATAAAATATCCCTTTGATGAAAAAAAAAGCCTGGAAAATACCCAAAAATACCCACAACATATAAAAAATCCCCTAAAAAGTCTCATACTATCCTTTGTATAGCGTGACATAATTTGTGCAGCGCGGCATGTGCTACCGCAGTTTATTGGTTTCTGACCTATTGTTGGTATCGACGTTCCGATATTTTTGACAAGTTTTCTGCAATAAGGAAAACGATTATAATGTCAAGTAAGTACTTGAATATGATTCGGAGCTCCGGGTGGAGGGTGTACGGGGTGGATTCACATCGAAGAAAAACAACTTAAGAATTGACTTCAGCAACATCAGAGGTCTTAATGCCAACATTAATTTTGTCCATCGCCATCTCCAGACAGAAAAACTTAGTATTTTGGGATTAACGGAAACCAAAGTCAGCTCGTCTATGGACGCTGTCCATATGCTTTGCCCCAATTACGAACTTCGCACCAAGTTCCAATTTAAATGCGGTGTAAGCGCTTACGTCCACAGTAACCTCTCATGTCACACACAGAAGAGAGTTTGGAATCGGCAAATTTTGATGTTCTTTGGCTCAAGCTGTCACTAAAGGATGCTACTAAACTTATATGCATCCTTTATCTCTCGCCAAATGAACCCAATTATAAACAACTATTTTCCTATATCTCATTAACGTTCGACAAACTTCAAACCACCCACCCAGATGCTGAAATAACATTCGTGGGGAGTTTTCTTCCCGAACGGATGATATGGGCAGAGAAGCTGAGGCTTTTGCAATCACCTGCGGCCTGGCTCAACTTGTGGACGAGCCAACACGGATACCAGACGTTGGAAACCATCAGGCTTACCTACTGAATTTGTTCCTAACAACATCCCCAAACTCTTATAGGATAAATCATTACATCACCACTGGGTAACTCTGATCACAGGCTTATGTCAGCTTTGTCCACCTCTCCAACTCCACCGTCCTCTAAAGCGTTTCCTCGCAAAGTCTGGCATTACAAACATGCAAACTGGAGTGAACTTCGTGACTTTTTCTTGGCATTCCCTTGGAGGGACGTTTGTTTTAAATCCAGCGGTCCATCTGTAATTGCTGAATCCATTACACAGGTCATTCTCATTGGGATGGAGACTTCAATCCCTTTCTCTAATAAACGATCCTCTCCTGGAAAATCATGGTTCAGCAAAAGGTGTACTCAGGCGGTTTCCAAAAAGTACCAAACTTATCGCAAATGGCGCAACAATCCTTCGATTATTTCGCGCCGAGCTTTTCTGGATGCACGCAATAGCTACAAACTAATTATTGATCAATTCAAAGCTGATTTTGATCAGAGAGTCCGCGAGAAGCTTTTGAACTGTCCGAACGGCTCAAAATCATTTTGGGGATTTGCAAAGGCCATCGGGAAAAAGTTTTCATCTTCAAGTTTTCCACCACTATTGCGCGAAGACAATTCCGTTGCAATGACTGCAAAGGAAAATGCAGACTTGTTTGCCTCAATGTTTGCACGAAATTCCACCCTTGATGCACAAGGAAAGACTCCACCAATGTTGCCTAGGATCGCCACAACAATGCCAGAAATCGTTTAAAAAAAAAATAAGAGGGTTACTTCGTCGTCTTGACTGCTCAAAGGCCGCTGGACTGGATGGAATTCCCCTCATTGTTCTCAAAGAATGCGCTCTGGAGCTGACACCTATTCTAACCAAATTATATACCTTATGCTTCAATAGAGGTATTTTACCAGCCCTCTGGAAGCGCGCTAGAGTGCAACCTGTACCTAAAAAGGGAAAGAAAAAATTTGCCCGTAACTACCGTCCAATATCTTTAACCCCAGTAGTGGCAAAGGTAACGGAAAAAGTCATTAACACCGAGATCCTAAAATATCTTGAACAGAACAACATAATATCTGATAGGCAATATGGATTTAGAGCGAAGCGGAGATTTGATGTCCTATGTAAGACACATCTGGAATTCAACCCGGAAAAACACGGAGAGTCCCGAGTCGTTGCTCTTGACATCTCCAAAGCCTTCGACCGGGTGTGGCCCCAATCACTCCTGGACAAACTCTCAGCTTATGTCTTTCCACCGGCTATACATACACTATTGTCTAGTTTTTTGGATAAAAGGAGTATTCAGGTCGCTGTCGATGGTGTCTCGTCCGACGCATTTGCCATCAATGCTGGTGTTCCGCAAGGTTCGGTTTTGTCTCCAACAATGTTCCTGCTGCACATAAATGACCTACTAAAGCTTACTGAAAACCCAATTTACATCTATGCAGACGATAGCAGTCTTGTATCATCCTTTTCTTCTGACAAACCATTATCATCGGCCACTCTGGGACAACTAAGAAGACTCAATCAATCGAGACTTAAACACAAGTCTTGAATGGAGTTCCAACAATCTTGTAACCTTCAATGCCAAAAAGACACAGACTGCTGTGTTCTCCCGGAGAAAAACTAAGGGAAACTACCTTGACATCATCATGGAGGATGAAATCATTTCTCCATCCTCCTATATTTCGCTTCTTGGAATAACTGCAAGCACTAACTTTTCATGGGATGAGCATGTCCGAGGTCTCGCCAAGTGTGTCTCTCAAAAACTGAGTGTACTTTTCCGTGCCAAAAATTCTCGCTGTCTATTGCTGGAGTATGCGATTCTATTGCCATAGTATAGGTGCTTTGCAGACCTAACAGTATGCCTATAAACTCGTATATACTTGGAAAAATAGGCCATAAAATGTTCATTATCCAAAAAGTACTTCCTAATATAATGAAGAGACCGCATATTCTTAGCAGAAATTTTCAGTCCGTTAGTGATCCATGGTTTTTTGTTTTTTTTTTGTTTTAAAGGCGTAACAGAAAATGAATAATTAAAGTTGTCACACAGTATCCCATGAAATGAACGCAAAGGACTGTTCAAGGCCAAGACAGGCTGCCAATTAGTAGCAGCACACAATTGCGAAAACCTACCATAGTTTGCTCTTGTGTACAACCTACCCTTAAGCCTAGTTTTTTCTCTCGTTCCACATTTAATGCTAAAGCCACAGATAAACCAACACCAGATACAAAAGATCGGCAAATTCCTTGCCAGCCAACTTTAACCTTGACGTGGCAGTTATACGCGGCATGCACCAAATAATTATAGAATTGTTTTTCAAAATTAAAATAGTTGGTCTGCACCAATTAAATGAAAACGCGTTTTGTTGGGGGACTGGTTCAAGAAAAATATAAATTTGCAATAGCCATTCACTTTCTTTTTTTCCCAACAGGCGGTCATGGAAATCTTGTGTTATTATGGCTGCTCTAACTTTTTTACAGAAATTCCCTTAATACGCTTTAATGTATGCCGATTTAAGGTTATTTTAACATGGAAAATGTTTCTGTTATCCCAATATAGGGCCTCAAATAGTGAAAAAGTACATGCTACATTTGTCACATGACGTCATACGCGTGAGAGATCGTGTTAGTTTGTTTATTTAAACTTAAATTTGATCATAAGGTATCGAAATCGGTTCAAATGACTAAAATAAATTGGAACTAACTGAAACTAACCGAAAGTTGATTGAACGACTAACCAAAACTAGCCAAAAGTAACCAAAAGCACCACAACGGGCGAAAACGTATCGGAAGAGGTTACAAACATTAACATAAGTTAAAACTAACCAAAACGATCCAAATTTTAAGGACTAACCAAAACTAACCGCAAACATTAAATTTGATTAAAACTTATCGGAACCGATTCAAACGACTAATATAAATTGGAACTAGCTAAAAGCAACCGCAAGTTGATTAAATAACTAACCAAAACTAACCAAAAGCAAATAAAAGCACCAAAACGGGCTAAAATGAATCGGAACAGATTCAAAATTTAAAAGTAAGTTAAAACTAGCCCAAATTAACCGAATTTTGGCGACTAACCCAAACTAACCAAAAACATTAAAATTGGTTATAACGTATCGGAATTGGTTCAAATGACTAAAATAAATTAAAACTAACTGAAATTAGCCGAAAGTTGGTTAAACAACTGACCAAAAGCACCAAAAAAGTCTAATGTTCAGTTAGTTTTAATATATTTTAGCCATTTGAACCAGTTCCGATACGTTATACCCAATTTTAGTGTTATTGGTTAGTCACCAAAATTCGGTTAATTTGTATTAGTTTTAACTTACTTCCATAGTTTTAATCTATTTCGATACGTTTTAGCCCATTTTGGTGCTTTTAGTTACTTTTGGATAGTTTCGGTTAGTCATTCAATCAACATTCGGCCACTTTCAGCCAGTTCCAATTTATTTTAGTCAATTGAACAGGTGTCGATACGTTATAACCAATTTAACGTTTTTGGGGATTCCGTTTCTTGCCGGCTAAAGAAACGGACCTGATAAAGGAACTCAGGCAAAAAGATTCCTTGCGCGTTTTTTAATCGAATCTCGGACTGGTACTGTGATATTAGAATTCTTGTGACTGCTTTTTACCGTACAGGTAACCAGTAAAGACCGCTATAAGCCAAGTGCTTACATTTTTCTAGTCGCCGGGGACGTAACCCCGGCAACTGACCCAAAAATGGGAGACCCAACGGACGATGAGGATACCATGTCAAACGTATCCATGGAGTCGGTCACCGACCGCAAATTATCGGAGGATTCTGTGCGTAGATTACGCAGCAGATGCAAAACATATGCAGAAGTCTGCGTCCAGTGCCGTCTGGACTACGAAAGCCTGAGAAATTATAGCAATCTAAGCTTAGCCGATGCTTCTAAGCTAACATCCAAAGTGCGCCAACATAATAGGGAGTGCCACCCCCTACGTATGAAGAAACCAGTGACGTCAAAAATTGATACTGGCAAAAAGAAAGCCTCTCCGACAAACATACAAGGCACGGAGACGGCAAAAAAGCTGAAGGTCACCTTGGATGACCGTCAGAAATCGCAAAAAAACGAAGAAGTCTTAAACCGCATGGATACAACGAAACCGAATAGTAACGACCCGAAAATAATGCCACCGCCGCCTCCCCCGATATCTGCAACTTCTGAGACCCTGGTAGGTGAAAAATCCAAAGACATTTTTAAAACGCCCTTCAGGCAAATACCGTTTAAAAAGAACTTTAAAATATCAACCGTAGATATGGGTCAATCCACCGTCCCCATATCTAACGAATTTCAACCCCTATCTGACCTAGATACGGAGGATGAAGAAACCGTAAGCGTCGCGTCTACCACGGCATCCACCAGGGTTAAACGCAAAGCCGCTCCCCGAAAATCCACTAAAACTACCCCCAAAAGTAAAGTGCAGCCACCACCCCCAGTTGTTATTAAAGGGCGCCCGGCTGACCACAAGCAGCTCAGGGAGGACCTACAAGCCATGAGAATAAGCAAGTACCAATTAAAATATACTAAAAACAGCGTTATAGTATATTGCGAGAACTCCATTGATCTCCACACATTGAAAAGGGCCTTAGACGTCGAGCGTACGGAGTACCATACCTACGCAGAAACCCAGGAAAAGACTAGGGCATTCGTTCTGCGAGGGCTTGATGACGACATCAAGCCCCAAGAAATAGTCGAAGCACTCAACGAAGAACATAATATCCGAGCTAAGAGCATATATGAAATGAGAAAGACGAGGCAACCGATGTACCTAGTCATTCTAGGTACCGATTATACTGTTCGACGACTGAATAGCGAGGTGAAGACACTAATGCATGTACGAATCGCATGGGAAGCTAGGCGTTCAGGCAAACCCGTACTTCAGTGCAAGAATTGCCAACAGTACGGGCACGCCAAAACGTACTGCAACAGGAAAACGGCATGCAGTAAATGCGCGGGGCCGCATGATATCAAGCAATGCACCCAAGAACTAACAAAGTGCGTAAACTGCGGCGGACCCCATCGCTCTATAGATGATGTATGCCCGGTTTACGCTTACAAGCTAAACATAATAGAAGCAGCGGCAGCCAAGAACAAGCAACCAAAACCGACGTTCAAACCTGCACCACCGCCAGCCAACCCGGCTTGGCGTGACAAACAACCTGCAAGAGTAGCTGACGGCTCACGGAGCCAAGGGCTAAACAATGCCCAACGTGACGAAGCATTCCAGAAGCAATTCCCGCCTCTACGACGTAGCAGCGCTCAACTAACTAGAGAGAACGTCGCAAAATAAAATAATGTACAGGTTAGTGGTACTGCTCGCGGCAACTTGAACCATGATAGCAATGTAAATATATCTAATTTAATGTCTAACCTTAATAATGTGGTAGCTAAAATAAATAGTATGGTCAATTTAGACCAGCTATTTCTAGCGCTACACCACTACTCAAACATGCTAGAAGCGTGTCGAGGCGATAAGGCAGAGATACTGCAAGCCTCGATTCGCTTCTTCTCATTTGAATACTCGCAATTTAACATATAATGATAAATATAGCGAGTTGGAACTGTCACGGCATCAGGTCCAAAATGGGCGAATTCCGTAATTTTATGCAAACATCCAATTTTCATTTTGTTTTTCTCAACGAAACGTTTTTAAACCCTAACTTTACACTTAAAGTTAGGAACTATAACATAGAGAGATTTGATAGGCTAGATCGAGCCGGAGGAGGCGTGGCCTGCTTCATACACAAAACTCTTCGCTTTCGGCGCGTATATAACGTGCGCACCGTGATCGAAAACGTCAGTATTGAACTGGAGAGCGGACTGCGTGTATGTGGCTGCTACATACCTCCGGATCTCCGCCTCACGGCAAACGATTTCCTTGTACTTCTACCGCAAAACAGAGTATCCCTGCTGATAGGGGACTTGAATGCCACGCACGTCGAATGGGGCGGCGTAACTAACAGCAGGGGTAGATTATTTAGGGGAATAATCGAGAACAACCTGGAAATGTCCTTTCATAGAACTCCAAATCCCACATATCTTCGAAGCGACTCATTCCTGGATGTTGCTATTACTAGGGGTGCGATAAGAACCACTCAGTTACTGGAAATTAACACCTTAAACTCGGACCACCTTCCGATTAAGATTAGCCTGTATCACAAGGCCCCCACGACGAGAGACACCGTCGTTTCCTACAGGAACCTTGATTGGAGGGTGTTTCGAGAGAGGTTGAACGAGGTAACAGTCGTCCCTGACCAAATAGAATCAATCCAGGAACTCGAGAATGAAGTAGAAAAGCTTACTACAAACATACAGCGCATCCGTGATGCAATGTGCCCTAGGGTTACCATCCGACCTAGGACAGAATCACTTCCTGAACCTATCCTAGAACTCATTTCAACTAGAAACCGCTTTCGACGTCGATGGCAGAGAAACCGGACACAAATGGGATCCGCTCGTATCAATGCGCTGACGGAGGAAATCAGGATGGAAATACGGGAATATCGTAATCAAGTATGGTTCGATTACATTAATACTATCAATAGGGAAGACGGCTCGCTGTGGAAGTTGGCCAGGAAAATCCGTGGAGGTAGTACGCCGATGCCCGCGATCAAACACCGTGGCGTAGACATGGTGGACGATCCGGGGAAAGCGGAGGCCTTCGCAGACTACTTGGAGAGCGTCTACAGCGAGTCGCCTGATACTCTCCCTGAACAAGTGCAATGCAGCCTCACTGTAAGCACTTTCCGCCAACATAAATATCCCATTCCCCCGTCAGTACTTGATAAATTGAGAGTCACGCCGGCGGAACTACGCAAAGCTCTCTGCCGTCTTCCGAGAAATAAAGCTCCCGGCCCGGATAGCATTCCGAACATAATCCTTAAAAACTTACCTAAAAAGACACTCATCCCTCTATTGCATATAATTAATGCGGTAATCAGGCTGCAACACTTCCCCAAACCCTGGAAAGCAGCGTGCGTTATTCACTTCCCGAAACCGGGAAAAGATCCTACGCTAACATCCTCCTACCGACCGATATCCCTGTTGAATACCCTCGGGAAGGTGGCTGAAAGGCTAATCTTGCCGAGGGTCAACAGGGCTGTAGAGCGACTGAATATCATCCCCCGGGAACAGTTCGGTTTTCGCGGCAGACATGGCACTGTCATGCTTGCCGCGAAAATCGCAACTGATGTCTATGAGGGTTTTAATAACAGACAATCTACTGCGATGCTATTACTGGATATCGAGAAGGCGTTCGACAGGGTATGTATGGCACGAGGGGTTGCTTTTTAAACTGTTAGCAAAATACAGCCTACCGCTGCACCTTATATCACTCATCGAATAATACCTTGCCGGACGCACCTTCGTTACCAGAATAGGAAAGCACACGTCTGCAAGCAGGAGACTGCGAGCAGGGGTGCCACAGGGCACGGTCCTTTCGCCGCTGCTTTTCAATCTTTTTATAGCAGATTTTCCGTCACATCCTGAAACCCGTACCGCCCTATTCGCCGACGATACGGCGATTTATTCCCAGAATCCCATAGCGGAGGTGGCTAAAGCAAGATTAGGCGATCATATGACTGAGCTTATTCCCTACTATGAAAGGTGGAAGATCGCCCTGAATGCGAGTAAGACTGAGCTCATCATTATTACTCGTAAAAAGAAGGATATCGATGTTGCACCTCTCATGATAGGGAATGCACCAATTACACCGAAAGCCCAGATAAAGTATCTAGGATTAGCCCTGGATAATAAGCTAAACTTTAGCAAACATGTCTCTGCAATCATCGCAAAAAATGAAGGCATTAAAAAAGGCCTAAACATACTTGTCGCAGGCAAGTCTTACCTTAGCCCAATAAACAAACTGACTCTTTACAAATCGGTAATAAGACCAGCGCTCCTATATGGTGCCCCGGTGTGGTGCTCTGTGGCCAGGACTCACCTGCGAAAACTGCAGGTATTGCAGAACAGGTACCTTAGAGCGGCGTTCTCCCTGACAATGCGTGATCGTGTCAGGATTGAGGATTTGCATGCGTGGGCCAGAGTTGAATACGTTGCGGATTACGTCAACGACCTCGCGTGCAAATTCTATGATCACCAGATTAAGGGATCGCCGCTGACGGCCCATATCGCCGACAGGAGATATGACCCAGAGCACCCCATCACGCACGGTACTATATATCGAGAGACTACCTTATTTTATAGGCAGTTAAGACCGCCATAGTATAACACCACACATAATTTTGCAATGTACAATCACTACCCTTAAAATTCCAGCTTTTCACATCTTTTCCTTGACTTTTTAATCGCTTTTCAACATTCTGAAAAGTCAGCAAGTATCAGGAGAGCAGGAGCACATCGCCTTCGCGGGATATGTGTACCCCTGCTCCCTGACTGGCCAGCCTACCATGTTAGGACATGGGGGCGGGGCTTGTTAGAGGCACGATTCCTATTATAAATAGGAACCGCTACTCGCTGCGCCACTTGACTTCTGCCCACCGAAGCATCCTTGATCCGTAGCCTGAACCGCCGGATGCACTCCATTTACCTAGATGTTATGATAGCTTACTGGAGTTGTCTTGTAAATGCAAGCCATTAATATTTTGTATATAGTCTTGTATATAATGTGCATGTTGTATATAGTGTGCTGTCCCAGTTTTAATATTATGAGCTCCTGCTCCACGAGGGCAGTCCAAGCATGGTTTTTGCTAATTTTTCCATGCATAACCAACCCTATAATAAAATATCATACGTAAGAATGCACTCTCTAACTCCAGCTCCGGCTAATTCAGCAAAGAAGATGTAAATGGGCTTGTAGTACCAGCAGCAAAGTCACGTTGTGCCTCTCAGATAAAAAAAAACCTGTTTCCAAATATTTCATACAAAAAATAAAATTTTTGTAGTGTGTAGCTTAGTGATACATCTGACAAACCAAATTTTTTTTATAAAAACCATTGTAATAAAAATTTTGAACAAAATTGACAATGCTTCAAATACACATATTTGTTTGCCAAACCTTGTGTGCATATTATTACGTAATGTAGGTTTTACCAAAATAAATCCGTAACTATTTTTTTTGTATCTCCAAAATTATATAAAGTAATGAACTTCAACCCACACCATTTTATAAAGAATTGGTAAAGTTTCCAATGAAACGTTAAACTGGCTTTTAATTGGATAGAGCGTTAACATAATTTTAATTTACAAAATTGCCACAATATTGGAATAACTTTATCAAAAAGCGCACGGCATTTCATGTGCACAATACCGAATTTATATTAGATATCTGTGAAATATGGAAACTTGATAACTAAAACATTTTTTTACAAATTAAAAATAATTCTTTGGCAAAAGAAAAACATTAAAACGGGGTTATAGTGAAAAAAATATCATTCCCTGTTTCAGAACACATCAGTCATCATCTTCACAGGCTTGACACCTATAAATGTGGTTTCTAGATTCTTCATTGCACAACCCGCACGTATTGCAGGTAATGCATTTAATCCAGTCTGGACCGGTGGTGTAGTTTGACCATTCAGCGGTGCATATTCCACAATAACCCGCATTTCTAGTTGAAGAAGTGGAGGGTTGACTAGAAGTTCCATTTATTTTTGTCGTTACCCTAGTAATTCCCCTTTTGCCTTTGTCTTTTCTGGTCTTCTTGGTATCTTCAATAGGGCTGGATTCCTCTTCAACTAACGCTGTTCTTGCCTTTGTAATAGAAGCAGAACTTTCCACATTGTCGTCCACTTCGTTATCGTTATGTTCGTCAGATGGTACTATTTCTATGTTCTCATAGATTTGTGTTTCGAAGTTGACTTCTTTTCCAGGTATCATCTTTCTTCGCCGCTATTTCTTAAGAGTTGGATTTGTGTTGCCGCGAGGTTTTTTCAAAAATTCCAAGTCATTTACAGTGCTTATACTGTTACCTGAAGCTTTACATGAAGGCAATTTAAAAAGGAGCTGTTGTGGGTCGAACGGGTGGATGCTCGTTCGACACTGCACTAACTAAGTTCTCCTCTGTGTAGACTTTATAACGTTTTGCACCAGGAGCCATTTTGTAATTTTGCACCATTTTATGTTCACGGAAGCCCATTAAATCGTATACTGGAGCTACAACGCCGAAATCTGTAAACAACAAGAAACAAGTTAAAACGAGTATGTAGGCTCGCGCTATGACAATGAGACCCCGTTTGCCAAAGTATCCCCATCTTACGGTATATTATTAATGTTATTATTATCATTATTATTATTATTATTATTATTATTATTATTATTATTATTATTATTATTATTATTAATATTATTATTATTATTATTATTATTATTATTATTATTATTTTATTATTATTATTATTAATATTATTATTATCATTTCGCTGGTAACGATTTAGCCTGATTACTAGGCTAGGGTAACCTGGTGGGAAAACAAATCAGTTCCTCCCACTCAGGCTCCGTCCAGGAATTTGCGGGTTATATGGCATGTCTGAAGTATATCTGCCTTTTGCGCGTATCCCAAGATGTTCTGGGATAATCAGATATCCTAAAGATTTTTAGGAAGATTCTTAAGCCGAAATTAGTAGCGGTATTGTGAAGACTTTAGTCACCTGCCAGACGTTCTTCAGCTCTAGTGCAAGGTTTCCATATTTCGCGACTTTTTCTGTCTCAGTTCTTCTGACGTTATGAGATCGCGGCACAGCTATGACAATGATGGTTGCAGTCTTTTTCTCCTTATCTATGATAACGAGGTCCGGTCTGTTGTAGTCCATCGTTCTATCTGTTATTATAGGCCTGTCCCAATACAGTACCGCTTTATCTGTTTCCAAGACTGCTTGGGCCTGGTATTTGTAACACGGTGGGCATATTTGAAGGAGTCCGTTCTGGAGAGCCAGTTGTTGGTGGATGATTTTGGCCAGTTGATTGTGACGTCCTAGGTACCTATGCGCTATCCTGCGAGTGATCTACAGCCTGCGATGATATGCTTTATAGATTCACCCACCGCCCCACACTTCCTACATTTGTCATCTAAGTCAAGTCTTAGACAATGTTTTTCATAGTTGCGAGTCCTAATAACTCTGTCCTGGATGGCCATGAAGAATCCTTCGGTTTCTGGGTAGAGGAGCCATGCTAGTGAGGTCGACGTTGTCCGCTTCTAGACTTCTTGGAAACTTACCATGTAAGGCTTGTTCCGTCCAGGTGGCTTATCTTCCTGCCTTGAGCTTATGTCGAACTCGATATTGCGGTGATGTAGATTCAGTGGCGCATATCCTCGATCTTCCTGGGCTGTTATTCTCATCAGACCATCTTCGGATCTTAGCAATTGTTGCCGTATGTTCTTCTCCTGAGTTCTACACAACTTGTAACTGATGCATTGGTGTGCAGACATCGAAATTTCGTCATCAGTCACCGGGATAGCCTGTCGAGTCCATTTAGATCCGCATCAGACCACTTAAGGATACCAAAAGTGTAGGTTGAGACAGGCAATGTCCAGGTGTTCAAAGCGGTGATCTAGTTCTTAGATGAAACTTTGGTGTTCACAATCTTGAATAATCTCTTCTTGTACTTCTCAGAGAACATATTCTTCAGGTGTGTGTGGTCGTTATGTTGGTTCTAAGGCATGTAAGTTCTCGATATCCTGGTATTGATTTTCTTGGATTTCTATGGAGTCTCTTTTGATGTTGATGATGGCGCACTTGTTAAGTCCAAATAACATGTTTATGTCCCCTCTGAAGGTCTTAACGGTGTTAATTAGAGAGTGCAGTCCAGTCTGGTTCTCTGCAAAGAGCTTTAGGTCATCCATGTACAATAGATGGGATAACCTCCGCCCGTTCCTGATGTTAAGTGTGTATCCAATATTGGTGTTGTTCAGTAGCGTAGCGGTTCACAGCCAGGCAGAACCACACAGGTGATAAAGAGTCTCCTTGAAAGATACCTCTTTGACTTTACCAGCGTTGCTGTTGACAAGGATATTGGTCCGCCAGGTGCTCACGAGATGTTGGAGCACCGCTGATACTTTCGGGCAAATCTTGTAAATCTCCAGCACCTTCAACAGCCAATCATGAGAGGCCGAATCGAAGGCCTTGCGGTAGTCAATATAGCACACATTGAGATCTCTTTTCCTAGTCTGAACCTGTTTTATAACCACTGCATCTATAGAAAGTTGATGTTTGCACCCGGCTGATCCTCGTATACAATATTTTTGCTCTTCCTCCATATGTTGTTTATAGCGCAGTGTTCATATATTCGGTTGTTGAGAAGTGACGTGAAGAGTTTGTATACTACCGACAGGCACGTGATTGGTCGATGGTTGCTCGGTATAGCGGGGTCGCCCTTCTTAAACAGCAGGTAAGTGTTTCCCTCTGTAAGAAACTTGGGGAATTTTGAGGGATCGCTCAATTCTTCCATAAAACATCGAGCAAGGCGTGGAAAACATGCCGGGATATTTTTTATCTAAAAGTTGTGCATTCCATCGGGTCCCGGCGCTTTCCAATTGCTGGTTTTCCTGATAGCCTGGGAAACACCTTCTGCTGTTAAATGATCCACAGACATTTCCTCAACTTCCGATGCACTTTGTTCAACATCTGGTAGCCATTCGGCTCTGTTGTAATGTACTGCTTTTAACCAGATAGAGCTCCAATAGTTGTGGAATTCATCTGTGTTCGCTGGGGCTTGTACATGGCCTGGGTTTTCTAGGCGTGTTTCCAAATTCCTGAAATATTCGTTTCTGTCCGCTGTTGAAGTCTGCATGTTGTTGTTTTTTCTTGGAAAGCTCGTTGTACCTACGAAGTTGAGCTCCCTTAGCCTTAGCTTGTTATCTGAAGAGGTCTTTTAGTTCCACAAGTTGTTGATGGTGCTCCAAGCCAATTTCTGCTTGGTTCGCAGCTGCAAATATTCTGCCGTGCAGACTTTGGTATGTATGTTTTTGGGCATTGAGTTCGATGACGCTAACAGCAGCTCAGTAGACCGACAAGTGTACCTTATTTAGTGTGCGAAAAGTGGCAAGGTGTTCCCCCAGAACTTCATTGGCTAGGCTGATGTTCTGCCTGGCCTTGAAGATGCTTCTTAGTTTGGGGAAAGACGGAGGGTTAAGATGGTCAGAACCCTCATAATAAGATAGAAGGCTATGTAATTTGTCGCTCACATGTTGTAGAGCTGGGTACTGATAGGGTTCGTCTTGACGGTCCCGTAAGTAAAGCGTCTTATCTAGATGGACTATGTGTTCTGTCCGGTCTCGTGGCTCATTTGAAACAATTTGCTCTTGGTGGATCGTGTTGCTTACCTCTCGTCTGATGGCTTCAAATTCCACACGCGTTAGCCATCCTCTCTTAGTTATGATGTTTTTCCGGTCAGCGATATTCTGCTCTGTCACTTGCAGTTCTGTGTGTCTTCGGGAGAATTCGGCGTGAAGGGAATGCCTCCATCCTGGGAGGGGATTGTCGTCGCACTGGTTGACATAATAAAAGGCTCGCATTACATCAGAGTTTAACTCGCGGCTCTACTTAATACGTCCAGTGCGTGCTCTCCTACGGGCAGTTCTCCTTACGGGGGGCGAGCCAGCCGGTAGAGGGGGCTCTTGCTCTTCTGATGAATGGTCTGATTCCACTTCTCGTTGGGGTTGTCGGGCTGTTGCTTCTTGTGTGACAGGGGTCCGCCTCATCAACACCCTGCCATTATTATTATTATTATTATTATTAGTGTTATTAGAACAATAATAATAATTATTATTATTATTATTACTATTATTTTTATTATTATTATTATTACGTGTTTCAAATTTAGTCACAATTATTATTATTATTATTATTATTATTTTCCCGCTTTCCCCCCCCCCCCCCCTCCCCCCGATAATACACTTAATTACAGACGCGTTAAGCATCAGAAGGCTTAAGCTCTACTGGACTCCTTTCCGTGGTTAAGGGATTCTTTAGGATGACACGATGTTTGCGATGAGTTTCCGAACAATTCGCGCGGTCGAAAGCATAATAGCTTTCTGAATGGGCTTGTAGAGGTTTTTAGCCAGTCCTAACTTCTCGATATTTTGCTTTGCAGACTTTTCGGCAAAACCCCGGTTGATGGCACTATTAGTGGTACTATTTCAACGCGATTTAACTGTCACTGTCTCTTAATTTTAACCTCCAACTCTCGGTACTTGGAAATCTTCTCGGCGTTCTTGCCGAGCATATTTTGGGTATTGGGCAAAACCTAACTTCTTAATTTTAATTACATAAATCAGCTGACGATCGCATTTATCATTGCTCTGCAGTTAGACAAGATCAAATCTTGTTTATGTCGTGATCTGAAGCTGCTTGGTTCAAGTCAACTCTAAAATAGTCTAGTCATATTCAGCCGGACTGAAATTCAATTTCCAGCGGCTTCATTTTCAAACGTAGATAGTGATTATCTTAATGTCTTATATTAGCTGTTGATGTGAACGTTACGTAAGCCATTTTGCTCTTATTGCGCTCCGTAACAAATTACTCAATTTTACGGTGATTCAAATCGAAGTCTATTTGACTAGCAATTACAATTTAAAAAAAATTAACACTTTTAAATACGACCTTAAACGCTCTTACCTTGGCGCATATAAGAGCTGAACTTATCAAGATAATTAGCGTATTTCTCCTGATTGATATCGCGCTTCGACCAATATTAAAATTCATTGGCGTTCTGTTGCAATCAATTATGTTACTTATTTTAGTGATTTGCATTATTTTTTTTCTTATTATTATTTATATTTTTCAGTAGGTTCTAATCATAGTTCGCATATGCATTTCTATAATTTTCAATGTTGTTAAGGTTTAATACGAAAGTTTAATGCTATTTATTTTTACTTTACTTCAATGTCATTTTGGCATGGTCATATGGATCCCAAACATAGAAACTCACACAGAGAATCATGGAAGAAGTAAGAAAAGCACAAAGATCAATGTAAAGAGAAATGTTACAGTGTTACATGTAACATTGACGGACAGAAAGAGAAATGAGTGGATAAGAAATAAAACGAAAGTAAGAGAGGTAGCAAAATCAAAATGGAAATTCGCCGGTCAGAATTAGACAAGAAAATGACCGATGAAACAAAAATATTCTAAGCTGGAGGCCATGGAAAATAAAAGGGGTAGAGGAAGATCCCAACTGAGAGGGATGGATGACCTGAGGAAAAACATTGGAACAAGATGGACGAACATGGCTACAAATAGGGAAGAATGGGAGAGGCTTATGTCGAAGGCTAAATATATATAGATAGATAGAACTTTGTCTTGACCTGACATCTATTTTCGAAAATAAAATTATTAACAAATGTTGCATACAAAATGTGTTTAAACGCTAATCCAGTGCTTCCCACACATCGTTTGGACATAAAATACAAACCCGACCTCATTCTCGGTTAATCTATAAACCGCATGCATGCTGATAATGCTTCTTAAAATCGAATGAAGAGGAAATTCTCGACACGTTAATATGATAAAAAACGAAATTTAGTGCTTATACAGGATGTGTTTTTTATTCATGGAGCGTTAATTACCTATTTAGGGATCATTCATGATATGTTGACTGTAGTTGTTTCTAAATATTTGGGAATATGTTAAAAACATACAGAATTAATGTCCTAATTAACTTAAAATATACATATTTTTTCACTTTTCTAAATGACGATGACGATCAAAATTTTAAGTTATGAGTATGAATACGGACTTCAATTTTCCGCTAGCACAAAGCTATTAAAACTAAGTTCTCGTGGTTGTATTATTTTACACATTTTATTCCAATTAGTTTCTAAAAGGATTGGTATCTTTCTTCCTTTGACACTTTCAACCCACCTCGCCAAATAATAATGCTTTCGGCGAAATGAGAGCCTTTCGCCAGGAACGAGTAACTCGAAAAATACACACATCGTTAGGCACCGAGTTTTATCCTGTTCCACACTTTGCCGCCGCAAAACAGTTGTTTCCCGCACGCCTTTAATGTATTTTCCGAGAGATATTTTCGGTCCACTGAAATGGCTCCGCGGCAAATTGGAAAATTGCACAATGCAACAGTTAGAAAGGATCCTCTGCAGTAAAAGGGCATCCTGAAACTAGGGGTAATTTATATTCGCCGTCAAAGGGATGGCTGTAAAATTTCCATATTTACAGCAATTTTTGATAATATGGGTAGCTTTAGCGTAAATAGGTGAAAAATGTCTTTAGCGTAACTAGGCCAAAAGTATCATTAAAGTAAATATACAGGGTGGCCCGTTTATTTTGGAATGACACTATCTCAGAAACTACGGGTTGTACCAAAAAATTTTAATACAAAAGTTGTTTCGATTTACTTAAAATTCTAAAATATTATATTTTTATAAATACAGGGTGTTTTCGTGGACAAGTATCAACTTCTTTATTTTAAATATAATACGCTGTATATTAAGGCATTTTGAATTCCTCGGAAAATTCTAGATATATTTTATGTATAGTATCCTATACCTAAGTATAACCGTTTTTGACATATTTTAAATTTTATATCAAAAATGACGTTTGCAGGTCTAAATATAACTATCAATTTCTCCTTTTGCAAGCCTTTATTATTTAATTTACTATTTTTATAATTTTATCTTATTTGGCATTAAAATTAAGGGCGACTTTGTATAAAGTTGTCTATTCGAAAAACTGGTAATTTTTGAAATATTGGCAATTTAACATTTTTCTATTGAAAAAATGCTATACGGCTATTAAGTTTTGTTATGAGTTGACCATGACGGCGAGGCGTGGCGAAAAAAAAACAATCGAGCACTAGAGAAATGATACTATATTAACCTTTTGCGGGGCGCAGCTGTTCTAGCAGATACAAGAGTCTTTCTTTTGCATCGTGTGTGGTAACCTATAGTGTTAAAATCCCCACCGCATAGTTGGCCTCCTATTTTTAGACCAGCTATCGATGCGTCCGTAGCAGTTTGTCTTAGAAAGTTTTATGTGCACCTGGTAAACATTTTGATCTCTTGGATACACGGCACCAGATTACGTTATAATTTTCAAATTATAAATATCGCATTTTAGCATAGAGAACATTACGATTGGCCAGCGTTTTACATTTTTAGACACATTATAGGAGGCTACCTATGCGGTGGGGATTTTAACACTATAGGTTACCACACACGATGCAAAAGAAAGACTGTTGTATCTGCTAGAAAAAGCTTATGTCGGGACATAGATAATTCAAGCACAAATACTTATTTAAGAAAACTGTATGAAAAGTAAACAAGATTTTTTTGCTAGGCATACCAATATACTTTTAATGCTATGTGGGGTGTGCCAGTATTGTTTTTGACGATTGTTTTCTTTATTATATTGACGGGTTCAGCGCTATTGCTCTCCTGCTTACATGTGATACACAATACATCACTGGGGAGGCAAGCCTCCGTTAGAGCAATGTTTTTGAGATAGTTAGTCCGTAATTTGGTGGTCGATACAAACAAATTAATTTTATTAATTGCTTTAAGCCAGAAAGGTGTAGGTGGCTAATTAACTGTATAATTGGCCACAAGCAAATTAAGTGGACTGTATTAAGATAGGGTGGTGGGGGTTTTAAACATACTTTGTGAATTGAAACTCGGTAGGTAGGTTAACTGATTACTTTAATAATGCAGTTGTAACTTGCATTAAATACAATACAATATATACATAATCTATACAATGTCTACATTACTTGATGCATTCAATCTTTCACACATTAAATACTATATGCAAAAGTGTGCTTAATTCAAATATCTACTAAAAAGTCTTGATTTGTTAATTTAAAATGAAACCTTTGTCTTGAAAATTTCAACTTTCCTTTCACTCTACAAAATACCTTGATATTCTATTTTAACATTGAAAATGTTTTTGTTTTCCTATTATGGGGTATCAAATCACGAAAAAGTGCATGCTACATTTGGCACATCACGTAATATACGTGAGAGATCGTGTTAGTCTGTTTCTGAGGACCGAATCGGTTCAAATGACAAAAATAGGTTAATGGTAACTGAAACTAACCGAAAGTTGATTGAACGACTAACCCAAAATAACTAAAAGTAACCAAAAGCACAAAAAGTGTTAAACTGAATCGGAACAAATTAAAAAAATAAAAGTAAGTTAAAACTAACTAACAAAGTAATCGAAATTTGGCGAATAACCATAACTAACCCTAAAAATTAAAATTGGTTATAACATATCGGATCCAGTTCAAATTACTAAAATAAATTGGAACTAACTGAAACTAACAGAAAGTAACCAAAAGCTCCAAAAAAAGGCTAAAACGTATCGGAATAGATAAAAATATTAAAGTAAGTTAATACTAACCAAAACGAACCGGATTTTGGCGCCTGGGCAAAACTACCCAAAAACATTAAATACGATTATAACGTGTCGGCGCCGATTGAAATGACTAAAATTAAAACTAACTGATATTAACTGAATATTGACTGAACGACTACCCACGACGACTATTTAACCTAATCTAACCTAAACTAACCAAAAGGACCAAATATGGCTAAAACGTATCGAAACAGATTAAAAATATTATAAAAATAACCCAAGTTAACCGAATTTTGGCGACTAACCAAAAATAAACAAAAAACATTAAAATTGGTTATAACATATTGGAAAGTTGATTGAATGACTAACCAAAACTAATCAAAAGTAACCAAAAGCACCTAAACGGGCTAAAATGTATCGAAATAGGTTACACAAATTAAAGTAAGTTAAAACTAACCAAAACGAACCGAATTTTGGCGATTAACGAAAACTAACCAGAAACATTATATTGGACTATAACGTATCGGAGCCGGATCAGATGAATACTTTGGTTTCTTGACAGTGAGCTTCCAAGGTCGCATCACGACACGGAAAATTTTAGTGAACGTCACGAGACGGTGTATGCATAACTGATTATAACGTATCGCAACCAGCTCAAATAAGTAAAATAAATTGAGACTTAAGTGAAAATAACCGAAAGTTGATTGGACGACTAACCAAATCTATAAAAATTGATTAAAACGTATCGGAACCAGTTGAAATGACTAAAATAAGTTGAGACTAAGTGAAACTAACCGAAAGTTGATTAGACGACTAACCAAAATTAACCAAATCTATTAAAACTCATTACAACGTATCGGAACAGGCTCAAGTAAGTAAAATAACTTGAGACTAAGTGAAACTAACCGGAAGTTGATTAGACAACTAACCAAAACTAACCAAATTTATTAAACTTGATTATAATGTATCGGAACCGACTCAAATGAATAAAATAGGTTGAGACTAAGTGAAACTAACCACAGATCTAGGAAGGGGAAACTAACCGCAAGTTGATTAGACGACTAACCAAAATTAACCAAGGCTATTAAAATTGATTCTAACGTAT
>MU182275.1:264004-343591 GCA_016904865.1 Pissodes strobi | reverse complement strand
AAATCTATTAATATTGATTATAACGTAACGTTACCGGCTCAAATAAGTAAAAACAGTTGAGACTAAGTGAAACTAACCGAAAATCGATTAGACGACTAACCAAAACTAACCAAATTTATTTAAATTGATTATAACGTATTGAAACTGATTCAAATGACTAAAATAAGTTGATACTAAGTGAAACTAATCGCGTTAGATCGGGGATTTAGAGACGAATCGAATGCCGTTTTTACAACCATCGCTAATGTTATAAATTGTAAAAACGATCGAAACTTCAAGTAATATGCATTTATCTGGTATATCTCGGTAAAGTAAACTTACGTAAGCTAACCTGATTTCACCCAAACTTCTATCAACTATTATATTTCCACACAATTATGAGTTTCCTCAGATCTCAAATTTAGTAAGCGTTGCATTCTGCTTCGGCATTTTCAATGTCTCCCCCGCTTGCATCTTTGTGAAGGACTGTGAAATTTTTTCTCCTGTTATCGTATCCAGGGGTAGCCTATTAAACTTTAACCATTGGATTCCTGTATTAGCTTTGCTGGAATTTGGAATGGATGGCCATTATTGCCAGGTTGCAGGCACCATTTTTACTGATTATCTTCAATCTACAAGGAACCAAAGACGCTACGTCGTTTCTGTTTTGAGGAATTGCGTTAAAAACGCCTAAACGAGGTATTTGTCCAACGTGGACAAAGATAACAGAGGTACACTAAATCTGCCCTCATAAGGAGAAGTGCGGCATCTACGAAAATAAAGCCATGTGTGAAATTGACATTTCACAACTATGCGACGTTATAGTTATTTTGTTGGTGTTTGTACGGCTAGATATATTTATTTTTAATAAAAAAATTACAAACAAACATATTTTACGCGTAAAATATAGAAAATATGGGGAAAAAAGTAAATGCCGCACTTTTCCTTCTGATCACTTGTAAAACTATGGCATGTGGCATATGGCGGCTGTTTATGCATGCGTTCGAAGCAAAAAAGCGGCATCTACAAAAACTGAGGAAGAACGCGGCATCTACGAGCAGAAGCCGCGTTATTCCTTAGTTATTTACAGTTGCCGCTCTCTGGCTCGGTATCAAGCTAAAAATTGATTCAAATACCGCACTCTGATGGTTGGGATTGTGGTCTTAGAGTGGGGATGCCGCCTTTTTTATTATTGGATTTAATAGGAAATTAGATACTGAATCCAACGATACCAAAAACTCAATATAAATTTTTTTGTAGATGCCGCACGTCTCCTTATGGCAGAAATATTCTCTAATATTTGTGCATACAATCAGAGAAATTGCCAAAAAGGGTGTGTGTCCTTTTGGGGCGAAAACGGGAATAGAACTTTTGCTGTTGTTTTAGTGAAAGTATAAACTGCACTTTTAGCGGCTAGAGAGCGATGACTGGACCGATCTAGTACACAAAAATAACTAACAAAATGAGCGAAACACTAATTAGTTGCCTATACAGGACTAGATGTTTTTCGGCGCGAAAATCTAGAAGAGCTGTGACGAGACAGATCCTATGCAGATGAGTGTTAGCTGAGCACTCGTAAAACTAATTTCTTCTTCGTGCTGGCTGCCTGGCACCAAGAACGAATAAGAAGTGGGGGTTGGCGCTTTGCTGAATTCATTTGAGATTGAAAGGGTAGAAACTGTATTCTCTCTTTATTTGACACATTATTGTGTACAATACTGACGGAGACAAAAATATGTTTAAAATTGGAAAATATTAAACACGATTGAATTGAAGGAATGACATTTGGTTTTATATAATGGGACTATCCAGGTTTGGACTAAGGGGTAATGAAGAACTGACATATGCTGATTTAAATGCACAAATTTATGTTTACCTGGGGTTAAATAAATCTATTCGGGATCAATTATGGCCCATTCATACTACATTCATACAGGGTGTTGTCACCAAACTATACGGAGAAAAACGAAAATTATACACATGTTGGGGTGTTTCCCCAACATTTGGCTTGGCATACTTTTAAGTCATGTTCGCTAGATGAACACGCGCCGGAGGCAAAAACGTCTATCGCCTAGTATCGGGTTTCTGGACCTGATATTAATGGGATACAACTCATTTGACACAATTTAAATTTTAGTTTTCGTTGCGCAATAGTTCGGCTTTTTACCTACAGGAAATATATTATCAGACCTACCTATTTGTAGGTATACCTACAAAATATAACGATTATAGACCGAGTAGAAGTAAAGGTCCGTTTCCAGTTTCCTGGACGACATAAATAGAGCTGCTTCCTTTTGCAAAGAAAAACGTCCTTTTCTCCTTGAAAAGGGAATTTTATTGGAATTAATTGGCCAGCCAAGCTTGAAAAACGATAAAAAAATTCACTCCCGGCTTCCGAAAGTGGGCTTATATAGTATTTATCGACAACAATGCCCATATATCGCGACGGGTACAAAAACAGGTGTTGTGTTCCGGCCAAGTTTTCGTATTTTGATAAATTGCTGGCTCTGTTGGCATACGCTTCGCTCTGAACCACATAATCTTGTTTTTGTGTCACGCCATTCATGTATCGAGCCTATAGATAAGCAGCGGTACATTTGGTAGTGTTTTCTTTTCTGCGCAATTAACCGGTTGACAAATGTATCTTTTTCTTACTTAAGGCAAATGATAAAAACAGCATCATCATCAGTGAATCCACCGTTGCAGTAAAGAGCAGAGCACCTCTGCAGCGCATTAAACAGTGAAAATATGTACAGGGTGTTCACCCATAATGTCCCCCCCCTTTAACTTTGTTAATTTTTAAGCTACAAAAAAAAATAAAAAACACAATTGTAGGGTTTTTAATGTAGTTTTTGCACACGTAAACGAAAAAACAAAAAATTGTATAGTATACAGGGTAGATCAAAAAGAACCATTTTTTTAAATCTAGCCCTCATTTTTTATTCGATTTTTCGATTCCACCGTTGCAGACTAAATTCCTGTCGCCCCAGGTTCGAACTTTCTCCAGACTTTGATTAATTGATGTAATCTGCTCCTGTCTGCGGTGATAAGACTCAGTCGCTGGTAAAGGTTTTTCTGATCTAAATTGGGAGACAAGGGTACTGTCATGTCCAAACTGTAAACAGGATTATTGGTTGAGGTCAGTAGGTCATTAATATAGATGAGGAACAGAGTCGGTGAAAGTATTGTGCCTGAGTCACTCCCGCATTAATTGTGAATGTCTGACATGTGTCCATCAACTGCAACATGCAGAGATCGGTTCTTAAGGAAACTGGCAAACCAGCTGCAGAGAGACGCTGGCAGTCCGAAGGACGGCAGCTTGTTGAGCAATCCGTCGTTCCAAACTCTGTAAAATGCCTTCGAAATACCCAGTGCAATCGCTCGAGACTATCCGTAGTTCTCAATTGCCCTACTCCATATATGAGTGATAGAGGCCAATATATCACCGGTCTATCTCTGTTTGTGGAAACCGTATTGGTTATCGCTAATTATTCTGTTGGTTTCGAGGTACTTAATACTAGTCAGTGTTGTTTGTTTTTTCATGCACTTTCCTGCTGTTACTGCAAAGCACTTTCTTTATGCCGCAGGAGAATGGTTTTGCCGGTACTGATAGTTTTATTGCAAGCAGTGCAAATTGCTCCAGTGTCTTTTTTCCCTGTATTAGCCGGCCTTTAAACTGTTCAACATTTTTCCAATATCTCTTATATTTCTGGTAATGTTTTATTATCTTTTTTTTGGCGAGTGGAGGTGCCTTCTCCACCTGATAGTGATTTCTCATATTTCTCGGACTGTACATAGGTATATTACAATTTAACTAAAACTCTACTAAAAAAGTCCAAAGAAAATTATTTGCTCATGATCAATTCAACTCCAAATCAAAATTAACTTAGCAATAATACAAAACTGACAATACTGGCACTAAAATGAATTTAATGGCGAAATTAATTATTAATTTATTGATTACAAAATTAGGAGCTTCCCTCGCATCATACCGTTCGCGAAACGAACAACGAATGGAAAAGTGCCGTGCAGCTTGGGTATATCTTTTTTTTTTTTTCATATTGCAACACGTTTCTTATTGAAGTTAAAAGTAAATATTTTTAATTAAAAGGAAATCTAGCACCGGAGAGTCGTGTTACAAATGCCTGGCCCCGGTAGTGGGGTCGTAGAGCACCACCAGTTTTTCCCAACTAAACTGAAAAAGCTCCGCTGGTGTTATGCAGGGTGGGTAGGCACGCTTATTAAATCAAAGGAACTCAATCTTAACTTAACAAGAAAACACAATCTATAATTTAAGGAACAATATATTTTCTACTAAGTCTTTTTTTTTAACACAGCAACAATATTACAGTAAAATTTGCAA
Source organism: Pissodes strobi (assembly GCA_016904865.1). Classification (NCBI taxonomy): domain Eukaryota; kingdom Metazoa; phylum Arthropoda; class Insecta; order Coleoptera; family Curculionidae; genus Pissodes; species Pissodes strobi. Next base: position 339,249 of record MU182275.1, on the reverse strand, counting down.
TTTTAAAGACAAAGGAATGTCAAATGACTATTAACGTAATTGATAAATAGAGTACAATATGGAGATTGTACGGAGACCAATCCGGTTGTTAACACTCGGTACTGTATGCCTTACAACTAAATGCGCTAAATACTACAATCCGAAGTGATCACTTTGATTTTACCTAAGCTAATTACATATATGTATGCGTGCGCTGGTTGCTGCACCAATTATACACGTAGCAATAATAATAGGTAGTGTTAAATGGCCACAATAATTAAATGAATGGACCCGATAAATGTATGAAAAGAATAAAATTATTGAAACTGTCTGAAAGCCCGACTGTCAATGCTTGATTTATATTAAAAAAAAAGAGAAAGTTCACAGCGATTATATTAATCGGTCAGATAAACAAGTGAATAAATGAAAAATAAAATTAATGAGAGCTATCTTAGAGCTTGGCGGTCAATGCTTGATTTATATTAAAGGAATAAAAGCAATTATATCAGTCGGACAGAAAAATAAATGAATAAATAAGCTTCTGTACGATACCCCTCAGATCCGTCGAACTCTGGTGGAGGCGCCGGGCACCTGTTGGTACTGCTCTCGCCCTCGATGACCCCAAGGGTGAAACTAGCCGAGTACTCGATAGCATGGTGTTAAGGCTTGTAGCCCTACGATAGAATCAGCTGTCGTGTAGCCCGGAGATATGATTTGTAACCTGGTGATGGAACTGGCCCGGAGTTAGGACTTGTAGCCACGTAATAGAACTGGTAGCCCGGTAGTAGAACTGGTGGCCCGGTAATTGAACCCTGCAATAAACCAATACTCATTAGACAAAGCCCCCTTACTTTAATGGAAAAAAAACTATAGCCCCCCTTGTATAAATGTATTTTCTTTATAAAACAAATTCCCCCCAAAAATTATCAATGGACTTCAATGACCATCAGCAAATGAAGGAAATACTAAGGTACAGACAACTTGAATATAAAAAAAGATAGGTATGAATCACCCCTAAAAGAAAATATAAACTTCCCCATATGATCAAAACTAAAGTCACATTAAAATAAAATGTCAGATTTGATAAAATGGAATACATAAGATAACCCATGGAATGCAAATGGTGTACAAAAAAAAGGTTAACACAGATAAGTCAATTAAATCGTTAATTTAGACAAAAAAAACTGTAGCAATAATTTCCTCGCTCTGTGTGTGGGTTGCTAGAAAGTCGACGGTCTCGGTCTTATATGACGAACTTGGAAAGCCTTTAGAAATAAGGGAAAAGACCATTAGCGTCATGGCGTCGTCCGCGTGTTTCACAAACAATAGGGAAAAAAAATTAATTCCAGAGAAAATGCTTACCTAGTGCAGAAGTTAAATCCCGATAAATCGGTCGTGTCAAAACACAAACAGACACCAACACAAAATATCCCCAAAGAAAGGGTAGTATTAAATCACACTACTAAATGTTGAGTCTCTATGACTGCGCTACAGCAAACCTTCTTTTCGCCTCGAGGGGTATTCTTAGAAGGACTCTCTATTTGTTTCAGTCAATTTGCCTTTCTCCTTTCACGATATTAAAAACTACGTCAGATCAGCAAGAAGTGATGGGCTGAAACATGCCAAGCGATTCGATACAAGGAATAAATCTAAGATAATAAACGACTGTTCTCGTTTATTAGGATGGTAAAACGACACGGCGGGAGCCACAATTAATGCGCTGAAATTAAATTGTTCAACAAATACTAGAAAATGTGCCCAAACGAAGTGATAAAATTTTAAGAATCGAAATCGACAGCAGCAATTATGGGAAATAGCTCATTCCTACTACCCAATGTTGCCAACAGAATATTAAAAAAGTTACAACCGAAAATTGCTAGTGCAGGCCGCGTGGAAAAAATAAAACAGAGATCTCAGTGATCTCAGAAATGATCAGCCGGTGACTGGAGTTAAGCAAAAAGTTATGAAATATTCATTCCAAAAATAAAATATGAATTTGACGAATCTAATGAAGCGTAAAAGCAGGTTTTATTAATAGAATTCTTTAAAATATAAACCGGTTTGCTGGCCGTTCTACGGTAATGTAATATAGATTAAACAAAGCTATCCTAATAACAATAATACCCTATTTTAGTGATTGGATCAAACCTAAGCGATCTGTGCTTCGCTTATCAACTAAAATAAATATAGTCACAAAGTGTTATAAAAGCTAATACAAATATATCGTTAATCTATATTTAGAATAGGTTTAATTTACATTTTTGTACGCCCATGCTATTTCGGATTGTTTACCGTGCTTGGTTTTAGAACGGTAGGTTAAGTTTACTGGTTACTAAGCAAAAACGCGACGGTAAGTAATTTACTTACCGTTCAGCTGAACGGTAAGTAAAATATATATAATTTGTCGAAAAAATTCATCATCTTTAAATGATCCTTTCTTGAAACATCAGTATTTTGTAAAAACTAGACTATTATTAAAAAATTTTTCTTTTTTTTTCTAAATATGTTCTAAAAAAATACCTGAAATTGAACAAAGTATGCCAACAGGAGTTTTTCGTTTAAGCTCTTTCCATGATTGTCTTCAAAACACTTTTTGAAAACTTTAACGTCTTTTCATAACGATTTTTTGATTTCTACGGAATTATTGAAGAGCACCCTATTTCCCATGTCTCTTCAATATCAGAATTATCGTTCTCAGACTCACTCGTACTTCGAAAACACTACTGATAGTCACGCGTTTGTCAAATATCGTGACATTAAAAAGTAAAATTACAAACGTATCCATAGTAACAACAAAACCCACTTAAGGTTTAGTGGATCTACAGGGCAGAAATAATTATCCAAAACACAATTTTTGCCATTTTCAAGATATTTGCTTAGTCAATGTCTTTGTGTTCATAATGGACGTACAAAAAATAGTATAAGCATCTCGAATAGTAAGGAGTTTACCGATCTCCTCCAATATTGGCCAAACATTGTCGTCGATCGGTAAACTGTCCTTACTGTTCTTGATACTTAATATACTATAAGGAATACGGCAATCTTAAGCTTATTGACAGCAAATCGAATCAATAAATTTAGAATAATTAATTAACCGATGAATATGGACCTTTTTCCAACAATTCTTACCGCAGAATACAGCATTTTTTTTGCTAAATGCGGCGTATAAAATGAAATTTTAAAATATTTGACAGTGACCAAATCGGAATGTTACAATATACGTTTATACCTTTATAGGAAATGGCGTTTTCGGTTTTAAAAAACTCGTGCGCATCGCGGGCAAAAATGCGGTCGAATTGAAATCGGCATAAATATACAGTATACACTCTCTGTGGGCTCTAGGACAGATGGACTTTATACACTGACAAGATTGACAAGCGACGAACACAGTGCCATAGAGAACAGTGTCGTACAAAAATATTGTGGTGAAAATTACTGAAATTAACAGAAGTTTTCATAGAAAAAGCAGAAATAGGCGTGGAGGCTAAAAACCGAAGATCTCATAGTGGAAACAGTAGAACAGGCGTTAGTTAAAAATACTATAATTTCTATAAAAAACTGAGAATGCCCTAATTAATTTGGTAGCGTTGCAGAAAAATGGCACCGTATAGAAAATTTTGTAGATTATCCAAATAGTTAAGAATATACGGGATGTTCCCATTTAAAAAATAACTTACCCCCGTATATTCGAAAATAATACTATGATATAAGCTTGTTTGTTAATTTCTTACCACTCTTGTATTAACTTTGTTTTTATATGTTTAGCAATAAAAGAGTTATTGGATTTTGGCATTTTACTGAGTCACCCCCTATAAATCATGTCGATATATGAATCTCGCATATGTCGGACACTCTCTAAAAGCTTCTTTAATTTAAAAGCAAATCCGTGAAACCCTTGTAAAACTGAGGAATAAGTACGTGCTATCAGAGCCGATAACAGTTTATTGATCTTCGGGTTTTAATGGTCCAATAGCACCATTTTAACAACCGAAAGGTAATGAATTTTCTGAGAAGAAACCTTCTTCATAAACATCTAATAAAAAACAGAATATCGCCTTTCTAACTAAGAAGTGTTAACGTATAAAGGTAATTACCACCGAATATTAACATTCGGTGGTAATTACTACATAGTGTTGCTAGTTTCGTTTTCGCTGGTAACCATTTCCAGTAGCATAAATAGAGGCAACTATAAAACTGAAAAAGATACAGGTCGATCAGATCAGAAAATCGCTTGTAGTAAGCCCCTCTGTGTAGGGTATTTGTGTGTACTATCTCAATACGGGAGGTATGAGAACTAAGATAAAAGGTTTTCAACAGGCACTTAGTTGCTGCTGCTATACTATGACATTGTTATGATTGCCAAGACTTGGTTAACATCTGAATATTCAGATGCTGAGGTTGAAGTAACAAATTATGATTTATCTAGATGTGATCGTAAAACGGGTACAAATACTGTGAAGGCTCGTGGAGGGGGAGTTTTGATTGCGGCTAAAAAGAGTTTATATACACAGAGAATTCTTACCTTATATACCATCTCCATCTCCTCTTCAAGCCTATATAGGCCATTGTAAATCTGTCGAATATGTATATAGTAAATGTTCGGATAGTTTGTTTGTCTTGGCAGGTGAGTACAATTTGCCGCATGTTAGATGGGGCAATGATGATCTTGGTTTGGTGGTTGCTGTTTGTCTGGATAATAACAATAACAATGACTCGGTACTTTCTCTAGCAAATTGCTTTAGCTTCTATAATTTCTTTCAGAAAAATGGGGTGTTAAATAAAAATGGGGTTGCACTGGATCTAGTATTCAGTAGTTCAGAATCAATTAGTGTTAGGCCCGCAATTGATAAGATTTTTGAGAATAGCTTACACCACACAGCAATTAGTTTTGACCTTTTGTGTATTGAGAATTCTGATGATATGAAATATGAGGAATATTTTTATGATTTTAGGAAGGGTGATTATCTTGAGAGAAACATCAATTGACGGTATAGTTGCAATCTTCTATGATGTGGTCTACCTCTTCATAGAAAAGTTTATCCCTCTAAAGAAATGTAGAACTTCGTCTTTTCCGTCTTGGTTCTCTTCCGAACTTCGCAGTTTGATCATAAGAAAGAAATAAATTCATAAACGGTTTAAAATGAGTGGTCAACAGGGGGATTATGATAATTTTTTTATTTTTTAGAGGGCAATGTGATCACATGAAGGATGCTTGTTATCAACGATACATTGATAAGGTAGAAACAAATGTATCTGGCAATCCAAGGTACTTCTGGTCATATATTCGGAATAAAAGAACTGGTTTTGGTCTTCCCTCTAGAATGATCTACAATGATAGGATTGGCATGAATATCTCAGACATTGCGAATAAGTTTGCAGAATACTTTTCATCAGTGTACTCAGATGAGCAGATCAATGACTTGCCTTCTTTTGAGTTTGATAGCTCAATTTGTTTAAGCACTGTGATTCTGTCAATAGAAGATGTATATGAGGCTATTACTTCTTCCAAAAATAGGCTGTGCTCCGGACCAGATGGTATTCCGGCATTTTTCCTAAAGAAATGCGTTTGCGTTCTTACCAAACCTATACGGTTAATATTTAATAAGTCCTTGGGCACAGGTTGCTTCCCCTCTCTATGGATAAAAAACTTTCTAAAACCCATTTTTAAATCTGGCAGTAGAGGTGAAATTTCCAATTATCAGGCTGTATGTAACCAATCTGAGTTGTCAAAGTTACTTGACTGTCTGGTCAGTCGGAGGATTGCCTGTAGTTTTAAATATGTGTTTAATCCTGAACAATTTGGATTTATAAAGGGTAGATCTACGGATGCCAATTTGGTGCTGTATATTAACTATCTCTACATCTGCTTGGAGGGGGGGCTCCAGGTTGACTCGATCTATACAGATTTATCCAAAGCTTTTGATCGGGTTAACCTTGGAGTACTCTTCCAGAAGCTTAAGGCCTTGGGTATTGTGGGACCGCTTCTTCAGTGGATCTCAGGGATCATCAGAGGTAGAGCACAGATGGTTAATCTTGGGGGCACATGCTCCATTGTATCCAGTATTAGTACCGTCAGGGGTAACCCTGGGCTCCCACTCGAACCCGGTTTTGTTTTGCCCTTTTTTAACTGATTTGGTTTGGAAACTGAAAAACTATCGTGTGCTAGTGTTTGCTGATGACGTGAAGCTGTATAGTACCTATCGCATCCCTGCATGATGCTTTACTCTTGCAAGAGGACCTTAATTTGTTTTTTGATTGGTGTGACCTAAATAAAATATCACTTAATATTAGCAAGTGCCATAAGATTACCTTTTCTAAACATAGAAACCCTATCACTTTTATTTATAAAATAAACAACGTACCAATCGGTGTCAAAGCGGAAGTTTCTGATTTGGGAGTATTTGTTGATTCCAAGTTGTCATTCAGGAGCCACATCGGTCAGGTGACGGGAAGGGCAATGAAGGTTCTGGGTTTTGTACAACGTTCCACTACCGACTTGTCTTTGTCTACATTTAGACTACTTTATTGCTCTCTTGTTAGACCTATTTTGGAGTATGGCTCAGTTGTGTGGTTCCCTTCATATAATTGTTACATTGAATACATTGAGCAGATTGAAGGGGTTCATAATAAATTTTTGAGAGTGGCTGCTTTTAGATGTGGATACAGAAGACAGGACTACAACTATCAGTGGGTGAGGGATAACTTGGATTTACTCACGTTAGAATCAAGAACAACATTGCTCGACTTATGTTTTCTGCACAAGGTAATTAATGCTGCTATAGATTGTCCTGAGTTATTGTCTCTTTTTAAGCTTAGAGTGCCTTCCAGAATTAAAAGACAATCAGAAATCTTCTCAGTTCCATTCCACCATACCAATTATGGTATTATTGAGCCAATTACACGACTGATTCGCAGTGCTAATGACCTGTAGGGACAGATAAACTTTTTCGACTCTAAAATAACATCTTTTAAAAGACAGTTGAAAAATATTATTAAAAAAAGTTTCTAGTCTGACAGTCCTTAATTTGTATCTATACATATTTCTTATGTCCACTCTGTGATATGTATTTTCCTTTTGTGTGATCTTGTATGTAACTATTTAGTGCTTAGTTTGTTTCTAAATTGATTCCGTAGATAAATAAAAAATATATATATTTTAAGGCTTTTTTACATGCTCTTTTCAGATTTCAAATATTAAAAGGATCGTTGCGGCAATAGTTTGAAAAACTGAAAAATTTCATTTGGCGAATACCTAGCTGTTATCCTTCCCATCAAATCAATTCTGATGAAATTTTCTGGACACGTACCTATTGAAATGACAAGTATTTTTTTGGGATGTGTAAATTAAAAAATATATAATTTAGGTCATTCTAGAGCCGAAAAAATCGCAAGGAGCGAAAATACTGGGACGACATCCACATTTCCGTAGGAAATTTCTAGGCATATAAACTTTCTAAATAATGTCGGGAAAATGGTATTTTTTCTCGAAAAGCAAACTTTTTGGAAAAACCGATTACTTAACGAGTGTCTACACTAAAAAATACATTAGACACTTGAGAAATTATGATGTCTTTTACACAGGGAAAGCTAGTTGAATTTAAGCTTTTCGCCATTTCGAGTTTTGACACGTCTCGCTACCATTTAATATTTTATTACTGGAAAACCGAATAATTTGGAACAACCAAACTTTCGTACATTAAAGAAGGATAGTATGAGCAGATGATACCATAAAATCGCATCGATTCAATTGAAAATGCCGAATTGGTTATTCGAGTTATAAAAATTTAATTTTAGTGAACCAACTCATAACTATTGTTGGGTTCGGACAAAATCACAACTTTTGCTCTTTTAAAATAATACTCTTTTTGTTCTCTATCACTGTATACAATAATTAAACACACTAAACTACTCTCATCACTTTACAACTATTAGATCTTTACAATTCAGAACTCAATGATTAACTAATACAACACGCATTCTGCCGCTATTTATATCCAGTCTACAATATATCGCGAACACTCCAGACGAAGCGAAGCCTCTCTATATTATTCTAGACTAGGGCTGCACTTATCGCGAAAACACCACGGCTCACGAATCTTCTCGGCCGGTGATGACTCATACGACAGGACGTAGACGCGACAAGGCTAGTGCTATAGGGTAGCACAAAAACATTCGGATGGTTTTCAGCCGCGACAATATTTTCAATAAATCAATCGCAGGTTTAAGCCTCGTGATCTTTGCTATAAAAAAATTCTGTAACAATTTTCCGTACGAGAAAGTGCAGAAAATCGCAAAAAGTTCCAAATGTTTTCAATATTTCGTCAATTTTGGTGCATTATGGAAAATTTGAAGTAATACGTCTTCGAATATTGTGATGTGATGTTTAGATTAAAATATGTACATTGATACATTTGATTGCATGATATCTCATTAAAAACGGTTTGATGCTGGGCAAATGGGTCATGATCAGAAAATGTCAGTTTTTCATGATATTTCAGTAACACGGAAAAAAGCATGAAAAATAGCTTTTTTTCTCTAATTTAACCCACTCTTCAGTTACCGAATAACCTGCACTGGTACGACCAAAATATAGGACACCCTATACACCTAGGTTTAAAACGACTAGGTCATCTCCGTGGAAAATTGATTTAGGACTGGCTAAAAAAAATAGTGGGTCGCATTCGAGAGAAAAATAATCGAGCCGAATAAAAGAAGGGTTTCCTTTTCCTGCTCTGTTATGTATGTGGCTGAATTAAAACTAGGCGGACGGACACTAGGAAAAGGGATAAAGGAAATTAAAAGTTTTATTGCTCGCTTTTTCTTTTTCACTGAGCTACGGCAATATAAATGAGGATTTTCTTTGGCCGGAGAATAGTATATGGGACATTTATTCACGGATTAAGGTGATATGCTATTATGCTAAATGCCTAACTGCGGAAAGTTCTTTATCTGGGAATTTGCTAGGTGGATGATTAAAATTTTTAATGATTTCGGGATGGACATTTATATTCTCTGGACTAAGTAATTAAATTTGAGTTTTCAGACTTCACCTAAAAATATTGGAGCATAGCAACGAAAAAACATCTTTTTTAAATCCTATATGTTTTCTTCGATAAAAAATTACATAGACAGTTTAATTAAAGCACATAATACTTCATCAAAAAAACAATCGAGTATCAAATAGGAAAGATAGAAAACATAGTTATATATTGAATGCCAGCGAAAAGGCAATCAATTTTTGAATAAGAATGCTATAAGTAATTTTTTTCTAATTCAGCCACAATTTTAAAAAGTTTGACCAAAAACTATATAGAAAATCTTATTAAGAAATGTATTTTTTAAACACCTCCAAGGTCCCTGTTGGGAAAAGTGTATTAACTTGTCGTTTTTCACTACATAGTTTGGTGATAACACCCTGTATGTCAGTAGTATGAATGACCCATAATTAAACTCCGAATATAATTATTTTGCCCTAGGTAAACAACAATTTGTGTGTTTAAAGCGTCACATTTCAGTTACTCCTTAGTCCAAACCTGGATTATCGGTATAATAGATTCCATTATATGAAACAATCGCGAAAAGCAAATTGTCATTCTCTGTCAAGGAAAACGTTTTTAAACGTTTAAATTTAATATATCTTTGTCTCTGTCAATGTTGTGTAAACAACAATATGTCAAATAATGAAAGAACATTTTCTACCCTCTCAAATTCCAAATGCATCCCGCGAATTTCTCACTCTATTTCAGTTTGCCGCCTGCTGGTAGGGAAAATTCAATTTAGTGCAGTGTGCAGTATAGTCGTTCACTCGAACAGCAGCTAAAGTATTGTAGCTCCGTTGGCGCCAAAGGTCAAATCCTTTTAGGTAATTTTCTCATATTGTTTACACACAGATATTTAAAAAATATTTGCTGTAACTCTGTTCTCTTTGCCCAAGCTTGGACAAAGAACTCTTTTGGGCGTTTTAACGCATTTTCTCGAAGACAGAAACCATAGCGTCTCGTCTCTCCTGTTGCTGTTGTAGAAGATAGAAGAAGGTAAAATGGCGGATGGACGTTGGTAGTAGAGAAATCCATCCCGGTACTCACTCAAGATTCGAATCAATCGTCGGAAGTCTTATGTCCCTGGTAAGGTTTAATTAAGAGAATCGAAGAAGACGAAAAGTACAAGGTATTTTGTGTGAACGGAAAGGCAGTTAGTTGAAAAGGAACGTTAATTAAATTCAGTAAGTTTAGATTTAAATATTCAAGAAGTTTTGTTAGATATTTAATAATAATTAACCATATGTACAGTACCTATTTAGTTTTATGTGTGAAATGATGAATGCTTGTAAGTAGTTAGAAAATATTGTATATATATTTATCATATCATATTTAATGCAAATTAATTCTTGCAATATTAAAGTATGTAATACCTAGAATACTTGTTTCAATTCGCACCCTATGAATAAAACCCCCACCACCCTATTTTAATACAGTTCAATAATTAAAGCGGTTAATTATAAAGTTAATTCCCACCCCCACCTTTGTGGTCATAAATGATTAAGATATAATAAAATTGTTTATACCGACCAGTCTCATTAAAAAAGGATCCTGTCAATAGTTTTTTTTTTAATGTGGCGCCTTATTTTTAAAAGTTTGACGAAAAATTATATATAAGATCCTATTAAAAAACCTTTAATGTACGATCGAAAATCAATCGAATATCAAAAATTTAACATATGATATCCTAAATTAAATTAACACGCATAATTGAATGACTGCTAGACAGTTGAAGCGGACCAAGCGAATCTTTAGGTTAACTTTTGCGAACGAGCGATTTGCATATTTGATTCGGAACATGCCTGCTTACTCAGATTTTTTGGTTTAAGACATCTTAATCTCTACACGGTGTAAATGAGAAGTGTGCTTTTCTACTAAAAGGATATGTCACAGGATATATGAAATTCTCGGGTTCATATTTTTTTTATATACTTGTAATGAACCCCGATTTCGCCCTTTTATGTACTAACTATGTTTTCGACCTTTTCTTCAACTCCGGTTTGGAGTAACAGTGTGTTGACGTCCTATTTCGATGAAAATACCTTACCTAAACACCATGGGCAACCACCATCTTCCTCCGGCTAGTAAGTACTGGCATTATAAAAATTTAAATTAATTATAACGTAGGTCAAACCACTTTCCTTTCAACTTACTATTTGAGATTTTAAATTTTTAAGGGAGCAAACATTTGAAAGGTAGCATTTCTTTCATTAAATCTGTGATTGACCCAAATAAATACAAGACATTTTTGTTATTACCTAGTTGCTTTAAAAGTTCGCCAAACTAAAAACTGTGACATAATAGTCGGAACTAAGTCGCATAATTATTTAACTTGTAACTCGCTGTTATCTGTTTTTGTTCTCTAAAACTTTAAAATTTCATTCGGTATTTAAGGCATTAAATCTGCAAGGAAATATAATTTAATTTCCACTAACACTTATTCGAACCCAAAAATCAGCAAAAACATTCCCACATTCAATTACAATTCTCTTTAGAGCACATATCTACCTTTCGTTATATTTTCTTACACTAGTTACACATACTTAAAAATACTTAAACCTATAAATTACTCGTCCTTATCGTATACACCGTAATCTACGCATCAACCCCTGGAGGACTGACTCTATAAATCCGCACTACTGAAAAAACTTATTGTTTATTCTGATTTATGGTTTATTCACGTTACGGTTTATTTCTCTCGGTATCTGTTTTGGCATAGCAACGGACTACATTACGACGTTTACATGTAACTACTTTTCCTACTCCCGTATCGACATAGCAACGACCTAAGTCTTTAACTAACTAGACAGCCGAATATTAAATGCAGATTATTATCCAGACTACCCGCGCGTGAAATCTAATTATCGCGTTTGAAGATTATTCTGTCACTATTATTCGTGTTTTAAAAATCTTGCCGTACTGCTGCCGAACTATTTTTCTTTTTATACCTTCTTCCAAGGATTGTTTTTCGCCTCGAAACTCGGGAATTTGCAGGTGTCCGGCTTATTCAATTGTATTCACTAAGAACATTTAAGTCGCCGCCGATTTTAATGGGCAATTAACGTTTGTTTACATGTTTTATAAGTTCCAGTTTTGACTTTATTATGCCGCTCTTTGATATTTGGAATCATTAAAATGTGATTATTGCTGTTAACATGATTTTTACATTTCGCTTTTATTTTTTAGCTTTTATTGCTACCGCACTTCCTAAATAGGGTAATTAAAATTGTTTGGTCAAGTGGACAGGTGTTCGCATTCCAAACTTTGGCTTCTTATTGGCCGACTTTTCGAACCGTCCACCTTCCAAGGTTTGGAGCGAGGACCCTAAACTCGGTCTAAATGTGCAATTATTTGTTCAAGAGTTTGGTGGTTCATTCGATTACGCGTTATAATACAGACGCACGAGAATTAACCTGCCAGTTATTGGAATTATTTTTCCATAGCAATTATTTTATATTAGGCTGGCGTATGCTAGAATTGCTAGATCTTATTTTGGCACGTTTCCTGGCTTTTCCTTTCTGCATAAGTTGCGATTTAAATTAACTTTAGCCGGTGTCGAGCATTTCTTAACTTGCGTTTCCATTTTAAGTTTAAATCAGCAAGGGTGTTATTTCTATTTTTCAGTTTATGGTCTGCCATTTAGTTCAAGACTTAGTTTGGTAATTTTTATTCATCGGCGAACTAGAACGGAAGTTAATTTATTTTTTTGCTTGATTTCTGAAAAGTATGAAATAATTTATTAAATAAATTAATTAGAAGTATTTATGAGCCCCCGGATCATTACATACTGTTTAGATTCACTAAAAAACACTACAAATTTGGGGGTGTAATTTTTTGAGAGCCTACAGGATGTTTCAAAAACCTAACCAAAATTGGCCATGTAAATAAAGCTTTTCAAGAAATATTTTATATTTAAAATGTATGAAAATGGTGTATATAAGAAATTTATTTACAATCGTACACACATTCTTTTGTTACATGAAGTGCTTTATTACCTAACTGGTAAAAGCTTAATATAACTTCTTACTTTATAATTTATATAAATCTTATAAAACTTTTTCAACTTATGGGAAACTGCCATATTCCAGGTATTTCTTTACAGAGTGGCGTATAAAAAGTATTAATGACAATTTTATATAGTCCGCACCTTTCAGACATCCATAATATCAATGCTGCAATTCTTACCAACGACAGGACAAAAGACTATCACAGATTACAAGAAGATGCTGTTCAATTTCTCGAAACCTTTTTTGTCCGACGTCTGCTAGAATTTAAAAATCATGATGGTATTCTTTTACTGCAGTAAGAGTGAAACAGGAATAATAAGGTCGTGCAAGGCTCTTAAGTGCAGTACAGCAGATGCGAAAATGAAATAGTATATTATTTTATATGGAGGAAAAGTGATACTTTTCATGGTGCGCTCGTGTTTAACAGCCGAACGGAGTGAGGCTGTTAATAGAGAGCAAGCCATGAAAAGTAACTTTTCCTCCAAATAAAATATGCTGTTTTTTCTTCAAATGTCGATAAATTAATGCAAAAACCTCTCTTTTTAATAGTAATAATATCTAATTATTATTAAAGATAAGTGGGTTCGCAAGGCGGCTTAGACCGGTGTCAGTGAATAGGCACAGGTTGTTGCTATAGTAATGTAACATAAAACTGTCAGTGGACACTGTCAACAATATATTTTTTTTTAAATTGGGTCTCAGATTGCGTTTTAATTCCGTATTGCTAAGCAGTTAATTGAGTAAGTTCGATTAAATAATAACCAATTTGTTCCTAAATTAGTGATTTTTAGAAATGTAGTGCACAAATTGAGTGATAAATACAAATTTTAGTTTAATAATTCTTGAGTTGTTGACGCTTGTTTTGTTGTTTGTTTGTATCTATGTTGCTATGGTAACACTTTTACCTCCGCCGGCGGAAAAGTGAAAAGTAAAGCTCCGGCGGAGGAAAAATGAAACTTCACGGCCGCCTACACAGTCGAGTAATGACGGATTTACGGACGTTTGAAGAAAATAGTATATTATTTTATATGGAGGAAAAGTGATACTTTTCATGGCGCGCTTGTGTTTAACAGCCGAACGGAGTGAGGCTGGTAATAGAGAGCAAGCCATGAAAAGTAACTTTTCCTCCAAATAAAATATGCTGTTTTTTCTTCAGATGTCGACAAATTAGTGCAAAAACATCTCTTTTTAATAGTAATAATAATAATTATTAAAGATGTGGGTTCGCAAGGCGTAGACCGGTGTCGGTGAATAGGCACAGGTTGTTGCTATAGTAATGTAACATAAAGCTGTCAGTGGACACTGTCAACAATAATTATTTTTTTAAAATCGCGTCTCCGATGGCGTTTTAATTCCGTATTGATAAGCAGTTATTGAGTAATTTCGATTAAATAATAACCAATTTGTTCCTAAATTAGGGATTTTTAGAAATGCAGTGGACAAATTGAGTGATAAATACAAATTTTAGTTTAATAAGTATCTATGTTGCTATGACAACACTTTTACCTCCGCCGGCGGAAAAGTGAAAAGTAAAGCTCCGGCGGAGGAAAAACGAAACTTCACGGCCGCCTACACAGTCAAGTAATGACGGATTTACTGACGTTTGAAGAAAAAAGTGTTTTTTATTTGCACGGCTACTACCTACAGAGTGGGTCGAATTCGAGTCTATGTATGGGGATCTCGAAAACCGTAAGAGATACAGTGTTGGTCAAATTAGGGCAAAATTGCGTATGTTGGTGCCTCAAAATATGACATTTAAAAAGTAATAAAATTCCGAGTATTTCCGGAGATATCCGGAAAAAACAAAATCGTTTAATTTTTTTCCTGGGTTTATTTAAAAGCAGATATTAAATTGAATTGCACTTTTGCATTGACACTTTTTCCGCTCTATCCAATGGTGGTATCCACTTTGGAACCCGACGTTTCGTCTCCAAGGGGTCATCATCAACTTTCTTTTTTTAAATACGAACTTTATTTTGTTTTATCTTTTTTCAGACGATATTGGCGTTATTAATGTGAATATGTGTTTTTTATTATTTTTTTAAATTTTCATTTTTATTCTTTTTTGAAATTACTTATTTTGCACTGTGGTAATTTTAAATAGTTTGTTACTTTTATAAATTTTATATTCTATAAAAATATTTTATTTTGTTTTTTGTGTTAAGTGGAAAATTGGAGCCTTTATTTTTAATAAAGATAAAAAATAGTAAAATTAAATAAAAATTATTTTTCATCCCAAAGCAAAATAAATAATTTAAAATTAAAAAATTAATAAAGAAAAATTAAAAAACATTAATAATAATAAGGCCAATATCATCTGAAAAACGATTAAAAAAAAATAAAGACCGTATTTAATGCAAAAGTTCAATTCAGTTTGAAATCTATTTTTTAAGAAGCTGAGGAAAAAATTTATATATTTTTCAATATTTCGTTTTTTTTTTCAGATATCTCCAGAAATACTCGGAATTTTAAAACTTTCTAAACGGAATATTGTTAGGCACTTAAATGCGCAAGTTTGCCCCAATTTGACCAACACTGTATCTCTTACGGATTTTGAGTTCCACATACATAGGCTCGAATTCGAGCCACCTTGTACAGGGTGTCCCAAATTCGAGCCTCATCATTGGGATCTCGGGAACTAGAAGAGATACGAGGTCGGTTAAATGGAGGCAAAGTTGCGCGATTTGATGCTGATCAAAGTGCCGCTTTACAAGTTTAAAAATTCCGAACACTTCCGAAGATTTTTGGAAAAAAACCGAATATTCGCGATTTCATTTTTATTTTTTTATGGCTCTATTTGAATAGATATAACAAAATAAATTTCACTTTCTCATTGCTACTTTTTGTATTGTACAAGATGGTGTTATCAGATTTTCAAACCGACGTTTCGTCTTTGAGCTGCCATCATCAACTTTGTTTTTTTAAATACGGCCCTGGATTTTTTATTATGGATTTTAAAAGCTGTTAAGGTCCCGAAACCAATGATGTATTGCACTTATTCGAAAAATTCCTATTAGTGACATTTTCCATAAGAACTCATGTGTTAGAGAGAGATAGAAAACAGATTTTTGGTAAGATCTTACCAGGAAATCATTAAAATGATTTTTTCGAAAAAGTGCGATACAACAATGAGAATGTGAAATTTATTATTTGTTCCAAATCTAATCCCACACAACTATTTACTTGGATAAATTGCTAAAACTATAGCCTGGTTTGAGGATTGAGACTTTAATAATTATATTATTTATTAATCACTTCTTATGTTAGTTTTTAAGCTTTCTTTATGCAAGGCGTTAATGCGTAAAAAAAAGGTTTTTGTTTTTAATCCTATTAAAAATCTATTTTCTGTCTCTCTCTAACACATGAGTTCTTATGGAAAATGTGACTAATATGAATTTTTCGAATAAGTGCATTACATCATTGGTTTTGAGACCTTAAAAGCTCTTAATATCCGTAATAAAAATCCAGGGCCGTATTTAAAAAAACAAAGTTGATGATGGCAGCTCAAAGACGAAACGTCAGCTTGAAAATCTGATAAAACCATCTTGATGACCAGAAAAAGTAGCAATGAAAATGTCAAATTTATTTTGTTATATCTATTCAAATAGAGTCATAAAAAAATAAAAATGAAATCGCGAAGATTCGGTTTTATTCAAAAATCTTCGGAAGTATTCGGAATTTTTAAACTTGTAATGTGGCATTTTGATCAGCATCGAACTACGCAACTTTGCCTCCATTTAACCGACCTCGTATCTCTTCTAGTTTCCGAGATCCCAATGATGAGGCTCGAATTTGAGACACCCTGTACATATATTAAAGGTCTCCTAACATAAAATACCCGAAATTTACAGGATTTAAAAAAAATCGAAATTTCATAAACAAAAAGTGATATTACAAATTTGAGAGATTATGAATTTATTTATTAACAGGAGACTAAAAAATTTCTATATAAAAAATAATTTTTTTTGTGGAAACCCGGTAGGTACCATCGTGCCGAAAAAAAACTGGGACAGCAAGATGTAGTTTAATCCGCCGGACTATTAGCTTGTTTTGAAGTTACCAGTTCGATTTAATGTTGTGACTGACGGATATGTCAAAAGAAATATATTTTTTAAAATGCCCGCGTTAACCACCGAGCAAAAAGCGACTGCTTGCAAGCCTTAATCGATAATAGCGGTGCAAATACCAAATAAAAAATCTTGTTTTTATTTTTGTTACATTTTAAAACAATAAACATACGTATTTTAATTTTTCCTCGTACTTTTACAAAAGGTACTAGTATTATTGTTTTGGTGTTTAACCTTTTCACTTCCATGGCAACAATGATAACCTATCCTCAATAGATTTTGCATACTCTTTATAGCCTAGGAGCTATTCAACAACGAGGATTTTGTTGTCCCAGATTTTTTTCGACACGATGGTACATAGAAAGGACATGGCACCGGATTAATGGAATTCTGTGTTTCACTTTATTTTCCTAATTTTTTGATATGCTGACCTAAAGTTTTATTTAAAAAAATGGTCGAAAATCAAATAAGAAAGATATGTGACAAACTTTTTTAAATGGGGCATCTTTTACATTTTTAATTGGTTGAAAAATTATGTAGGAGGTCCTATTAAAAAAATATAGGACATATTATCGTAAAAACATTCGAGTATCATGAATATTTACGATTAAATTCTTTTTTTTTTAATGGAGCACTATTATATTTTCAATCAGTTGGACGTAAATTTATATAGGAGTTCTCATTAAAAAATATAGAATATATCATTGAAAAAACAATCGAGTATTAAATGAAAAAGAGCTGATTAAATTTTGTTTTTTTTTAATGGAGCATCCATTATCAGTTGGACGAAAATATATGTAGGAGTTCTCATTAAAAGATATAGAATGCATGGTTGAAAAAACAGCAAGAGATTAAATTACGTTTTTTAATGGGGCACCCATTATATTTCCAATCAGTTGGACAAAAATTTATATAGGAGGTCCCCTTAAAGAGAATATGAATTGTATTATTGAAAAAATAGTCGATATCAGATGAAAAAGGTATATGATTAAATTGTATGTGTTTAAATGACGCATCCATTATATTTTCAATCAGTTGGACGAAAATATATATAGGAGTACCCATTAAAAAATATAGAATGTATCATTTGATAAACAACAGCAACAAGGTATCACTAAATTATGTTTTTTTGTAATGGGCATCCATTATAGTTTCAATCAGTTGGACAAAAATTCATGATGAGGTCCCATTAAAGAGAATATTGAATGTATAAATGAAAAAATAATCGAATTGAAAAATATAATTATGATTAAAATGGGGAATCCATTAAATTTTTAGGCACTTGGACAAAAATTTACATAGGAGATCCCATTAAAAAATACTGGAATGTATCATTGAAAAAATAATCGATATCAAGTGAAAAAGATTTATGATTGAATTATATTTTTTTTAAAATGGGGCATCCATTATATTTTCAATCACTTGGACGAAAATTTATATAAGAAATCCAACTAAAAAAATATAGAATTTATCATTGAAAAAACAATCGAGTATAAATTGGAAAAGATTTATGATTAAATTATGTTTTTTTTTAATGGGGCATCCAATATATATTTAATCAGTTGGACGAAAAATTATGTAGGAGGTCCCATTAAAGAAAATATAGAATGTGTCAGTTCGAAAAATACAATATTTTTAATAAGTTGGACGAAAAATTATGTCGGAAAACCCATTAAAAATGTATATATAGAGATAAAATCATCGATTACTTATTAGGTCAAAAATATTTATGATTAAATTATATTTTTTAAAATGGAGCGCCCATTATATTTTCAATCAGTTGGATGAAAATGTATGTAGCAGATTCTATTAACAAAATATAGAATGTATCATCGAAGAAGAAATCAAGTGTTAAATTAAAAAGGCCTAGGAATAAATTATATATTTTTAAATGGGGCCTCCATTATATTTTCAATCAGTTAGACAAAACTTTATGTAGGAGATCCTATTATCAAAATATAAAATATATCATCGAAAAAAAAAATCAAGTAATTAATTATAAAGATTTATGAATAAATTATATATTTTTAAATGGGGCATCCATTATATTTTCAGTCAGTTGGACAAAAATATATGTAGGAGTTCCTATTAAAGAAAATATGGAATGTATCGTTGAAGAAATAATCCATATCAAAGATTTATGATTAAATTATATCTTAAGTAGGGCACCCATTATATTTTCAATCAGAATTGACGAAAATTTTTGTAGAAGGCCCCTTTAAAAAATATGAAATGCTTCATTGAAACAACTGTCGAGTAATAAATGAAAAATATTTATAATTAAATTGTTTTTTTAAAATCGGGTACCAATTATATTTTCAATTAGTTGCTGAAAAATGTGTGTAAGATGATCAATTAGAATGTGCCATTGAAGAAAGAATCGAGTATCAAATGAGAAATATTTATGATTAAGTTATCTTTTTTTAAAATGGGGCACCCATATTATTTTCAATCGATTGGACGAAAATCTATATAGGAGGGGCTATTAAAGAATATAGAATGTATTACCAAAAAAAAACATACAATCGAGTATCAATTGAAGAAGATTTATGATTAAATTATGTTTTTTTTAAGGAGCAGCCATTATATTTTAATAAGTTGGAAGAAAAATCATGTAGAAAGTCCCATTAAAAAATATATAGAACGTGTCATCGAAAAAACAATCGAGTAATGAATAAGGTTTATGATTCATTATGTTATTTTAATGGGGCATCCATTATATCAGTTGGTCGAAAAATTATGTAGATCCCATTGAAAATGTATATAGGTAAAATCAACGAGTACCTATTAAATGAAAAATATTTTTGATTAAACTATGTTTTTTTGAAGTGGGGCACCCATTATATTATATTTTCAATCAGTTGAACGAAATTTTATGTAGAAGGTCCCATTTAAAGAAAATAGAATGTATCATTAAAGAAACAATCGAGTATCAAATGAGAAGGATTTATGATTAAATTGTTTTTTTTTTAAATGGTGCACCCATTATATTTTCAATCAGTTGGACGAAAATTTTATGCAGGAAGTCCCATTAAAAAAATAGAATACATCACTATAAAAACAATCGAGAATCAGATGAAAAATATTTACTATTAAGTTATGCTTTTTGGAATAGGGACCCATTATATTTTCAATCAGTTGGACGAAAAATTATGTAAAAGTACTCATTAAAAAAAAACTCACGAGTATCAAAGTACACGTGAGACTCGTATAGTATATTGCGGTTGCTATTCTAGAAGGTTCGTAGTTTTATTGATTAGTTTCTATGTACTCATAGTCTAAGGTTACTCTGTTTATGTGGTTGCCTATATTAAGTTGTGTTTTTATTGAATATTTAAAGAGAAAGAGAGAGAGAGAGAGAGAGAGAGAGAGTGGGAGAGAGATAACGAGAGAGAGAGAGAGAGAGAGAGAGAGAGAGAAAAAGATAGTCATATATTTTATCTCTCTTGCGATACGGAAATTTCGTAACGCGAGACGAAAACAAAAACCATGCCGTGACGCGGCCTTGAAAAATTACTCTCACGAAACCAAAAAAGTATTCACTTAAAAAATATATAGAAGGTATCATCGAAAAAACAATCGAGTATCGAATGAAAAAATGTATATTTAAATTATTTTTTCTACACACATGTTAAAAATGGAACTTTTAACCGTGTCTAATAGCCTTTAAAATGTTACTTTAAGGCACTAGTGCCTTAAAATACCTATTTTAAGGCTCTAGTGTTAAAGTAAAATCTGAATTTTTTTCAAAAAAACGTCAAAAAAACATTTCTACTTTATTTATTTACTCTTATATTTATAGTACAATTTCAACAACTTGAAAAATTAATTCCTTCCTCAGTTCTGTTGTTCTTCGTGGTTGAGGAGGATTGAACAGAAACAACAGCATGCCCAGTTCATGTTGAAGCATCATTGGCTGATGTCGTTTGTACTGTAAGCAAAATTCTAGAAGGAGCATTAGAATTTTTATTTTCCAAGGAATCCACGTATACCCTTCTGCAACGGTTGAGGATTTTCATCCCCCATGCTGCTATAGCAGCAGGAAATTTTCCGAACGTATTAATTCCGATCGGATGTCTGGTACATTTACCTTTTACATATTTTAGGAAGAGCCGCCGATGTCCGGCATCTGCTGAACGGAGACAAAGTTTACAGAATTAAAAATATATGTTGGTGCACTAAGCGCCAATTCAATGAAATCGTCATATCAAAGGCGAGCCGAGGACGTAAAAAAATGTAGGGGTATTGAGGCAATAAGAGCCGAGTTTGACGCAATTTACTTCGGTTAAAGCGCTATTGGGCAACATATAATAAAATTTCCCGCTTAGTAAGTAATAAATGGATGAATTTAAATAATGAAATATGTTTTCATTAAAATTTTGAAAAATATATTTTGTGAAGTCACAAAAAAAAGATAAAAAGGTAAAGCACATTTTAAAGAAATTACGGTAAATACGATTGCATATTTAAATAAAATTTGTGAAATATATTATTTTTTACTTCAAGAATGAAATTTAATACCCCGTGCAAAATTCTTTATTTTAATTTATTTTGGGGATGAACTACATCATAGTTTTGCAAAACTTTACAAATTATTTTGGAAAAAGTCTTGCAATACTAATTGTCTACATTTTAGCAATTTCTATATTTCGTTAATTTTACCACAATAACTAATTAGCACAAAATTTAAAGTAATAGACTTTTAGATAAACCTATATTTGCACCCATCTTACATTATTTTGCAAATGCACAAAATCTGATTAAAAGTTACCTTTTTAGTCGGTAACACGGTTGATGGAACAGCATATGAATGTATACAGCTCCTAGAAGAATCTGCAAAACTGTTTTCATTAAAATGCAAACCACACATTCTAATACGGCTATGACATTATATTGGTGTATCATTCGCATATTTGTGGGATCCTATAAATTCTAAGGCACTTTTCCAGGCTCGACACCTGCAAGTTTTTTTTTATTACATACTCTATTGTACTCACTATAAATCGATATTAATATTGAACATTGATGGGAAGTAGGACAAATTTAACTTGTAAGATTTGGCCCAAGCATACAAGTGAAGTTAAATAAAAGCTTATAATAAACTAATACATACCTACCCTTTTGGGCACCTAAAGAGCGATATATTGTCTGCCATTCGTCTTTCACAATCAACTACTGAACAAATATTTCGATTTTCGACTAGACATTTTACTCAGAAATCCATCAAGAACAAACCGCTATTTTTGAAATCTCACCCTATACGCCGGACCGTAAACAAAATTAAAATAAACTTAAATTACCTGGCTCTCCACTATAGACTGGCACCAGTCTACCGGGCAGGCGGGGAGGGGCGGAGTGGAATTTGACGATAGCGCGGAGTGAATCAACTTATATTTTTAATTCTGTAAACTTTGACGGAGATCAGTATATTTTCGATAAAAATACAAATAAATTTTTTCAACGATAGTGAAATTTCGTGGTACCTTGGCTTTGGTATCTGATATTTTAATAACTAATGAAGTCCATATTTTCCACGTTGTGAAGACTCAACTGACAAAGCTCCTCCCTGCGTCAGGCACCAAATACTCTGACAATCGTAGCTACTTTCTTCAGAAGGTACTCATCGTCCGGTGCGCACTGTTCAATTTGGTCTCTAATAAAAATTTTTGATTTTTTGGCCTGTGGTAACCCTCTCCTTGACGCATCAAGTAGGCAATCAGTTTAAAATGTTTGCTGATATCTACGTCGTTATTTACACGTAGCATAACTTTTATCATTGAATAATGAGACCAAAGAGACTTCCATACCTTTGCCTTTTCCTCAAAATAGGCCAGAAATATGTTTTCGGAATACTTTCAAGGAACGCCTTTGTTTTCACACCATTTTATAAATTTATTATGCATTTTTTTAAATAGTTGGACAAAAAATTATATATACCATCGATAAAACAATCAAATATCAATTAAGGAAATGTTTAAGATATAAAACTATGGGACCTACATTTTTAATCAATTCGACGCAGTCATATTTCAGTTCGAGGTAAACTACAATTAAGTAGCCCTATATTTTCGCACGTAAATTACTTTTAATCGCCGCTTGGCAAATTGCAAGGATCTCGACTTCGTTAAATGGTAGTTTTTATCATGGTGCATTCGCATTTCTATGCTAATGCTGACCCAAATTTCAGGGTGGGAATGTCTTATATGGAAATCTCACTGTCCTACACGAAAAACTTTTAATTAAATCGCATGCTAATAGCTGAACTCTGCCAAGAGTGCCAAGTCCAATAATTATTATTAGCGCTGGAATTACATTATTGTTTAGGAACGTAATGGAACCTGACGTTAAAAAAAAACGCTGTGTCTAGCCTCCCGGTACCGGTATCCGAATAAATCCCGGTAAAATATAATGGCGGTATGATGACGTAATGTTCTACCGGTATTTACAATAATCCCGGTAGATTTTGTTCTCGTATTACAATATGTCTTCGTGATGTAATCAATTTGTCGCAAGAGCTCTCGTGGTGTAGAGGTTTAGATAGTTGGGTCTCACCTGGACGGCACGGGTTCGAACCCCATTGCTTTTTTTTATTTTTTTTTAAGACTATGTTTCTAAACAGTTTTTTTTTCTTGATTTTGGGTATGTCTTGGGTTAGATTGGGTTAGCACCTGGTTAGTTTCCTTTTCTTGAGCCCCCGTAGCGAGCGAAGCGTGCGGAGGGTCATGCGGATCGACCAATAGGAGAGGCCGATTTTTATATAGTCGGCTACGCCTGTAAAGGATCTTTAAATGCTAATTATTTTATAAAATCTAATGGGATTAATAGAAACACCGGCAGAATATTACGTCATCAATACTCCTGTTACAAAAGCAGTAATCTAGGGCGTTAGTGCCACGTTTTACCAGCATATCCGGGGCGGAACCCGGATCCCACCCGGAATTAATGTCGTGCGAGTCAGACGACAACGTTTCCATAATTTCCATTGAGTCAGACTCCGGAAAATCGCATAGTGATTATTCCAGAATTTCATTATATTTAGGTAAGATCAAAAAACACCCCAAATGCAGTAAATGTATCGAACTTATTCCACTCTTAACGAGTTCCAGCAACGGGTCTTACCTAGATATCAAAACGGCAATAGACACAACAAAAACGCACCTGACACGCGACCATAAAGCGGTCTTCAAAAGGCCCGCGACAGTGCAGCCAAGGGTAGATTGTGGCAATAAAAAACAAGGGATAGACAACGTCAAACCAACAGGCGGTACCCAAACATCACCTAACTTCACCAAAAAGCAGAAGTTAGGGGACGTGAAATCATACGAGCCACAAAAAGACGAGCAAAAAATCCTTGAGAAAGAAGTGCCGCAAAAAATCGAAGACTCGAATACGGCCAACAACAAGGAGATGCCCTTGGATGCGCAGTTCGTCTCTGCGCATCTACAGCAGGACGCTGCAGACAAAGAACCCTTTAAACCCCCTTTCAAGACCATACCATTCAAAAAGGGCATTAGAATGGTAAAATTGGATATGGGAGGTGAACCACCTCAACCAAAGGCACCGCCAATTAAGACGAGTAACCGTTACGAGGCCCTTACAGACACAGAAACCGAAGAAGTAGGAGATGCAAGCAGTATTGCATCCTCTTCAGAGCCTACGGCCCGAAGAATTCGAAAGAAGTCGAAAACGGCACAAAAGACACCGAAAAAAGGGGCAAAAGAGACAGTAAAGAGCAAACCTACCCTGCCACCCCCGATAGTAATAAAGGGAGGCGCTCAAGATCACGGAGTCATCAAGCAGACTCTGCATGATATGCACGTCACTGAATACTCCTTAAAATATACGCGAAACTCCGTGATCATATATTGCTCACAATCTAAAGACTGGTCGAACCTCAAGAGGCTTTTCGAGCGCGAGAACGTGGAATTCCACTCTTACGCCGAGGCCGCGCAAAAGACACACGCCTTTGTCTTGCGAGGTCTCGACGGCGGATTCTCAACTTCTGAAATTCGTACCCTGCTAACCGAAGAACATGGCTTAAACGTAAAAGCCGCGTACGAGATGAAGAAGACGAGGGTCCCATTATATCTAATCGTACTTGACGCAACTATCACCTTAAGAAAGCTTAACCAAGATTGCAAGCTTCTCTCGCATGTGCGAATATCTTGGGAGAATAGAAGGGCATCAAAGACAAATATACAATGTAAGAGGTGCCAGGGACACGGTCATTCTATGGCCTATTGCCAACGCAGATGGGCATGTTCCAAATGCGCGGGGGTACACCAGATTACAGAGTGCCAAAGCGACATTATTAAATGCGCAAACTGCGGCGGAAATCACCGATCAATTAGTGAAGTCTGCCCAGTGTATATATATAAAAAACAACAGATGCAACAAACACAGCAGCAACCCACTCAACCCAAGAAGAAAGAATTTAAACAGGCACCACCCCCATCCAACCCTGCGTGGCAAGCAGGGAAGAATACGAACATCAATGGGAACTCGCAGGACTACGAGCAACAATTCCCACAGTTGCGCAAACGCGATCAAACACAAAATGAGCAGGTTAGTCACAGCAACATTGGCCTAAATTCAAATACAAATTCAAATGTAAATAATGTAAATACTGTACAGAACAAATCAAATAACCTTAAGCAACCCTTAAGACCGCAACCACTAGATTCTAACAATCTAATTTCCAACATTAATAGCCTGCAAGCGGCAGTAAACAAAGTAAATAGCTTAGTAAATTTTACCGAATTAACTCGAGCTCTCAATGACTACGCTAATTTATTAGCAGCGTGTCAGGGAAACAAATTCGAGATTTTGCAGGCCTCGATGCGATTTTTCTCGGAAGAGCTCGATACATATGATATATAGATGTTAAGATGCCTATTAATATTCTTTGCTGGAATTGCAATGGCATCCGCTCGAAACTCGCTGAATTTAAAAGTTACATTTATGATCATCCTAACTTTCACATTATATTTTTGTTAGAAACAAAAATTAATGCACATTTCACGTTGAAATTTTACGACCGTCACGTGCTGAGATATGATAGGCCCGATCGATTTGGGGGAGGCGTGGCCTGTCTGATTAGTCGGTCGGTCGTTTATAAGCAGGTCCTTGGCCTGCGGACTGCCATTGAACACATAGCCATCGAGCTCGACTGTGACATACGGTTAGTCGGCGCTTACTCCCCCCCAGATCTCCGCCTCCAGGATGAAGATGTGCTTGCTCTACTTCCTGCTGGCAAGAAAGCGCTCCTGTTAGGAGACATTAACGCAACTCACGCTAACTGGCGTGGTAATTCTAACAGGAACGGACGCTTGCTTCACAGGTTAGTGGAACAAAACATCGATATTACATACCATCAGACACCCAATCCTACATACGTCCTAAACGAATTTTCCAATCCTTCGTTCTTGGATATAGCGATTACTCGAGGGATGATTGGCGCATCAGCGCTTATTGAACTGAATGAGCTAAACTCGGACCATCTCCCAATCAAGATTAGTCTCCAGACGAGATTGCACACGGAACAGGAAACATTCCGCTCCTATCGTAATCTTGATTGGAAGGAGTACCGAGCAAGGCTCAGTCAGGCAACAATCATTCCAAGACAAATTGACTCTATCCCGGAACTTGAGAGCGAGGTGCATGCTCTGGTCACAAATATCCAGCGCGTCAGAGACGCAATATGTCCGGTTATCAGTAAACGTTTGTATACTGAAACACTCCCAGACCATATCCTAAACCTTATCACCCTCCGAAATCGTATCCGGCGTAGGTGGCAACACTTCAGGGTAGCTAATGATCGGCTCCGTGCTAACGAGCTCACTGAATCTATTAAAATTCAAATAACGTCGCATAAGAACGAGCAATGGATGGCTTATGCAAATACCATAAGCAGAGAGGATGGCTCGCTCTGGAAGCTGGCTAGGAGAGTGCGCGGAGGCCCTGCAGAATTCCCAGAGATTCATCATCAGGGAAGTGTCATTACTGACAATAACGGGAAAGCAGAAGCCTTCGCGGACTACCTAGGGAGCGTCTTTAGCGAGTCTCCTAACTCCACACCATTCCACGACGAAATAGATAACATTGTGGAACGCTTTAAAGCCACAAAGTTCCCTATCGCTCCAGAAGCCCTAAATAAACTCCTGATATCACCCCGTGACATCCAGAGGGTTCTAGCGCGCCTACCCGGAAACAAAGCCCCCGGTCCCGACGGCATTCCGTATATTCTCTTAAAGAATATGCCGAATAAAGCCGTCGTCCACTTAATGCACATCATAAATGCAATTTTACGCTTACAACACTTCCCACTCCCCTGGAAGAAAGCGGTGATAGTAATGTTTCTGAAACAGGGCAAGGATGCGAGGTTAACCGCATCATACCGCCCTATATCGCTCCTAGATTGTCTAGGAAAGGTGACTGAAAAGCTCATAATGTCGAGATTGAGCAGTGTAGTCGAAGATCTACGGATCATCCCCCCGGAGCAGTTCGGTTTTCGCTGCGGGCATAGCACAACTATGCTCGCAGCGAAGATTGCACAAGATGCAATTGCAGGCTTTAATGAGGGGAAAGCGACGGCACTGCTTCTCCTCGACATAGAGAAAGCATTCGATAAGGTGTGGCACAATGGGCTTATCTACAAGCTCTTTGCTTCCTACGGTATGCCTTTACATCTAGCATCCCTCATTGTGTCATATCTGACGGATCGCTCCTTTTCAGTCCGCATCCGCAAAGAGCTATCAACATCACGACGCATCACGTCTGGTGTCCCTCAGGGAACTGTTCTATCACCGCAATTATTCAGTCATTTTATAGCTGACTTCCCGTCTCATCCTGCAACCTCTTTTGCCCTGTATGCTGATGATACCGCGATATACGCGCAATCATCAGACATGCAGGTAGCAAAAAGAAAACTCGAACTTCACCTAAATCTACTCCTCCCCTATTATAGGGATTGGAAGATTACCCTAAATGCGGCAAAGACAGAGCTAGGTATCTTGACACATAAGCGCCATATAGACATGACGCCAGTCACTATAGGCAACACGGCAATCAGCCCTGTTGACCCAATCAAGTACCTAGGGATAGTCTTTGACCGCAAACTCCTCTTTGCCAAGCACGTCGCGGCAATTAAGACAAAGAACATTATAATACGTAAAAGCCTAAACCCATTAATTAGAGCTAGATCATACATAAGTCCATCAAACAAACTAACAATTTACAAATCCATAATAAGACCTACATTACTTTACGGAGCGCCAGTTTGGTGTTCGGTAGCCAAAACACACATGAGACATATACAGACCTTACAAAACAGATACCTGCGGGATGCATTCTCATTATCATTGCTGGACCGTGTTCGGGTAACCGAATTACATCACATGGCCAACATAGAATTCATAGATTTCCATATCAATAGAATTTCCAGCAAATTCTATGAACATGGTATTAAGAAATCAGAAGCGACCGCAGGAATCGCAGACACACGCTATGACCCATTCTCAAGACCTAAACATGGACCGATATACAGACATACGGACCTATTTTACCAGGAACTAAGACCCCCATAAACATTCAAACACATAAACGCAACTAACCAGACAAAAAATTTTTATAAGTAAAAATTTTCACATTAAGCCGATAAAATTTTATTCATTTTGACAAAATCGATCCACTTAACGACGAAATAAGACTCGTTCAACTGAAACACGAACTCTGATAGGCCGAGAGGCAGAGCCTCAGCGCGCCTATAAATACAAAACTTTAGGGACAAACAGGGTTGCCAATCTGTGGGGAATTCCCCAAAACGTGGGGAATTTCAACAGGTGTGGGGATTTTGTGGGGATATAAGCACTGTGGGGATTTTGTAACACTATAAATTATCGACAGAAAAAGCAACATGCTTTATATTTTCACGTGATTTTTTTCATTCATAAAATTAAGTAAACCATTTTTGATTAATTTTTAGCTATTTTAATGAATAGACCGGAAACCATGTTGCGATTATTTTCATTACTTACTCCAAATCCTTTGTTTGTCTGAGCTCCAAATAGTCCAAATCTGACAAACCTAAAAAAATCATGAGGGATGTGGGGAATTGTGGGGAATCGCCCAAGTTTTTGAGGGGAAAACGGGTCAGAGCAGTTGGCAACTCTGGGGACAAACAACATCACTACCATCACAGACGCGACCCCGCGCGTGCTATCCCCTCCCAAGCAATATCCACGTGTTCCGGGCGAACGATATATTATATATCATATGTAAACACCGAGCACAGATGTACATATTTATATGTATTATTGTGTGCAATTATGTAAATACCTCTCAGCTAGCATCCAATGCTAATCTAATGTACATAGATGTATATAATGTATATATTTTATGTTACATGTTGTGCCGTTTTGTAGCGTGTATTGACAATGCAGGTTTTTTGAATGCTTTTTCCTGCTATAAACTAGCTTGATCACAATGTAAACTCATACAATCAGATCAATACAGCCTTTAGGCAAACACGCAATATAAATTGATTGAAGGGGCAACCCATGTAATCACATAGCCAATGTTACTGCTGATTAGCGAGTCGTTATAAGGGCTGACACCTGCCCATAAGTCGTAAGGTGTTTAGTTCGTGTGTGTGTGTCGCGCAAAACAAGTGCGATCAGAAATACGCGTTACGAGAACACTAGGGACACAATTTGATGACTAGCTTTTAAGTATTTAAATGTCAAAGATGCACAATAAATGATATTTGATTTTTTTGACGTCATCAATACATACCGGGATTTATGCGGACATCGGTACCGGGAGGCTAGCATAGCTTGATATAAATACCGGTAGATTTTTACGTCATTATATATACGTCATCATTTTACCGGGATTTATTCGGATACCGGTACCGGGAGTCTAGACACAGCGTAAAAAAAACACATTGCCGATGATTCTTAATGACTTGCAGTGGGACAATTCGCGTTTAAATAAACAATATACACATTTTACAAAGCGTACGCAAACCATAGATTATTAACAATATATAGTTTAAATTTATGTAGATTAAATTTGTTCTTATTTTATTGCTGCCGTTTTTAGTTTTTCTAATTATTTCATAACTAGAAATACATTGAGTGAATAGGAACCTGGTGGATCTATAGACTCTGATGGTAGTAGGCATCGATATCTTAGAAAGAGAGAACAAACGGTATGACGATGAGCTAAAAAAAAAAGTTAAAACAGCAGCTGCCATATAGCAAACGAAGCACACCGGTAACCTTATCTAACTCAAAATAATTTATTTGCCTTTTACATGATGCCTATTAGCAATAATGCAGCCATGACAAAAAGGACTACCTCTCGATTATAAAAAACATTTACACCATGTACTATACAAAAAAGGCAAGGAAATATGCTTATTGTGGAAGTAATTTCTGAGGATTTCTATCTGATTTGCTTGGAGTATGTGAAGGTTCCCTTTCCCCCTACTGTCCCATCTATGGTAAATCTCTCTTTGCATCAGTTTGGGTGTATTTTTCTGTATTTCATAAGATTAGATCTTGTTTAAGGCTTTATAGTCACTTGCATTGACCGCTCGAATTTTTGTCTTGAATGTCTACATAATATTTTCCAAGTTCAAGTTCAAACTTTGTACAGGGTGATATTTACTTGGTAGTTTATGCATTTTAGTAGTTCACACATTCCCTCTCCCAGATAACGTTGGACCCCAACGTTTGTCAAGGCCCCTATGTTTTAAAAGAAAAGACCGCAATTCGAGAAGACATATCGCATTTCACATTATCTTATTATAATTGTACAATACATAATATCATCAGTGGTTTTGTTTCTTTTTGGATCTAATCTGATTCACTGTAACTTCCTTTTTCTAGCCTCCGCTGCAGTTTACGTCTTAGCATGGTTTGACACGCCCTTAATCTGTTTCAGGGTATCATACGTGAACGCCTGCTCAAGAGACTAGTATGGACTGCCACTGGTGCTTGGTTATATTCGTGCAACAAACATACACTTGTCTTTACAAATTATCTTAATAATATTACAACTCTCGCGAATAATAGAATAGTTTGTAGAACTCATCTGTTTAAGAATCATTTACAATAGTTATATCTACAATATTCAAATGACGGTCCACAATATAGTACCTCGTTGTTAAGAGATCCTGTATTTATTTCGTATTTCCATTTGCTTCGTTCGATACATAATGTTTTGCATTTACCAATTCCGATTTCTATTCCAATATCTGCTGTTGTTTGCTCCATAGTGTTTTGTAGGCCTCTCATTGTGTCTGTGTTGGTGCATATGTTTGATCCATATAGAGAAGTTGGATATTTTTGTGTTCTACTACTGATGTTTTATCTGAAAATTGAATTTTGTATTATTTAATGTATTGGAGCGTGGGTTCAGACAGAGGCAGAACCATAATACGCTTAGTGAGTCTCTTTGAAAGATTCCTCTTTTAATTTGTATTGTGTTGGCTTTTATTTTTTATTTTGTTTGTTGTTAAATGTATGTTTGTTTAGATGCATTTTGTAAATTTGCAGTATTTTCTTTAACGACGAATGCAGCACAGAGTCAAATACTTTCTTGTAATCTATGTAACATGTTCGTAGATTTCTTTGTTGTTTTTCTGTTTCATTATCACCGAGTTTATTATTAACTGTACCTTCCATCCTTGACCATTCCTCGATTCCTCCTACAACCTTTTTGCTCCTCCGAAAGGTATTGATCTATTTTCTTGCATATGGATGATGTTGTTATTTTATACAGTGTCTGCAAACAAGTTATTGATCGATAATTAGCTGGATTTTGGGTGTTGTGGTTCTTCGGTTTTATATATGTTTCCCTTATGTTAGAAATAATGGTAAAAATTGTGATTTTTGTTTTATATTTATTTGAATAGGGAAGTATTTATGTATCGATATGAACTTTTTATACCAAAAGTATTTTGTTTAATCTGTTCCTGGACATTTCCAGTTCCAGTATTCAGTTTGTTCTTTTATCTCTTGCTGCCTATTCTTTTCTTCTCCAATGCATGGTGTAACGGAATATAAGTTAATATTTATTAATCTATTCCGCTCCACTAAAGTCTATCTATTTATCAATGGTTTTCAATGTTCAGTATATTGATCGGCAGTGACACCTATCTGTGAATGGATATATTTCGCACAATTAACTATTTAAGGAGAACAGGTACGCAGATTTATATCCATATTCACGAATTCGTGTAATTCCAGATTTCTTTGTCAAATGATGCCATCTGTTCGGAAACGGGCTTATCTCGTATAGTTGGTAATGAAGGACGCAGTGCGTTGTTCAATACCTGTAAAATTAGCATGTAATCTACAATAAATTGTTACATTAAGCGTATGTTGAATGTTTCTTTAGTTTGACGCCGGGTTTCCGATAGCGGTTATCACTTGTTTTAAATTGCCCAATGAGAGCGTTGGAAAACGAAATAGGTAGAATAGAACGTACAACATTTTGAAAGCAACGTGGATCATCTTGGTGGTAACGGTAAAGCCGGTAAGTGCGAATGATTTGATCTTATAATATTTTATTCATCCTGCATATTTTTCAATAGTCTTTTCATATTTTAAATACAGAATTGATAGTCGTTCCTGATTCGGTTAACCATATGTCGCTTAAGTAAGAATTTAACGCTTTTGTATTGCACTTTCGAGTGATTTGCGATTTCAATAATCTTAATTTTTTGTAGTGGCCTTTAGGTTTGAATACTGGTTTTGGTGGATAAGTGCGTATCTTATTGGTCAAATTTGTGTAATTTGATAATGGTTAAATCCAAATATATAGAGAACGTGATTATTTCATCGTTTAGTGGTCATACATATGATTTTACATATTTTCATTTAAATTGAACAGTATTACTTGGGAAATTCTCGGCGCGAATTTTATATGTTCCTGTAAAGGGTAGTTAATTGAATTTGAGTAGAATTTCTCTGAATTTTCCTTTGTAGTATTGTTGATCATAGTTTTTTTCAGGCTTATTTCATTAATATTTCAGTTGATTTTGTAACACCAATCATTAGCACTTACCGGTCATGTTTCAACTATGATGTATCGACATTAATTTACATTTATGAGGGGTTGACTCACATATGTGAATTTGCTTGTTTTTTTCTCTTTACCTTTTATCTAAATTTATCTCTCAGGGCGAGTTAGAGATTACCTCGTTTTTATCATTACTTAATTGAGGCGTAATTTACGTTCAATTATTGTTTGTGTTCCAAGGGCCATAAATATAGAATAGTAATAGTAATAGAAATTAATTATTTGGAGTCATAGGACTCGATGTAAAGAGAGGTTGTACCTCGATTCTTCTAGTTTTTCAATTATAGTTTATGTGCCAAGGGCCATATTAAAGAAAAGTAATAGATATTACTTATTTTGAGTTATAATAAGACTCATTTACAGAGAGGTTATACCTCGATTTTAATATTTATCATTAAAATTAAATTATCTTTTGTTTAAATTTGCCGAGAGCCACTGCTTTAAAACAAGTTGCATAATTTTCTTTTCAATTTCATGCCTCAAGGTAAGGAAGGGGAATATCTTGAGTAACAGTAGCTATTGATAATTCTTGCTTAAGAGCAGTTATTTATAATTTTTGCTTAATTTAAATTCGTAATTTAAGTTTTCGATTATACCTGCTGTAATCAGTAAATTTTCATATTTTTGATCACTTCCTCCAATCGTAATTGTCCAACTGAGGTCCATAGGATATTTCTCAATGTAATTTACTGGTGTTTTACACTGGTCTAAAGATTTATTATAATTTTTTTTCATGTGAACACTACTGGAAAACTACCATTGTCCACGTTATTGTGCCGGACCGGTTGAGGGAGGCGATACTGAGAGAACCTTATAAGTCCTAAGACATCCTTGAAATTGTGAACTCAAGAATAGGCAGAAGTAGGTCCCAGTACAGGTCCCAATACGGTTGCATGGTTAAAGGATAGTTGGACAAGATAGGTACGAGTTAGTAAAATCAAAAATTGTAAAGACCTTTTATAATATTTTTTTTATTTATTCAAAATTTGTTAATCTTTAATACTAAATTTAATTTAATTTTCATCACATAACAAGCTTATTTATAAACCGTACTTCAAGTAATGTTCGTAAGCTATATTTTCAGTGATCAATTGTATTTGTTTGTATAATTATATTGATCTCAATTATATTGATAACTACAGTGCACATGGTACCATAAGTTGTAATTTAATCATATAGTTAATATATAGTTTGTTTTTAAGTTGATTTCTTTGATTTACCGCAAGTGGCGCCTTTATAAATTTAACCGACACAGGAAGTAACCTAACTCACACCCTCAAATAAAGTAAATAAATTAACTTTTGCTCTATCCGTACAAATTGGCGACTGAACTAGATAATCATTACAATGGAGCTGTACAGTTATGTTGTATGAGTTTTGACCATGTTCCTTCCCAGAATTTGGTGATTTCTTCTCACTTGGTGGTATTACTTCAATTTCTTTCGTTGCTGCTATTTTCTTATAAAACAGTTTTCCATTGCGGTTGAAGAGAGCGTTATCTGTTTTTCTAAATAAATAAATAAATAAATAAATTCCTTTATTTGCCAACAAAATCATACATCATGACAAAGCAACGTCAAAAGCAAAAATTGCCTAATTACAGGCTGCCAAAAATTGGTAGGTTTTGTAAAAATTACTTACATTACTATAAATTCCAAATTTGTGCAAACATAAAATACTTACCCTCCACAACAATATAGAACATATTTACAACATAAAATACGTTTGGATAAAATTAAATTAAAATTAAAATTAAAATTATATTATTAAAAGTGCACATCGCTGATAAAAACTTACGCCTAGAATAGAATTGTGTAAATAAAACAACATAGTAAAGGTAAAAATTACTTGCAATAGAACTGTACAACACTGATACTTCACATAATTACACACATACATTAAAATATTAAAAATTAAAAACTGAAAGAGTAAAAACATTTTCCTTTGGCATATGATGTAACAGCGTTCTTAAATTATCGTGTATTTGCTATAGATTTAATATCACTAGGTAGTGACCGGTAAGCCTTAATGGTCATATAATGCCGAGCCATGGGCTGGAATTGCCAACTCATTCCGATTACGTGTAGTCATGTGCATGCTGTCACTGTAATTTCAGAGTTAGTGTAAAAATAGCTCGGATTACGTCTAACCAATGTAACTAAAGATATGAAATATAGTGATGGAACTGTAGGGATGTTCAAATTAGGAAAGTGTGGTCTGCAAGACTCCCTATGCCCAAGGCCCAGAATACACCTAACAATTCTTTTCTGTGTTTTAAAAATTAGTACAGCATTTCTTGATGATCCCCAAAAGGCAATACCATATAATAGGAGAGACTGAACATAGCCAAAGTAGTACATGCGCAGGCAGTCCCTGGATAAACAATGTCGCAGTCTTCTTATCACAGCACATGCACTACTTAGTTTTGCATGTAGCTGATTTACGTGGATCTGCCAATTTAGACATACATCTAGGTTTATTCTCAAGAACTTTAGGGAATCAGTTGTAGGAACAGACTTTAGGGAATCAGTTGTAGGAACAGACTTATGGTGTGATGACTGATCCGTCCCCGCCCCCACCTTGGAGAAGCATAATAAACCAGTTTTATTCACATTCAACTTAAGGTAATTATTGTGACACCATTCTGCCACATCACTTGCTGCTTGACTGCATTTGATGGACAACTCCAGTGGAGACCGACTAGCAAGCATTAAAGAAGTATCGTCGGCATATTGACACATTAGACCATTTTCCTCCTGTCGTTGGATTCTTGGTATCTGCGTAGGCGTGCTGAGTATACTATTAATTTTCGTTTGAGTGTGTCCAACGTTTCTGTACGTATTTGCTGTTAATTTTTTGTTATACTTTCAATGTGTTTAAATATTTTCTTTCACTTGCCTTAACTTTCCTATGTCTGCTCTCAGCTTTGTTATATTGATTTCTATTCTCCTTTGCCATTTATGTGAGTTTCTTGTTCATTATTTTGGATTTTTGTGTTCTAAAGTTTTCTGTTTGTTACATGTTAGTACTGCTGAAGCCGCTGTATATATTACTGTGTGAATAACTTCCAGTGTGCTTGCAGTGTCTAAGGATCCTGCAATCGTTTCTCTGTTCATCATGTCTTTTTTAAAGTATAATTTTGGAAGAACGTTTCTCATAGTTGGATTGCTACCTCCCCAGATTGTTAAACTAGTTTCCATTTCTCTTTTTAGTTCTTGTTTGAAGTCTTGTTAAGTATTATGTAGTTGGTTTTTTGAGATCATCATTTGATGTTGTTCTTCTGTGTAGTCTTGTTGTACTGTTCGTAACGAGAGTAATTGCCCCTGCTTATCTGTTGTAAAGATGTAATAGTATATTGTGCAACAAGTGCTGAAAATAAGACTTTTCACACTAATGAGACAGTTTGGTGACACGAGCCGTAGGCGAGTGTCATAAAGTTTCATGAGTGTGAAAAGTCTTTTCAGGACGTGTAACACACTATACTTTTTCTACGACTGCTACATACAGGGTGCTCCACTGGGAGTGTGGTAGAAAATTACTTGTCATATGGGAAACTTTTTTATTATTGATTTATCAGAAAATTTTATTCCTAATGAAAGAAGTTACGTGAGTAAGAGATTCTCGCTAAACTATAACTAGGGGCACAGTCCTAAAATGGGGTCATCGGTGTGGGGTCCCTATTTTCCAAATATGTTGAAAAAGGGGCTCTGGGGGGCGAAGTCCTAAAATGAGGCCCCAGGGGGCGAAACCCTAGAATGGGGCCTATGGTACGGGA
This sequence comes from Pissodes strobi, assembly GCA_016904865.1. Lineage (NCBI taxonomy): Eukaryota > Metazoa > Arthropoda > Insecta > Coleoptera > Curculionidae > Pissodes > Pissodes strobi. The sequence goes on along the minus strand of MU182275.1, from coordinate 302,294 downwards.
GTTCCATATTTACAGATTTAGGAATGGGGCCCCCGGGGGCAAAGCCTTAAAATTGGGCCCCAAGCCTTAAAACGGGACCCCCGGTATGAAAGTCCCATTTTCTACAGTTTTGCAAAAAGGGGCTCCTGAGGGGGTGAAGCCTTAAAATTAGGCCCCTTTTTTAGAGACCTGGGAATGGGACCTCTGAGGGCGAAGCTCTAAAACGGAGACGAAACCCTTTAATCTATACCCAAATAAGCGTGTGAAAAATACACTTTGCACACGCCGTGTGCAAAATACTTTTCACACGATATTTGAAATGTCCAGTTTTCAAGAGCAGTTGTTGGTGCGTTTTTGTCTATTTTCAGGGCAGTCGGAGAAAAAAGAACTTAATTGAAACCAAATAATAAACTGATATATGCTCACAAGTAGAACTAGACCACACCGGAAGTAACAATATAACATAACAAATAATTATGAAAGATCAAAAATCAATCTCAACAAATTAATGATAAACGCAATATGCACACAAGGTATCTATCCATACCATAACCATATTGTCACGAATAGTTTAGGGGTTAACGCGTTTTTTAAAGAATAACTTCTCAGAGAAGAGCCGCGTCGCGATTAGTACAATGCCGGGGTCTCAATGCTTCCTTTAATCTACCACTGTATGTTCCATTCGTGAGGACACACCTTGTTTATCGTGCCGGGGGGCAACTGAGGTAGACCGAGACCGAGTTACGTGGGGTAATAAGAGATGATAAATTAAGCACGTTTAGTTTATAATAATAACAATGTATTAACGATAAAACTTTAACAATGATTAATGGTCAGAAAAATGAGATTCTATTATACCTGATTACTACGGTGCGCATGCTTTCTCCATTTAAGATACTGTTTATATGTCTTTGTTTACTGTCTTATAATTTAGAGTTTTTCTTAAGAGTTGGGTTTTATTTAAGAGCACTAAAATATTTCACTAAACTTTTGAATTGACTATTTAGACATTTGTCTTTCTCAGAACTCTGACAACCTTCTTGTCTTGACTTTACTATGGTGGTTGTGAAACCCCTGGTCCTATCAGTCGTCAAGTGACTAACCGGTACCAAGTTTGGTAAGGAATGGAGTAGAACCTAAAGCAGCTGTATAGCTAACTTTAAGAGCGGATAGAACCCGAAGGCAGTCGTCAAGTGACTAACCTGGGAGCTGGAGGCGAGACTAAAGTCTGAAGAACTGAAGGTTCGGTAGCGTATTTATATTAAAAAAGCGATGATCATTGCATGCTTAAGGTTGAAAATCGCTCCCGTTGATTGCTCGCGTTGTTTATAATTTGCTTTTAATGTTTATATAACGATCTCCAAGTTCAAGTTCAAACTTATGACAGGGCGATATTTCTTTACTAGCTTATGCATTTTAGTAGATTACACGTTCCCCGCCCTCTAAAATGTTGGTCCCCAACATTAATACGACCTCTATCGCTCAAAAAGAAAGACCTCAATTCGAAAAAACTTGTCGCCTAATACTATGTAATATTACAGTTTATACAATATAAAATTCCATCAGTGGTCTTGTTACTTTCTGGATCCAGGCTGATCCATAGCAACTCCCTCTAGCCTCCACTGCAGTCTATATATCTTAGTTTTGACATACCATTAAACTGTTTGAGGGTATCATAAGTGAGATCCTGCTGGAGAGACTAGTATGGACATCCACTGGTGCTTGGTATATGAAATAAAAAAGGAAATATATTTTTATAAATTGTCTTAGAAATCTTCTAACTCTAATTCTAGATTAACAGAGAACAAGTAGAATTCCATAGTAAGTATTGTGCCTAGTTGAAATGTCTATACTTTATCGTTGACTGTCCAATAGACGCCTATTAGACAATCAACGCTTATTTGCATAATTGCCATAGTTACAGCTAACAGGGCATGCCTCCATCCCCCGCTAGTTGAACTTTGCTTTCTAGTTATACACGTTTGGCAAAAAATCTTTATCCATACGATTTTAATGCGATAACAGAGTACGTTAAATACGAGACTTAAAGTTAAAAAGAGAAAGAGACGGAATTCCCCTGGTTTCCCCTACTCCCCTTCCATTCAGCAACAAACGCGCGGACGCTCTCGCATAGGACGAACTTCGTTGGCGACGAAGACCACCGAGGCAGATCGACGAACTTTCTGTATTACGGCGTTGCCGAACTTGGTGAAAATTCATCAGATCAGGTGATTTTGAGAAGGTTTTGCTGATTGGTGAAAATTGTTTATTTTATAGGTCAAATCTGGTGATTTATGGAATATTGTACAATTTACATTTTTTTCTATGCGGATTGCAGTCAAATAAAAACCTCTATTGTATTGTACGTATTTTGGTAAATTTATACTATAACGGCATACAACGCCAGCTGGGATTTTTTAGAGTTCGGAACTTCCCCGAAAACTGCGTTACCCTAAAATATAAAAATAATTCGCGTCTACCTACCGCAATTTTCAGCCTTCACGCATGCGTACGCGCTATTTCATATAATTTTCAAAGTTATTTTTTCTAAATTTGCATTGCATTGCCTTGGGTTAGATTGGGTTAGTTTTGTTTGGTTGCACCCCCGGAGCGAGCGAAGCGAACGGATGGGCACTTGTGAAGTGAAATATTAGAACGACAACAGTGGGCTGCTGCGAAATGAGCAGGTCCGAAGGTCGAAAATTTGCGATAGGTACACGCGAATTAAAAATAAAGTCCGAGCATCATATTTCCGCTTTGCTTGCGTTGAGTCTTGCTCTTGAATTATTTCCTTCCCCTACCTATTAATTTGGACATATTATTCGTCATTTAGGAATTTTGCAATTTAAGAAGACCCATTGTTGGCTCATTGCGTATGACGCTTTGTTCTACTGGTTTTTTAAATTGTACTGTGTTGTTTGTTAGATAGAGAGTGTTGTTGCAAAATAGTAACATTGATACAAGTTTGGACTGCATTCAGGCAAACAAACGAAAATAACCAACATTGCTTTTGCTACAATATTCCAGATAAGCTTTTGGCTAAACGTTCTGCATTCATTTATAGTAAAAGATGAAGTAGTTGTACAAATATCGTATTCAGTTTAAATTTTTATTGAACAGGTATGTCATGTTAAGTTAAAGTTAAGTTTGCAATGCTAAACGGTTAATGTTTTCGTTCCATTGAATACATAGAACCATTCCTATTTTATTTTTTTTTAAATTAAGTTTTTAATCAGATTTGGGTGGAAATTATTAATTATTAATTTTTTTGTAACCAATTTGTTAAAAAAAACATAACTGCTGATAAAATCTGGTCAAATCTGACAACTTTTCAATTCGCAGAATCTGGTCAAATCTGACAATCGCCTGGCAACACTGTCTGTAAGCGGATAGAAACAGGTCAAACAGGTTATTTTATTTTGCATCATTTCCGCACAGCCTTTTGTAATCAATAATTTTAAAATCACTGTTGTATTTTCGGATAGAACAGTGATTAAAAGTAACTAAGAAACAAAGAAAATTTCGCAAAAATCGTAAAAATGAAGTATGCCAGAAATAATCTGTCCTCAGCGACGTGTCCCTTACTAAACTAAACTACTAAACTATCGGACGGTCGCCGACAGCGAACGCCGAGTGACCACGCCTTGCTGGAAGGGGAAAGCTGCGCAAGGAATGGCATACGTTGTATCTCTTTTTAACTTTAGGTCTCGTATCTAACGTACTCTGTTATCGCATTAAAATCCTATGGATAAAAATTTCTTGCCAAACGTGTATAACAATCTCCAAGTTCAAGTTCAAACTTACGACAGGGTGATATTTCTTTAGTAGCTTATGCATTTTACTAGATTACAATAGTATTCATTACTCTGGTTAATAAACCCGAGATTTAACTTAAATTTATCTCCTTGACGAAGATACGCCAAGTCGTAATTTTCTTTGCTCAAGAATTAAGCTTTAATTAAATTCTTTTTTGTGCCAATTAAGATAATTTTCTTTGCTTAATTAATAATTTGAAAAAATTTAACTTATTTTATTCTTGTAAATCAAAATCTAAGACTCAGCTTGCTTTATTCTGGTCAGTCGATACTTTTAACATTTTAACTGGACGAAACAGGCTCGTAGTTTATTAAAATAATTTGGTATAATTTCACGAAATTTGCGACGAGTAACGCGAAATATTTTTCCGAATATCGATTTGTTTAGGTACCTTTATTAGGAAACTCTCGCTTTCATTCGGTAGATTTGGCGTTGTGTTGCCTTGTTCCTGGTCTAGTTTTCTAGCCTCTAAGAAGAGTGCCTTTATGGTCAGATAGAGTCTGGTTAATAATTGATTAGCGAAGACAGCGCCCAATCTACTGATTTAATTTTAATCGACTTCTCAAGGTATCATTTATTATTGGCATACCTGGTTTTAATTATAAACATAATTAGTTTATAGAGCGGCACTGTGATGTCAGACCATGGTTTGCGCGCCTAAATAAATAATATTTTATTTATGTTACTTGAACTGTGATTTACAAAAGTAAGAAGAAAGTTAGCCACCACAAGGTGATCACGTTCGAGTGAACAAAGGAACCTTATTACTATTGGAAGTTTTGTTCTATCTATAATACATAATGATATCGGCTTTTAATTGAGCGAAATATATAATTCAAATAAAAATTGTTTTTTTATTTTCTTTTATTTTACCCCTATGCCTCAAGTAACTGAGTAAAATTTCTGACTTTTAGAACAGTAGTCAGTTCTAGTCGTAATATTTAGTGTAAGCAGTATAGAGTATCGGAAATATCGTCACCTTATTGTTTCTGTTTTCCGTATTGAGTAATAAACCAACTTTCTATTTAATTATTCCTGGATTACCTGGACTACGAAGAAATCAAGAAGATTAAAGGCAGTAAGTACTTTGGCTTAGTTCATTTGCACTCTATGTTTGAAATGTTTCGGCTTCATTGACTTGCTATAGATACTACAGTTTAATATTGACTTTATTGTTAATCCTTAGTTTATTTTGCGTCTCACTTTTCAATTTTTAATACTGGCCTACTTACTTGCCTTTCATTATTAAATTAATTCTCTAATTATTAAATTAATTCTTGGTTGTTATTTTATTTTTCATTTGTTCTAATTGATTAAATTGAAATCAACTTAATCAAATTAATTTCGAATTTATTTAAGTAATTTTCTTTTGGTCGTTGCGAGGCTTATGCTAAAACGAGTGCCATATTGGAGTATTTCTTGCTTGTGCCCTCTACAAGCCCATGGCGCCATATAAATAAAACTCACCCTACTCTCCGGCATTAGAACTAGGGCCTATTTGAACGCTTTGAAGACGACTTGTTCTAGCTTACGCATCTTACTTGTAAATTCACTCCATTTCAATTTTAAAATTTTTCTTACTTGATATTATTCACCCTCGGTCACTTCTAAGCTGGGGTGAAAATCTTGCGCCAATTAGAAGAAGGGAAAAGCGTGGCAATGTAGTTGTTTTTTTTTTCATATAGGCCTACATCTCGATGTTTTGCATACTATTGTCTTCGATTAGCGTATGGTCCTGAAACCTGACTAGTTTTGGTTTATGTAATTCAATGAATCTATTTGTAGTTGTTTGTGGTGGGTTTGGTATAAGCTCACTGATCGAAAAAAGCAGCTCTCATCATCAACAATATCTGATTAAGCTTTAAAAAATCTTGCTCTCTGAAGTATGATCGGCTGTAGCATTTTTATCGTAGAAGTCAACGTTCTCTCGCCACTTTCCCGCATGCTATCATTCTCAGTAGTGTTTCCAAGAATGTGCTGGCGATCACCAGACAGCCGCAGTTTTTCGAGGCTTCTTGTTTGTACCATTTTTATTGGTGTCTCCTTTGACGCAGGAGATACGGCATTTATACCCTTCTGCCCGGTAACTGGGACGCGTAGCTATCCAAATAGCGACCCCTGTGGTATTATTATTATTATTATTATTAATATTATTATAACTTAAAACCTTACGTCTTCACACTCCCTCGCCGGGGGAACATTATTATTATCATTATTATTATTATTACTATTATTATTATTATTATTATTATTATTATTATTATTAGTATTATTATTATTATTATTATTATTTTTTATTCTTTTATTATTACTTTCATAAAAGTAATAATAATAATTAATTCTTCTTTACTAGGTAAAACGCTAAGCCCCCTCCCCCCCTAGCTACGTTTATGTAGGCGACCCTGTACCTATAGTTATTTAGAAATTGTCCGCAATTGTTTTGTAGAAAACATCTATTTATATTTATCTTCTACTACTTTTATATTTTGTTAGAAATATAATGACAACCGCGTGCTAGTAAATGGTCTAGCTAGGACAGTGGCGTAGTTAGTGGTGGGTCAGTCAATGTTGCTTCGTAAATAGTATTAAGCCAATAGTTTTTTGCATAGAACAAAAGGTTTGTTGGATCTGTTGCGTCAAACTAAATGATTTATAGAATAACGACTGCTTATCAATCGATGATAACAACTAATTTGAGTAAAACACACTGACATATCGGAATTAAAAATAAGGGAAGAGGGGGGGGGGGGGGGAATCAGTCCACTTGCAACTAAGCCATTGGGCATAGAAAAACTGATTATACATTAAGAATGTAACTCTTTATTAACTCAAAGAATCCGTATAACTTGGCGAATATAGCAATTGCCTATTTAAAAGGAATGTTTTGTATATTTATAAACCCTGCATCTTGGAAGTGAAGCTTTTCGAGAATCATTTTTCTAGCAAAGTGTTTTTCTTTAAACATGACAAAGAATTCCGGCCACATACAATGCAAAGCTTTATCAGGCATGTTTAAAACTAACCTGCATAAATTTTGTTTAACCCACCCTTTAAAAGTCTAAACATTTACCATTTACGATTAATTAGGAATTTTGTTCTACTGCGTTTTAAGCATACAAAATAGAGATTTTGCCCCGCTGTGTTAAATCGGACAAAGTCTGAATTACTTGCTCTTATATAAACCATCTAAATTAGGGTTAAATCAGGCTCTGTGCATTTCTCTAACCTTCTCTAGTAGACGTTTTGTGCCATCATGATGTAATTTAATTAAAAACTTTTATTTGAAAACACGTAAATTCGTGTGGACGGACCACTTTCGACCAAAAATAAACCATCATCGTCATTATCATCATAACCTAAAGTATGTGTATTTATATACATTAAGCAATTAATAAAAAAAATCGGACGTAAGCAGAACATTTTAATTAATGTAATAATTTCGTATGTGGGCGAATTCTTATCAATAGAAATCCGACCCGGTTTTCCGGCTTTCACAATAACACAAAATTGCCCGTACGCTATACACACGGCATCCGGGTATTATTGGATACGAAAATTCCAATAGGCTGGTTCAGAAGTGGGATGTTTAGGATTGTCGCGCAAATTTATACCCGTTACATTCATTTAGGTTATAAGGAATTTTCGAATGATTGTGTAGCAATGAAATATGTTTGGTATAGGGGCAGTCTGAATAGTAGATCAATATTATCCACTGCTAAGGTTAAATTACCTGATTTCTATTTAGTTTTGGCTTTAATACACTACAGTCAACTATCCCAGTCAGGGCGGATTAGATAGTTAACTTTTAAGGCTATTTGGTCAGGTATGAAAATCAATTTTTTGGGTGGAACACTGCCAGTTTTACCCACTAATTACCAAACCCTTAGTTCTCCATCCTCCAACAGTGAATTTCTGGTTATAATGATAATGTAATTTTCTTTATTAAGGTAAAGTAGGTAGGTACTAGTACTACTAGTAAACTAGTTTTTAATAGGTATTTTAAGTATTATATTTATTTATTTATTTAGTTATACTGCTTAACATGTTCGGACCCAATTACAAAGCAGGATTACAAAGATAATCAAAGTACCTAACTAAGCTTAAAACTATGAAATACATACAATAATCAACAGTAAAGTATCCAATAATCACACGTAGAACATCATGAACTATAAAATAATAATTTACAATAAAAAAGAATAAAACAAATCAAATCAATAATAGGGAGGTATCAGCAGTAGGTAGGTCAGGATGCACGGTCGGGATCCTGTTCTTTGAAGAGAGTCCGTATCTCAGCGATAGAGCTATTGAATATGTCAAAATTGTTGCCGAAAGCATTATGTGTTTTGCACATTGCATAAATGGGTGAAAACAGCAGTTTATTTGTTCTTGCTCTAGGTAAAGAAAAAGTTAGATTCTGACGGGAGCCCATGCGAGGAACAAGAAAGTTAATTTCATTTAGGAGATCAGGGCAGTCAATAAGATTATTAAGTAATTTAAATAGGAATACTTGGAAAGAGTAGCCTCTTCTAGTTTTAAGGGACTGCATGTCAAACATTTGAATCAAGTTCTCCTCAGGAAATACCTGAGGTGGGTAGGAGCCATGAGTCCTTAGGTAAAGTAACTTTACTACGGTGTACCCTTTCCAGATCATCTATGTGAGCATCGTATGCTGGTGACCATACTAATGAGGCGTATTCTAGTTTTGATCTTATAAAAGAACATAATAAAGTTTTACTTTAAGTCTGGCTAAGTCTGGCAATAAATCCGAGAATTCTGGATGTTTAACTAATTATATTTTCGTAATGTTTTGTAAAGGTCAGCTTATTGTCCCTAAAATGTTCTAACCTAGGTAAACCTGTATTGTTTATGGAATAGTGGTGTATAATTGGGTTAGACTTGAGAGTAAATGATAGTACCTGACATTTACCGATGTTCACCTCTAACCTATTTAATTTGCACCAATTAATTAGTGAGTCAAGATCTTTTTTAAGTATTAGGCAGTCGTTGATAGAATTTATATGATAAAGAAGCTTGAGATCATCTGCATACAGAAGACATAGAGAGCCAAGTAGTTCAAACACATCATTCATAAATATAACAAATAACAGGGGCCCAAGGACCGACCCCTGAGGTAGAAGAATAATCCCGAGATGCAACCCCATTAACAACAACAAACTGTGACCTGTCACAAAGCCAAGCACGAAAGAACAGTACCAAGTTATCAGAAAAGCCAAAAGCTTATAACTTGTCCAGAAGTAAATCAATATCCAGTTTGTCGAATGCTTTCGACAGATCTGTGTGGATAATATCCATCTGGGAAGTGCCATCCAGGAATTCAGCGATAATCTGCGAGGTAATCACCAAGTTTGTAGTAATGGAGCGTCCCTTCAAGAAACCATGCTGTCAAGGAGTAATTTTGTTTTTTATAATATAGAATATTCTGTTGTGGACAAGCACTTCTAGGCATTTCAAAAAGTTGCTTTTAATTGTAACAGCTCTATAGTTAGTACCGTCAGCGTTGTCGGATTTCTTCAGAACAGGAGTCACTCTTGAACGTTTCCAGGCTAAAGGCATTGATTGAGTTGACAGGCAGAGATTAAACAGAAATGTGATAGGCCCGCTGAGAGAACCTGAGCACAATCTCTAAAAAGGAAAGATGGAATCATATCAGGTCCACAAGTCATTTTGTTTTTCATGGTTTTTAGGGTACCAAAAACCTCCTCTTCTGAGAAGAAAGATATATCAATGACGGGATAAGTGACATTAATCTTGGGGGAATGGGCTACTGGAGCATTTCGAGGGTTAAAGGATTTATGGAAATAGTCAGAAAAAGCATCAACAATTTGTTTGGCATCCGCAAGATGTTCATTATTATGAACCATAGCATTAGGGATTTGATTAATTTTCGACAGCTTAGTGTTTAAATAAGACCACAATTTGTTTGGGTCAGCTTTGCTTTGTTGCTCTGCTTGAAGTACATATTGTCTATGTGATGCTTCAATGTCTCTTTTAATTAGAGCTCGAATGAATGAAAACTCCTGATAGGCAGAGAAGTCATTATATTTTTTTTACCGTGCATGAAGTTTATTTTTTAAGAGAATATTCCTCTTAATTTCGGTGGTGTACCACGGAGGATATTTAAACTTCTGTGCATGCGTTGACCTCGGAACCCAGTTATCAATTGTGGCAAATAGTAAGTTATAGAATTCATCACAGGCCAAGTTCAAATCGGTATATTGGTAAATGGGTGACCAGTCCATGAGAAGCAATTCCCGATATAAGTTAGTAAAATTTGCTTTTCGAAATTGGTATATAAAATCTAAAGGAATATTCACGTTATGTTTTTTTGAGAAATTTTTAGTTGTCATACAGGAAACATTGATCAGCAGTGACGGGTGATGCGGAGCTTCGTTGCTAATCAAGTCAATGGCTTTTTTAACACTGCACTCAGTGCCATTAAAGAGCACGAGATCTAATAGGCGGTTGTTGCTGTTTCTTACACCATTGAATTGACCAAAGTTATGAGAATTGATAATATTGAGAAGCATGGTTAATTTACCAGTTGAAAGAAGGTCATTATCAATGTAGTTAGCATAATCGGTCACATTGAAGTTCCCAAGGATCAAGATATCTGTACCATACAGAGTATCTTGCAATATCAAGAAATCATAAACTGCCTCAAGATCAGTCACAGAGCACGGGGAGGGTATATAGATAACGAATATATAGATATATTTGTTATTTAGTAAAACTTTGGAGGCGATGATATCAATGTGCTCAGGCACAAGAGGTCGTAAACCAACCAGTATCAGAGGAAAAGATGATAATGTATTACTTACAGCCAGGACTACACCTCCACCTCTCTCCAAACCAGTGGCAATTTGATTGCGATCGCATCTATAAACCTCAAAAATATTGGTCTAGATAAACTCACTTGTCACAATAGATAGATCAAACCAACTTTCGGTAAAAGCCATAATCACTCTGTGTTGAAGAGTGGAGAATATTGATTAATTAAGTGCGAATCCTACCTGTATTTTGATAATATATATTAAGGGAATTAGGCAGTGGATCGGGAGTATTTGAAATATGATTATCTTTACTAGAACTAGGAAATGTTAGTGGATTTACAGAGTTATACATAGATTGAGAGCTATTGTCAATGTTATTTACAATGAATGAATTCATGTTACAACCTGAGAGTATGTGCGATTCCGGAAAACCCTTGAATTGGTATAAGTATCAGAATGTGCACCCACCCTGACATTAAATTCGGCCACATAACATCCGGTAGGCCAGAAATCCTTGCTCAGATAATGAGGCTTAAGATGTTCTGGAATGCCAAGCTTAAAGGTAGCAGTCCTAGGCCTCTCAAACTTCGACCTCAACTTAGTACAGGAACAAAGAGGTCGAATGTTTGAGTCCACAACATCCAGAACGTGTTCTGGTGTTGTGGTGGGATTCAAATTGGCTAGGTAAATGTAGGTAAGCTTTTCACTTGAGCCAATATGAGGATTTGCAACCTGTAGTTGCTCTCTAGGAGGACCAGTGCAGATTAGACCGTTTCTTCCCGCCTTATATTTATGTTTACCTGGCTTTGTTGAGAGTTGACGCGCAGACTGTGCTGACAAGAATTACCAACCTTGCTGTGGTTAAGCACATTGTTCTTATGATATTGTCCATCTTTGGCCTTAACAGCCAATTTAGAAGGTCCATCAGAGGGTAGTGGAGAGGAATCATGTAGGCCACCCTCTATGAAGGGTACAGTCAGATTCACACTACCAGAGTTAGGTGAAGTATCCACTGGATAGGACTGCTTGTGTGGAATTTTAGTGACAACTTTAATCAGATCGATATTTGAGTCTTTGAGGTTATTAACTTCGGTAGAAAGTTTGGTTATAGAGTCCTGATTGTTGGTCGTCATTTCCTGGAGGTGTGTCATGAACGTATCTGTAAGATTAAGCAGTTGACTTTGAACGGCATTCTCAATGCCTTTGCTCATGTTAATGAATTGTTTGGAAATAATTTTCTCGATGGTGTCTATGGAGGGAGCAGGAGAGTACTGATGTTTGTAAGTTGAATGCAATGACTCAATGGTTTGTAGACATTTGTCATTCTCCTCTAGAAGGTTGTCAATTTTAGTGGATAAGGCCAGTTTTGAATCCTCCAAGATTCTAATTTGATCTATGTATTTCTGAGTTATTTGAGCATTAGAATTGTTAGTCTTCTCTAACTCTTGTATATTGTCCGTGAGAGAGACAATTTTATTTTGTAACTCAGAAATTCTAGCTTCTAGTACTGTGATTTTAACCTCGTATTGTTCCTGAGCCTCACTAACATCAGAGCAGAAGTCTGATGATAATCTTTTGTGACGTTGTAGCTGAATATCTTTGGAGTTCAACTGTTCCTTCAAATCACTGATCTTTTTTTCATACTCCGAGATCCGGTATTCTTGATTTTCCGCAGACAAAGCGCAGTTATTGGAACAATATATTCTGTATCCCTGAAGAGTTGTGGAATTTTTTCTTTCCAGGCAGCTTGGGTGAAATACTGCAAAGCACACTGTGCAGACCAGGTTTCCAAACTCCTTCTTCTTGCAACATTTGAAGCTCGTAGACATATTTTATAGCGTTCAAAATCGAAACTTCCGCAAACACAAAAATATCGATAGTTTGACCCAGCACTACCTAACTCTCGAGTCGATCTTCGCGTGACTCGAGGATATCGATAGTCACAAAACAAAATTTTACATATTTAATGTAAAAAAATGGTGAAAATTAAGGAACTAATAATAAACAAGTAATTAATATAAATAATCCCTAAACTTTATCTACTAAAATGTCTTTTTGATTTATATCGCCCTGACCATGGTCAGTTTAGTTACGTAAAGGAATAGGTACCTCCGGACATCCCGTGGCGCCTTGAAAACTTAAACGAATCCGTGGAAATCTGGACGGATGGCAGCTCTACAACGGGGATTAATGAAAGTTAAGCAACGCTGTCACCGGTTAGCAATTGGATGGGTGGCCATTTATGAAGGATGTTCATCTAGACGTGTCACTTATACCAGAAAGCAGTTAATAATGTATGAACGCCCGAACTATCCCAGATGAGATCGTTCAGTGGGGTAAAGGCGCCGTTACACACACACACCGTAGACGCGAACGCATTAGTGATCGGGAAGGGTGGTTCGCAACCGACAACACACAACACTCTAGATCTAGTTCAGATTAGCTTCATAAATAAAAAAAGTACATTTATTTGTTGTGAAAATTCAAAAGTTCGGTCATCTATTTTGGTCGCTCTGAATCGTACTATAATATTCGTTTTTCAATAAACTCGGTAATGCCGCTTTGTATTCCGTTCGCCACCTTCTGATTTGTATGCCCTGGAAAAATAAAATTCCAGTTTATTCAATATTTCAGTTTACTTTGCGGCAAATCTTCTTTTGTGTGTGTATCAACAAAATTTATTTGGAAACGTGACTTTCCACTATTTTCCATTGAATTTTGTTGCACAGGCACCGGTAGAAAAACGTGATTTTGATATATTAGTTCATGCTCATTTCCGCTTTTAAATGTGAAAACTACAAATATGTGTGCAACTGTCAAGTATTTTTCATGGGAAATATATTATACATATTCCAACATTTAAGAAAAATTTAAAAATCATGAAAGTTTAATCCGTTATAAAATAGTTTAAATGGAAAGTCTGAACCTACTATAACTTGTAACATTTAAAAATAAATTATAAAAATTTAAATTAAAATGAGTGTATTGTTAGTTTTAAAGCAGATCAAATAGAATTAATGAAAATGAAAATAGGTTTTGATTCTATTGTAATACATTAAAAAATTAAGAACTTTAATTAATTAAAACCTGAGGCGACGAAAGAAGGAGCTGAAATGAGAAACATCTATAAAAATATATAATTTTGAACCTATTGGAACATTCAAAAAATGTAAATTAAAATAAATTTGAGGTGATGTAGATGAAACAGAAATAGTTTAAAAGAATATAGGTTTTTTAATATTGTGTAATATTGAAAAAAAAAGTTAAAAATATTAATTAATGTGTGATGTGATGAATGTATTATCAGTTTTACAGAAGCTTAAATGATTAAAGCTTATAAAAATATAATTTTTTTAACCTATTGTAACTCGAAACAATTAAAAAATATATAACAATAAATTAAAATGAATTTGTGGTGATGTAATGAATACATTATCAGTTTTATGCAGGTGGAACAGAAAAATTTTAAAAAGGATATAGGGTTTTAAATGTTTCAATGCAGCTAAAACAGAAATAGTTTAAAAGAATATAGATTTTTAAATCTATTGTAATATTTAAAAATACTAAGTAATTTAGTGTGATGAAGTTGAAGCATTTAAAAATATATATAACAATTTAAATAAAAAAAATGAGGTGATGTGATGAATATATTGCGAATTTTAATGTAGGTGAAACAGAAATAGTCTTAAAAAATATAAGCTTTTAAATCTGTTGTAATATTTTAAAAAATGTTAAAAATTTTAATTAATTTGTGACAGAAATTACTAGTTTTAGCTAAAATTTTTAACCTATGGTAACCAAGTATTTAAAAATATATATACCAATTTAAATTAAAATAAATGTGAGGTGATAAATATATTGTCAGTTTTAATGCAGGTCAAAAAGAAATAGTCTAAAGGAATATAGATTTTTAAATTTCTTGTAATATTTAGTTAATTAATTTGTGATGTTAGGAATGTATTACCAGTTTTATAGGAGCTGAAATGAGAAAGCTTATAAAAATATACAATTTTTTATTTGTTGCAACTTTAAGCATTTAAAAAAATATATGTAACAATTTAAATTGAAATAAATTTGAAGTAATATGATGAATATATTGTCAGTTTTAATGCAGGTGAAGTAGAAATAGTCTAAAGAATATAGGATTTTAAATCTGTTGCAGTATTTAAAAAAATTTAAAATATTTTAATTAATTTGTGATGTGATAAAAGTATTAGCAGTGTTACAGGAGCTCAAATGAAAAAAGCGTATAGATATTAAAATTTTAACTTATTGTAACTTGAATCATTTAAAAAAATAAATAATAATCTAAATTAAAATAATTTGTCAGTTTTAATGCAAATCAAACAGAAATAATCAAAAGGAATATAGGTTTTTAAATCTATTGTAATATTTATAAAAAAGGTAAAAATTCGAATTGTTTTGTGATGTGATGAAAGTATTACCAGTTTTATAGGAGCTCAAAGGAGAATAGCTTAATTTTTTTAATCTATTGTAACTTTAAGCAATTATAACCTATTGTAACTTGAATTATTTAAAAAATATATAACAATTTAAATTAAAATAAATTTGAGAAGAGGTGATGACTATTTTGTCAGATTTAATCTAGCGGAAACAGAAATAGTTTCAAAGAATTTAGATTTTTAAATCTATTGTAATATTTAATAAAAAAGTAAAAAACATGAATTAATTTGTGATATGATGTAGTATTATCAATTTTACAGAAGCTTAAATGAGTAAAGCTTAAAAAAATATAAAATTTTTAACCTATTGTAACTCGACGTAATTAAAAATTATATAACAATTTAAATTAAAATGAATTTGTGGTGATGTAATGAATATATTGTCAGTTTTATGCAAGTCAAACAAAAATATTTTTAAAGGATATAGGTTTTTAATCCATTGTAATATTTAAAAAGAAGTTTAAAATATTAAACTCAAATGAGATTGTGATGTGATAAAAGTATTAGCAGTGTTACAGGAGCTCAAATGAAAAAAAGCGTATAGAATTATTAAAATTTTAACTTATTGTAACTTGAATCATTTAAAAAAATAATAATAATCTAAATTAAAATAAATTTGAGCTAATGTGACTAGTATATTGTCAGTTTTAATGCAAATCAAACAGAAATAGTCAAGAGGAATATAGGTTTTTAAAACTATAATAATGTTTATAAAAAAGGTAAAAATTCGACTTAATGTGTAATGTGATGAAAGTATTACCAGGTTTACAGGAGCTCAAACGAGAAAAGTTTAATTTTTTTAACCTATTGTAACTTTAAGCATATAACCTATTGTAACTTGAATTATTTAAAAATATATATAACAATTTAAATTAAAATAAATTTAAGAAGAGCTGACTATTTTGTCAGTTTTAATCTAGCTGAAGGAGAAATAGTTTCAAAGAATGTACATTTTTAAATCTATTGTAATATTTAAAAAAAAGTTTAAAATATTAATTAATGATGAAAGTATCATCAGTTTTACAGGAGCTCAAATTAGAAAAGCTTATAAAAATATAACATTTTTAACCTATGGTAACTTGAATCATTTAAAAAAAGAAATAATAACCTACATTAAAATAAATTTAAGGTAATGTGGTGAATATATTGTCAGTTTTATTGCAGATCAAACAGAAATAGTTAAAGGAATATAGGTTTTTGAATCTATTGTAATGGTTATAAAAAAACTAAAAATTTGAATTAATTTGTGATGTGATGAAAGTATTATCAGTGTTACAGGAGCTCAAATGAGAAAAGCTTAATTTTTTGACCTATTGTAACTATAAGCATTTAAAAAAATACATCGCAATTTAGCAATATAACTTACTGTAACTTGAAGTATTTTAAAATATATATAACAATTTAAATTTAAATAAATTTGAGAAGACGTGATGACTATTTTGTCAGTTTTAATCTAGCTGAAACAGAAATAGTTTCAAAGAATTTACATTTTTAAATCTATTGTAATATTTAAAAAAAAGTTAAAAATATTAATTAATTTGATGTGATGAGAGTATCATCAGTTTTACAGGAGCTTAAATTAGAAAAGCTTATAAAAATATAACATTTTTAACCTATAGTAATTTGGATCATTAAAAAACTAAATAATAATCTAAATTAAAATAAATTTGAGGTAATGTTTCCAATATGTTGTCCGTTTTAAAGCAAATCAAACAGAAATGGTCAAAAGGAATATAGGTTTTTAAATCTATTCTAATATTTTTAAAAAATGTAAAAATTCGAATTAATTTGTAAAGTGATGAAAGTATTACCAGTTTTACAGGAGCTCAAACGATAAAAGTTTTTTTTTTAACCTATTGTCACTTTAAGCATATAACCTATTGTAACTTGAATTATTTAAAAATATGTATAACAATTTAAATTAAAATAAAGTTGAGAAGAGGTGATGACTATTTTATCAGTTGTAATCTAGCTGAAACAGAAATAGTTTCAAAGAATTTACATTTTTATCTATTGTAATATTTAAAAAAAAAGTTTAAAATATTAATTAATTTGATGTGATGAAAGTATCATCAGTTTTACAGGAGCTCAAATTAGAAAAGCTTATAAAAATATTAACATTTTTAACCTATGGTAACTTGAATCATTAAAAAAATAAATAATAATCTAAATTAAAATAAATTTGTGGTAATGTGACCAATACATTTTCAGTTTTAATGCAAATCAAACAGAAATAGGCAAAAGGAATATAGGTTTTTAAATCTATTATAATATTTATAAAAATGGTAAAAATTCGAATTAATTTGTAATGTGATGAAAGTATTACCAGTTTTACAGGAGCTCAAACGAGAAAAGTTTATTTTTTTAACCTATTGTAACTTTAATCATATAACCCATTGTAACTTGAATTATTTAAAAATATATATAAAAATTTAAATTGAAATAAATTTGAGAAGAGGTGATGACTATTTTGTCAGTTTTAATTTAGCTGAAACAGAAATAGATTCAAAGAATTTACATTTTTAAATCTATTGTAATATTTTAGAAAAAAGTTAAAAATATTAATTAATTTGATGTGCTGAAAGTATCATCAGTTTTACAGGAGCGTAAATTAGAAAAGCTTATAAAAATATAACATTTTTAACCTATGGTAACTTAAATCATTAAAAAAATAAATAATAATCTAAATTAAAATAAATTTGAGATAATGTGACCAATATATTGTCAGTTTTAATGCAAATCAAACAGAAATTGTCAAAAGGAATATAGGTTTTTAAATCTATGATAATATTTATAAAAAAGGTAAAAATTCGAATTAGTTTGTAATGTGATGAAAGTATTACCAGTTTTACAGAAGCTCAAACGAGAAAATATTATTTTTTTTTAACCTATTGTAACTTTAAGCATATAACCTATTGTAACTTGAATTATTTAAAAATATATATAACAATTTAAATTAAAATAAATTTGAAAAGAGGTGATGACCATTTTAACAGTTTTGATCTAGCTGAAACAGAAATAGTTTCAAAGAATTTATATTTTTAAATCTATTTTAATATTAAAACAAAAGTTAAATATATTAATTAATTTGATGTGATGAAAGTATCATCAGTTTTACAGGAGCTCAAATTAGAAAAGCTTATAAAAATATAACGTTTTTAACCTATGGTAACTTGAATCATTAAAAAAATAAATAATAATCAAAATTAAAATAATTTTGAAGTAATGTGGTGAATATATTGTCAGTTTTAATGCAGATCAAACAGAAATAGTCTAAAGGAATATAGGTTTTTAAATCTATTGTAATAATTATAAAAAAACTAAAAAATTGAATTCATTTGTGATGTGATCAAATTATTATTAGTGTTACAGGAGCTCAAATGGGAAAAGCTTAATTTTTTTAACCTATTGTAACTATAAGCATTTAAAAAAAACATCTCAATTTAGCAATATAACCTACTGTAACTTGAAGTATTTTAAAATATATATAACAATTTAAATTAAAATACATTTGAGAAGAGGTGATGAGTAGTTTGTCAGTTTCAAAAAATTCACATCTTTAAATCTATTGTAATATTTAAAAAAAAACAAACATATTAATTAATTTAATGTGATGAAAGCATTATCAGTTTTACAGGGGCTCAAATTTTTTAACCTATTGTAATTTCAAGCATTTAAATATATATAGATATATATATTCAATGTTATATGCAAATGCTTGATTTTTTTTTTATTACAACTTAAATGAAAATTAATTTTAGGTGATATGATAAGTATATTGTCAGTATTAATGCAGATGAAACAGAAATAGTTTAAAAGAATATAGGTTTTTAAATCTATTGTAATATTTAAAAAAAAGCTAAAAATTCAGATTAATTTGTGATGTAATGAAAGTATTACCAGTTTTACAAGAGCTCAAAAGAAAAAAGCTTAAAAAATGTTTAATCTATTGTAACTTTAAGCTTTTAAAAAATACATCACAATTTAGCATTATATCCTATTGTAACTTGAAATATTTTGAAAAATATATAACAATTTAAATTAAAATAAATTTGAGGTAAGGTGATCAGTTTTAATGTAGCTAAAACAGAAATAGTTTCAAAGAATTTACATCTTTAAAACTATTGTAATATTTAAAAAGAGTTAATAATATTAATTTTTTGATGTAAAATTTTTTAACCTATGGTAACTTGAATCATTAAAAAAATAAATAATCTAAATTAAAATAAATTTGAGGTAATGTGACCAATATATTGTCAGTTTTAACGCAAATCAAACAGAAATAGTCTAAAGGATTATAGATTTTTAAATCTAATGTAATATTTATAAAAAAAACTAAAAATTCGGATTAATTTGTGATGTGATGAAAGTATAACCAGTTTTACAGGAGCTCAAATGAGAAAGCTTAAAAAATTAACAATCTATCACGATCACAATTTAGCAATATAACCTATTGTAACTTGAAAATATTAATTAATCTGATGTGATGAAAGTATTATCAGTTTTACAGGAGCTCAAATGAGAAAAGCTTATAAAAATTTAAAATTTTTAACCTATTGTAACTTGAAGCATTGAAAAATATATATAACAATTTAAATGAAAATCGATTTGAGGTGATGTGATAAGTATATTGTCAGTATTAATGCAGGTGAAACAGAAATAATTTAAAAGATTATAGGATTTTATACCTGTTGTAATATTTAAAAAATGATTAAAAATATTAATTATTTTGATGTGATGAAAGTATTACCAGTTTTACAGGCGCTCAAATGAGAAAAGCTTAAAAATGTTTTAACCTATTGTAACTTTAAGCATTGAAAAAAATACATCACAATTTAGCAATATAACCTATTGTAACTTAAAGTATTTAAAAATATATATAAGCATTTAAATTAAAATAAATTTGAGCTGATTTGATAAGTATATTGTCAGTATTAATGCAGATGAATCAGAAATAGTTTAAAAGAATATAGGATTTTAAACCTATTGTAATATTTAAAAATGGTTAAAAATAGTAATTAATTTGATGTGATGAAAGTATTGGCCAGTTTTACAGTAGCTTAAATGCGAAAAGCTTTAAAAAATATAAAACTTTTAACCCATTATAACTTGAAGTATTTAGAAATATATATAACAATTTAAATTGAAATAAATTTGAGAGGATGTAATGGGTATTTTGTCAGTTTTAAAGTAGCTGAAAGAGAAATGGTTTCAAAGAATTTACATCTTTAAATATATTGTAATATTTAAAAAAAAAAAGTTAAAAATACTTATTAACTTGATGTGATGAAAGTATTATCAGTTTTGCAGTAGCTCAAATGTGAAAAGCTTAAAATACATAATTTTTTTAACCCATTGTAACTTTAAGAATTTAAAAAAATACGTAACAATTTAGCAATAATCTATTGTAACTTAAAGTATTTAAAAATATGCATAACAATTTAAATTAAAATAAAATTAAGAAGAGGTGATGAGTATTTTGTCAGTTTTATTGTAGTTGAAACAGATATGGTTTCTAAGAATTTACATCTTTAAACTTATTGTAATATTTAAAAAAAGTTTAAAATATTAATTAATATGATGTGAGGAAAGTATTATCAGTTTTACAGGAGCTTAAATGCTAAAAGCTATAAAAATATATAGATTTTAACTTTTTGTACATTGAAGCATTTAAAAAATATATATAACTATTTAAATTAAAATAAATTTGAGGTGATATGATGAACATATTTTCAGTTTTAATTTTAATATAGGTAAAATAAAAATAGTATAAATATTTAAAAAAAAGTTACAAATTTTAATTAATTTTTAATATGTTGAAAATTATACCAGTTTTTTAATTTTTTTAACCTTGAAGTATTTAATAAATATATAAAAACAAACTAAAATAAATTTGAAGTAACACGATGAATATATTGAAAGACTTAATGCAGATCAAACAGAAATAGTCTAAAGCAGAACGCTCATAAAGCATCAGTCGCTTATACTCAAAAATAAAACTGATAAGATTTGGAAACTAATAACGTAGTAAATCAAAGTTAACAGTAAAGTCAAGGACGATATATAAAACATAAGAAAAACCAATAATAAATAATAACCATCAGTCACCCTATTTAATTAACAATCAATTGTTATTTTTTTATCAGTTTCTTTAAACATTTAGTATTTTGTGATTCTCTTATTCTTATGTTTTTAATGACTAGATATTATATTCTCTTATTAGCTTTATTTGTAAATCTAACCATCTTACGGGTTTATGGGTTTCATACTTTTAGTATTCATCTTAGTATTAATTAATAAAGAAAAGTTGACTCGTTGATTTTCTTTAATGTGTTATGGTGCCAAGTTTAATATATCATTTTTTAACTGCCAAATATTTTTTTTCTACGTGTGATACATAGTTGTTTATGGCAGGTAAAATCCAATATGCTGATGTAAGGAAAAAACGGTATGATGATAATTTCAGAAAACCGAAACGTTGCAACTAAAATCTAACTAGACGCAGGCCTGCAAGCGTCATTAAATTAGCAAGAGAACTATCGAAATCTTCAGCGGTGTAACCGTTCCTCTACGTCTTATAGTTAAAGAGAAAACCGACAAGGTTTTTACGAATACACCATACATAATTAGTATATAAATAACAAGTTTCGAAAACGATTCTTTGCACACGAGTAAGACAATTTGCACAAGTCGAACGAGTTTTTTATTATACTTTCTCTACGGCTGCAAATAAAATCTAGCCAATAAAACAACAAAACTGTGACGATTGATGTGGAGTTCAACCTGAAACGTTGCAGATTTTTGAGGTTGATATGAGAGAACCAAATGACATATCCGTGTGCAAATTCTTTTTGCGTATATCGTGTGCAATGTTTCATTTTCAGAACGAGTTTTCCGTGTGCAAAACTTTATTTTCTAAGACAGAAAGAAAAATAAATGTTGTAAACTAGCCTGGACTATTAATCTAAAATTTATAAACTTTTCGAATTATAAATTGCACGTAATATCCCCTCGACGAGGTTACTAGTCGTTTATTTAAATTCGTCGTAAAATAGGAAACTTGACAAAAGCTATGAATTTGAAATTCCCAACTTTGGTTTCGAGGTTAATGGAAGATGAAATATTTAGTGGGCTCGCGTTTAACCGGTAAACCTGATAAATGTATAATTTGCTCTATTTTCTTTGGCAAACGTTAGGATTTATAGATGCTAAAACTGGCATGTTGTAATCTGCAAGGTTTGCTATATGGCATTTTTGTATTGTGGTTTAGAATTTTTGAATAAGTTAGTAATATCAGCATGTTTGTACTGTCAACTGTAACTCAAAAACAGAGTTGTTCCCTCCTTTACCGTAACTTTTTGTAAGCCAGCTTATTTTTTGACCTTTATCACATCTAACCCTATATTTCCTAAATATGCAATCTCCAACACATTTAAAAGCTGAGAAAACTTCTGATTAGCACTCATGCCTTCCACACGAACCAAGCTCCAATCATGCTCCAACACCCTATTATAAAATTCAAACAGAGCTTTTTGTATTATCAGTGATATCACTCCATGTGACACGATCATTCGACTATTTAATTGACCTCCATAATCAGAAAACCTTACGTCATAAACACTTTAAGAGCATTTGCATCAGTTTTACAAAAATTGACATTGAAATCACCTGCCAAAACAGTTTGTGTATAAAAGGCCATGTGGTCCAGAATTTTACGCATGAAAGCCGTGTCAAAACTTCCAGATTGAATACTGTATAGCCCAGTATATGGGTAGCCTGAGAGAGGCCCAGCTTGCATTAATTGGAGGTTACCTGTTCAGAATTGTTAAGGTATGGTAAGAGGAGCCTGGTTTGTTTGCGACCTCGAAAGCCTTGGGAAGAACTATTGGTAGGTGAAAAACCTCAAAATGTTGGCACATTTTTCAGTTTTTTGCTTATTACTCAAAAACTACACGACCTACAGAAAATTTTACTCTACCCATGGTAGACAAAATTCCTTACAAAATGCACCATCTTAATCGTGTCCCACAGGTCTTTGAAGTTTGAATGAAATTTTCCAAAATATCTTAAAATGCAAGTTTTTGCTCATTTTGACTTCTATATGATCGTTTATGGTGCCTATTCTATTTTTTATGATTAATAACCATTACTTATGTTGTACAAGTTGTTTATTCACATTACTCTCATTCGATTTGGAGGCCCAGGTTGAGGCTCCTCATCCTTGGAAATTTCGTCTTTCACCTCTTCAGCTTCTGTATTTTCTTCTTCCTCTTTTAGTCTTTCCTCATTCTC
This sequence comes from Pissodes strobi, assembly GCA_016904865.1. Lineage (NCBI taxonomy): Eukaryota > Metazoa > Arthropoda > Insecta > Coleoptera > Curculionidae > Pissodes > Pissodes strobi. Next base: position 278,950 of record MU182275.1, on the reverse strand, counting down.
CACATCTCCCGCTTCAGTGACATCATCGTCTACGTCCTCCTCGATTTCAATGGGTGGGGCGTTGAAGCAAGAAGTGCCCGAATAATTTCTACAGACTGTGGTTCACATCAGACCAGATTTTTTGGCAGGTATACGCACTGGTGCACCCTTTCTTGCAGCTGCAGAATACCGGTTCCTTTTTCATTTGAATGGGGGTGAGACCAAAGCTATCTTGTTTCCACCCCCATTTTAGCGAGTCTAAGCTATTCCCAGCCATCACTGTAGTTGATAAAATGTTCTAAAGCTGTGATGGTTACCTGCATCAAGTGCTGGTGTAATCTAGGCAAAGTGAGCCTGGCCCTTGTGGACATCTTGACGAGGAGATGGTACCTTAAGTCGTCAACTCCTTGAACTGTTATCGCTCCATCACCATACAGGGCCATCAGTACCTTCTCCGCTGCTCTGCTGAGTTGGGCTGCTGAGGCAGTAGGTTTGTAGAACAAAGAAGCGGCTTCTTTCAGGGCAGGGGGTTTTTCAATAAGGGCACATAGCTTTGTTTTGCCGTGGCTAAACGGAGACGACGTTGTATCACAACCAGAGAATGCATGGACAAAAGGAGGTGCTTCGAATCATACTGATACAATGAGGTAGCGAAATATGTATGAGGTTTGCCACTCCTTCCTCGTTTGAATAGATATACACTCTTTTTGTTGGAATTAGGAAACACTGACAGCACCACGGGTACATCAACATCCTCACTTACAATAACAACGGTATCAAAACTGGTCGACTGTGAAATAGCTCTGTTTGCACTAAGTACATCGGCATCCTCTGCTGCCTCTAACACTTGAATTGAGCCTTTGTCGAAATATGTTTTTAACATTTGAGTTAGACGGATCTTGTTAGATTCATTCCCCAAAAACTTCTCTTGGGAAACAGCAGGGAGTGTTCTCTGATCGAACATGATATCGGCTGACGTATATATTTTGGGAACGACGAACTCTTTCTGAGCTTCTCGTACCTCGCTGTTTCGGATCACTTGGGTAGCCATTAAACACGACTATTACTTGTGATCCGCATTGTCTTTTGACATAGGTGAATTATTTCATACATATAGAACCATGCTATCTGCAAAGTCGATAATGGGAAAACACCGCGATACAGACGTAAGAGCATATGGTCATACGGTCGAAACTCGCTTCACATCACAAGATAAACAGGCGTAGCATGCGGGATAGTGCCTTATAGTATATGGACTATTTTGTGATCGTGTCATGCTTGTGAAGCAGAAGGTCGTCCCCTGTGGTATTAGTGCTATTGGCAACGTAGCAGTGAATAGTAATTTTTCGTTTCTCCTTATCAAACTTCAAAGACCTGTGGGAAAGGATTAAGATGGTGGAAACGAGACAGCCTCGGTGTCATCCCCATTTAAATGAAAAAGGAGCCGGCACCCCAGCCATCGCTACCATTGGTATTGCAGTTGCCAGAAAGGGTGCACCAGTGCGTGCACCTGCCGAAAATCTGGTCTAATGTGAACCATTGCCTGTAAAAAATTTTCGGGCCCTTCTTGCTCCACTAACCCATTGAAATCGAGGAGGACGTTGACGTGGAGTCACTAAAGCGAGACCTGTGGAGAACGAGGAAGGACTAGAAGAAGAGGTGGAAGGTGAATTTTCGGTGGAAGAGGAGCCTCAACCTGGGTCTTCAAACAACTTGTACAACATAAATAATGGTTATTAATCGCAAAAAAACTAGAATAGGCGAATAGGCACCATAAACATAGAAGTCAAATTCAGTAAAAGCCTTTATGTAAGATTTTTTAGAAAATTTCATCGAATTTCAAAGACCTGTGGGGAAGGATTAAGCCGGTATAAAATTAATTTTGGATTTTGTAGGGAATTTTGTCTACATTATCTTTAGTAAGAGTGAAATTTTCGGTATGCAGTTTTTGAGTAATAAGCAAAACATTGAAAAAAGTGCCAAAATGTCGAGGTTTTTCGCTTATCAAAAGTTCTCCCCAGAGCTTTCGAGGTCGCAAACTTAATTTCCGCAGAGTACAAACAATATCGAGTAGAGCCACTCAGCAAAATCGTTTTGATGTTTTTACACTTCTAATTAAAGATGGCCGACGATGAAGACGTACAATCGGACGGTCCTGAAATAAATCGAAATGTAATATATTTTCACTGCAATAAAAAAGTAGTGGGTTTTGTAAGTTGCGCTAAGTGTAAAAAAGTACCACCCAAAGGAGGGCAGAAAACGACCTTGTGCAAGGATGTCGCAGAAGATCCAAAAAGTGAGGTTGTACTGCAGACAAATGAATCAAAGCATCGTTGGTTTGAATTTGCTTCTGAAGCTTGTTCAAACATTGGAGGATAAAAACGCTTTATTAACAGAGAATAATTCGCTTCTAAAGGAAAGACTAAATTTCATCGAGAAGGAAAAACAACTTGATGAACAACAAAAAACATCAAATTCCATTCACAGAAAAGGTAAACAAGTTTCCATTTCTTTCTCAAATAATCCGACAAGCCCGACAACAGCGCAGGAGCAATCCACTAACGCGCAGGAGTCAGCAAAAACCCCGAATCTACAAACCAACCCGCCAGATGGCGGTAAAAGAAATATGCGGATAACGTCATCTGCATCACAAAATCCAGAAATCCTTCGTCTTCGACAGAAATCGGAATCATTGAGAACAGCAATCCCCCTTGATGGCGGGCAACTATCTCTGCGTTCCACATCAAAAAAGACGCAGTCGCAGAAGCTTCTAACTCTAACCTCAATATCGGAATCTGAAGCCGATGTTTTTGTTTCAGTGGGTTCGGATTCGACAAAACCTAAAAATGGAGCGGATAAATCAGACGAACACGTTAAAAATAGCTGGAAACAGCCTAAAAGCAATGGTGACGCAACTACAAAAAATTATTGGATTAAAGTGACCCACAAGAGGAAATTCAATCGGAATCTCCGACCTTCCCCAGTTAAAGGAACCAAGAGCATCCCGCTTGAAACTTGCTCCCAAATTAACATCAGAGTATTCGTGGTTGTTCTTGTCTGGTCTAGCAGCGGAAACAACGAGCACCGACATAGAATCATACCTAGAAGAAAATGGTATACACAAAAGTTCCTGTGAAAAGCTTAGAACAAAGAAGCAAAACATCATTAGTTCATTCAAGATTGGAATTCACCAAGAACAAAAAGAGCTTGTGACGAAAGCTGAATTCTGGCCAATGGGAGTTATCATTAACGACTTTTTAAGAACCAAGGAACTTCCTGTGTCACCGTCACCAAGTTTTGGCAGCAGCTTTGAGTTAAGATTGCTTCATCTTAATACTCTATTTGCAAGAAATAAGGTGGATCAATTAGAGGCATCTCTAATAGACCAGCATGTTAACATTATATGTTTAACTGAACATTGGTGTCAGGAAGATGAAGTGGTCGCGACTGTTAGGCCGGCTGGATATAAGCTGGCACACTTTTCCACTCGAAAAGAAACAAAAGGTGGCGGAACAGCTATTCTTGTTAAATCGGACCTTGAATTTGTAGTCTCTAGTAGTATTGTATCCTTTAACATTGAGAAGTGCATTGAGATATCAGTAATTTTATTGAAACCTGTTAACATTTATGTTACAGTAATATATAGGGCTCCTTCTGGCTGCGTTGGTGCTTTCCTGGATGCAATGGATGGTGTCTTGCGGCAGGTTGGTATAAATCAGAAAGTTGTTTTGGCGGGGGACTTTAATGTGTTGTTCGGTACTGAGGAAACGCGTGGAGGCTCCTGCTTGGACAACATCTTCATACATTTCAATAACCACTCATTTTTAACAACTTTAGTGGATCTGCATATTTCTGACCACTTTGCACAGAAGATACAGTTAATTACTGAAATTAAAACTAATTCTCAATATGAAAATAAGACATTTAGGCCAATAACTCAGCAAGGGTTGTATAAATTCTATAGCCTTGTAGAAAACATTTCATGGGACTTTGTAAATAATACGGAAACATCCGTTGATTTTAAGTTGAATGTCCTGATGCATCTTCATTTCCTGAAAAAACATACAGAGTTAGGACTGATAGCCCTAATAATATAGATTGGTTTACTGCTAAGTTACGTTGCATGAGGGATCATCTCTTCTTTCTGGGGGACGTTGCTAGGCAATACAATAGGCCTCGAGATTTGGTGGATTTGAGAAGCTACCGTACTACATATAAGAAGGCCATAAAGGAGGCAAAGAGGGCTGCAAATGATCAAATTATAGCATCATCTAAAAACCAAACAAAGTCAATGTGGAGTATTATAAATAGTCATCGGGGTCAAGCCAACAAAGGTAATATTGATATCAACATAACTCCTGATGAATTTAACAACTTTTTTGCTAATATTGCCAATGATATAATAAATAATATTCCACACTCACATATTGACCTTCTAGAAGCTGTTAGGGCAGGCATCTCTCCCTATGCCAACTTTGCCTTTGGAGTGGCTACTTTTAATGAAATAAGAGATATAATTGATAACTTAAAAGACAAAAATTGTTCAGATATCTTTGGTATTACTGTTAAATTTGTAAAGTCAATTAAAAACCTGATAATTATACCACTTACAAAATTAATTAACTTTTGTCTAACTCCGGTCTTTACAAAAGGTGACAGAAATGACACCTCAACCTACCGACCTATTGCATTGTTGCCCATAATTTCGAAGATTGTGGAGAAGCGTATGTCAGCCAGAATTACTGCATAGTTTGAGCGTAACAATTTGTTTACTAACAGTCAGTTTGGTTTTAAAGGGGGGACGGAGCACAACTCAGGCTGTTTTGGACTTGTTATCTTATGTCATGGACTCTTATGAGGACTGTTTGTATGACTCTGTATTGCTGTGTGACCTTAGCAAGGCTTTTGACTGTGTCTCGCATGGCCTCCTGCTAGAAAAGTTGAAATTCTATGGTTTCTGCGGGAAGAGCATTGCTCTTGTTGCATCATACTTGAAAGACCGGCCACAGGTAGTTGGTGTTGGTGGGGTGTTCTCAGCAGAAAGGGTGTTAAATGTTGGAGTACCCCAGGGCTCTGTTCTGGGTCCAGTCCTATTCCTAATTTTCATAAATGATCTCCCTTTGGTAGATAGTAATATTAAATATACCCTTTTTGCTGATGATACCACAGTATCACTGGCGGCTGAAACCAAGGATGAAGTACAGCGGAGGACAGGTGAGGCACGGTTAAGAACTGTAGCCTGGTTCAGTGCGAATGGACTAATGCTAAACGGTGACAAGAGAAAACACATAATTTTTTCTTTGAGAAATAATAATGACCTGAACAGCGTTGACTCGGTAAAATTTCTGGGAGTTACTCTGGACCTGGGACTCCAATGGGACCCACATGTTGATTCTGTCTCTGGGAGACTTAGGAGTGCTGTCTTTGTACTTCGGAGTCTCGCAGGTCGTGTATCAGGGGAAACCTTAATGTCTGCTTATTTTGCTTTGTTTCATTCGGTCATGGCATGGGGGCGTTCTGCTCAATCTGAGAGGATTTTCGGGTTACAGCGAAAGGCTGTTCGTGTCATATCTAATCTGGGGTACAGGGACGAATGCAGGGATGCTTTTGTGTGCCTGAACATTCTGATACTACCTTCAAGTCATATTTTCGAAAACATTCTTCATATAAAGAAAAACGAGATATTTTATAAAGCCCACAAGGACATTCATAACCATAACACCAGAAACAGGGATGATCTATTGACTAAACGTTACAGGCTGGGGAAGTCCAGGACAGGCCGGAATTTATTGGTTTAAAGCTCTATAACAAATTGCCTAAATCAATTAAAGACCTTCAATTTAACAGTTTTAAGAGGGCAGCTAAGAGTGTTTTGACGACCAATGCATTTTTCAGTGTTAAGAAGGAGTACCTTGACTTTAGGTTTAAGATTTAATTTTGTTGTAATATTAAACATATCCAATAGTGCTATGTATATTTTGTTTTGCTGTTGCTATTTTAGATTCATAGTGAGATGTATTTTAACACTGTAATGTTTCTGATATTTTAGAATTATTTTTAAAGATTATTTTAATAACTGAATGTTTTAAAAATTGTTTGACGTCTGTACACTTATATATTTGGTGCTTTAACAGTAATATACTATTTTGAATTTTGAATTTTGACATCTAACGCAAAAGCCGCCACACCCCTACATCCGCGAGCAGTGTGTCTGGCCCAACATTCCGGCGAGATTCAAAAAATATTCGCTGATGCGCTTCCCTCGGTTATTATTTGATACATAATACAACGCGACGCGACAGTACACAATCTCAGGGCGTTTGCACACTTACTGTCCCTCGTAGCAGGGCCACCGCAGGCCATGAACCAGATTGATCTGGATTGGCTCCGACGCCAAACGCTGTTGGCGAAATTCGAAATTTGTCTCCAGTGAACCTATCGTATATTTATTTATACCGTGGTTTCCAGGCCCCTCTTACCATAACAAATAATCCTGAAAAGAAAAACCTTTTACTCGCAATAAATGCAAGCTGGGATGTATCTATATTATTGGGCTATGTAACAATATTTACATTAAAATCTTTGCCGAACGGCACACATTAAGGTATTGCACAAAAGCAACAGGCCTTTAAGTTCGAGATATATGATTTTACGTATTTAAAAATACGCCTAACAATATAAATTGTATACCTAAATATACAACGAAATATCAAGTACAAGTTTCACGCCCTTAAAAGCACATAAATAGTTCCGATTTCAGAAAAATGCAATAAAATAACACTGATTAGGGTAGCCATTAACGTCAAAATATTGTCAAACTAATCGTTTGATACAAAATACATCGAAGGCGGCTAGTTGGGACTCGGAATTCCAGTTGTCAAATCAACGTCAAATACGGATAAAATACTCAATACTTTTACTGGGCTCCCATTCAATAATATTCTTATGGCAAAAGCATTTGTAGGAGGTAATGATTGCTCCCACGTTTCATCTTTTAAAAGTTTGAATGTCACAAGTATCTAAAATACTTTTCTCTTAGGATTCTAAATGTAATTTTATTTAGGTATTATTTAGATTTATTCAACTGTTTAAATACCTTTTTACTTATTTGCTCTTATTCTTCCTAAATGTAGTAATATTTTTCCTTCTCTCTACTAGTTCAGGTGGTAATTCCTCTGTGGTAAATCGTATACTTTTCTTTAATAAAGGTATTGTGATTTCGATTCTCCCAAAAAAAAAACTTCCAATTCTATTAAAGCGGCCCACGCCGTTCCAGGTTTAGTATAGATACAGTTTGTCGTTAAAACTACCGTAAAGACAGGTCGTTCGAAATTTATAAATGCCAAAGGCGTCTCTTTAAATGAAATAGGGACAGACATAAAGAGGGGCAAAAGTTATAAATAGAGAGACTTACTTTGCTCCCAAGCAAGCTGTAGCTTTTAATGGAATATCGTTATTTACGTTACAACATAATGCGGTTTATGTTACTTTATGTTAATTTGAGAGCTACTTATCACAGAGTGTTTTGACTAGTTTAATAAAAAGTTTTTAACGGGCAAGGATAACGAGAACTATATAATATAATAAGGATAATAATTGTTTGCTACGTAGGCAGAACCTGATATTATGAATTATGTTAAGAAAATAAGTCTTCAGCTACTAAAACGATGTTTTAATTCAATGTAGGTTAATAAAAATATTTAATGGTCCTCTTATGGTATGAATTATATATTAATTATTTACTAGTAAATACGCAACGGGGGATGATTCATAAGCCAGGTTCGGCAAGCCATTCATATAACTCGACACAAATGGGATTGCATATATCAACGTATTAGCTAATAATCCTTCTTTATTAAACAAACTCGAATTTATTAATATTTCCTGAGGACTTGTTTCGAATGAAATATTAGCACAAAATTTTTTTAAAAATGCTAAAATAGTATACCACTTCTGTTGGGGAAACACCCCAACAAGTGTATTAACTTGTCATTTTTCACCGTATAGTTTGGTGATAACACTCTGTATGTATGTAGTATGAATGAGCCATAATTAATCCACAAATGTATTTATTTCACCCCAGGTAAACGGAAATTTGTGCATTTAAAGCAGTATATTTCAGTTCTTCATTACGACTCCTTAGTCCGAACCTGGTTTTTTTGTATAATAGAGTCCTTCATATACTAGAACGCAAAATGTCATTCCTTCAATTCAATCGTGTTTAATCGTTTTCAATTTAATATATCCTTGTCTTCGTCAGTGCTCTGTAAACAACAGTGTGTCAAAGAAAGAGAGAAGATGCTTTCACCCTCTCAAATGAAACCGACGCTTATATTCCCGCATTATTCTCCTTGCTACGCCGCGCCGGTAGGGAGATTTAGATTTCAGTGCAGTTAAAACTCTCACTCGAGCAACAGCTAAGTTGCTGTTCGTTGCCTTTTCGCGCCAAATAGGCCATTTTCAGTTTTGTTTGCACAGATATTAGAGAATATCTCTAGTGTACCTCAGTTATCTTTATCCAAGCTTGGACAAAGATCTCTTTTGGGCGTTTTTAACGCAATTGTGAGACTATACAGAATCGTAGCGTCTCTCGTTAAGAAGAAGTAAAATGGCGGATTAACGTTTCTGGGCGAATAATTCCTGCAATCAAGGTGAAAGCTGGATTTTATGGTTTCCGTAAAGCAAACAGAAAAGCAAGTTTGAAAGTAAATAAGTAAAATCTCTCTCCGTGGAAGATACAGGTAAAGCAGAGTCAAGGTCCAAAGGTACGATGTGTGAACGTTGCTAAGTTGGAAAACTAAAAGTATTAAAATAAGTAAAGGCAGAAAACTCAGTTTAAATCAAACAATCAAGACTTTTTAGTAGATATTCATAATTTTAAGAAACCTTTTGTATATTTATTTTCTATGTGTGAATGAACGAATGCTTGAAATTAGTCTAAGAATTGTATCAAATGCAAGTGCATAATTATATTATTAGAGGATTTAATAACTAACCTACTTACCTTTTTCAATTCACAACCTCTGTGAAAAACCCCCACCACCCTATCTTAATACAGTCCACTAATTTGCTTGTGGTTAATTATACAGTTAATTAGCCACCTACACCTTTATGGCTTAAAGCAATTAATAAAATTAATTTGTTTCTACCGACCAACTTCTCCATTTAAAACCACATTCGTAAGGTGGGATTTATTTATTTATTTATGTCTTCCTTGCCAACAAGATACAAATCAGTACAAACGTCACACATTATACAGACAAATTAAAACTTAATTTAAAATATGACAATTCATATTAGAACACGTTTAAATTAAATGAATAAAAACATTTATCTGTTGCAAATTTAGAGGCTGCCTTCCTAAATCTGTCAACCCCCTCGATACCCCTAATCGCAGGTGTTAAATTTAGGTATGCCTTCATGCCCTTATAGTATGGTTCCCTCTCAATTCTGAATAGTGGAATTTGAAAAATTATTTCGTCCATTAAGCCTTACATTAACTGACTGGTATCTGTTTTCTAAGTATGATTTAAATAGGTTGAGGATCACTCCTCTCACTCCATACCTTTCTAATTTATTTAAGAGTAGTCTATGATCAATGGTGTCGAAAGCCTTTGAGAGGTCAAAATAAAGATTTTCCACCATTTCGTTTCTGTCAAGCTTTCCAATAATCTCTGTCAGGGCCCGAAAAATGGCGATATCCGTGGATTTTCCAGGTAAAAACCCAAATTGGCTACTCCTCAGAATGTTGCATCGAGTGACGAGTTGCAAGAGTCTATCATATATAGCTCTCTCAAATACTTTCGACACTGGAGATAAAAGTGACACTGGCCTATAGTTACCTGGATCATGCCGATCACCCTTCTTGTGGATTGGCACCAGTTTTGCAACTTTTAATGAACCTGGAAAAGTTCCCAACAAAAAACAATTATTTATAATGTAAGTAAGTGGTATGCAAATAAATTGAGCAATGTGTTTTAGCAAAAAAATAGGGAGCTCATCCATTCCAGCTGAGTACTAACCCATGATTATTCGGAATATCTCATTCTCATCAACTGGTTCAAAAAACAATGTCTGCGGATTTCTATAATTGATGGTACGATGTAGTATGTAGTGTGGTATTTGATAAGTCAATCTGATTTTTAAATATATTAAGGATGGCTGCTACATCATCTACTAAAGTATTGTTATAGCGAAGTGTAAGTTTGGCCAGTCTGGTGTGCTTGTTACATTCTCTGTTAAAAATGCACCACATTGTTTTGGTTTTTATTTTTTGCGTTAGCTATTTTGTTATCATTTAACCACAATTTAAAGTCTGACAAATATTTTTGATAATTCTTTTTCTCTAGTTTGTACTGTTCATACATTTGTGGACTATTTGTTCGTTTATAGAATCTGTACAAATATTTAATGTGATTTGCATAGTTTTTCATTTCCATGTTCACCCAGCAAGGTAGGCCCTATACTCTGTTTGTGCACATTGGAAAACAGATGCTAAAATAGTAATGTAACATATCTTTAAACACACTATATTGTTCATTTGGATTTATCTGTACAAATACGTCTCCCCAATTTTCATGTGATAGGCCATTTTGAAATCCTAAAATATTAGAATGTGTATAGAATCTTTTTTTTGTAACAATCTGTTGTGATTTTTCCTTTGTGTATTCAAAATCCACCCTTTGGCCAAAATGACCAGAGATATCCGATAATATAGTATGAAAAACTACTTTATCAATGGGAATATTACTAATTATACAGGGTGTCCCATAACTTATCCGCCATAGAGCAACAGGTGATACTAGAGATCAAAATAAGAAGATTTGTTCAATAAATGTGGTGGCAAATGTTACCCGTTAAAAAGATACAGGGTGTTGAAAGTGAAACTTACTTTTCGAAAAATTGCAATAATTTTAAAACAGATAAAGATATCAGATTCAAAATTAGTGTACTGGCGTTTTCGAAGGTGAGAAATCCGAATTCGGTATTAGTTTAATCCTGGGTCCTAGGGGACGCTTGCTACATACTTAATGATGAATTAAATTTTTTATATTTTTTTCCCTGTAAAGCTAAGACTGTTTTGACTCCACAATAGAAAAGATTACTCATTTTTGCGTAAAAAATGTACTTTTGATCAAAATCGATTTCTCAAGCTGTTTGCGAGAAATTCGTCTTTTAGTATTCCGTTGCACATCTTAAAAACCTTTTAAGTCTATATATACTGTAGTGCCAACTATGCAAGTATTTTTAAAACACTTATTTCATTATGACTCCACGATCTTACATTTAAAACCTCGTAAGTCAATTCAGCTAAATGAAAAGTACATTGAGGTTATTGTGCTAAACTGAGACATAGGAGGTTTAAACTACGTAGGTACTCAAAGTTTTTTGCTTCTCCTGTAAAATTTGGTAATATCAACATACGAGGTTTTTAAAGTAAACCGACGAATGGCTGAAAAACGCCCATTTCACAAAGTGTGCCATGGTTGACAACAATAAGTGGCGATAATAATTGTTATTGTTATTAATCTCTTCTGTCAATATATTGGGTTGATATTCAAGTTGGTATCAATAATTATTAAAAATGCCTAAGCTTAATCAGTTTTCTAACCGTGATTTAAGAGATATGCTCAGCGTTTATGCGCAAGAACATTTTAGTAGTCGCGCTGCAGTTAGGAGATACGTAGGGCTCTACCCACCCAGGAACATTCCAGATCGAAAATTTTTTCAAGACTTTTCAACCAGTTAGGCGAAACCGGATCGTTTTATAATAAAATCCTGGTGGGCGACCCAAAAGAATAACGGTAGAACAGGAAGATAACATTTTGGTTCGTATCGCGGAAAATCCTGAGCTAAGGCACTAGGCGTTTGAAAGCAGCTACGCGAATAAGTAAATCTACCGTGTCAAGAGTTCTTCGTACAGAGAAGTTGTATCCCTACCATTTTACACCTGTACAAAATTTGTTGCCAGAAGATTTGCCAGCATCTAGATTAGAATTTTGCCAAAAAAGACCCTATGTTCCTGAAAAAGATATAGTTTACCGACGAAGCAACGTTTACCAGACGCGGAGTTTTTAACTGGAGAAATAATCACCATTACGCCCTGGAAAATCCATATCTACCAAGAGAAAGACACTTCCAACATCAACATCAATATTTGGTGAGGCATTATTGATAATTTTTTAATCGGACCATTTGAGCTCCCGCAAATACTTAATGGAGATCAATATTTGCAGTTTTTAGAAAACGGTTTAATTGACCTTTCGGATGGTATACCTTTAAACACAAGATCAGGTATGTGGTTTATGCAGGATGGGGCGCCCTCGCATTTTCGATTTACAGTGCGAAATTACTTAAATAAACGTTTCCCACGTCAATGGATTGGACGCGGTAGTGAATTTCCTTGGCCACCCCGCAGCCACGGTCTTAATCCGTTGAATTTTTGTCTGTGGGGTCACATGAAGGCTTTAGTATACAATGATGAAATTAATAAACGAGAAGATCTTTTACAAAAAATTCAAGAAGCTTCCAATATTATTAAAAATTCAGCAAATACCCTCCTGAATGTCAGGCGCCACTTACTAATCTGATGAAGTAAATTTAAAATTGCTTTTATGTAGATACTTATTTCAAATAAATTGAGTTCTACATACATGTTTTTGAAAATTCGATTTAGATTTTTTTCGGTATTTTGACATACAAAGACGAATATTTTGCAAACGGCTTGAGAAATCGATATTGACCAAGAGTATATTTTTATGCAGAAATGATGGCTTTATTCTAGTCTGAAGTCAAAACAGTCTTAGATCAGCAGGGTAAAAAAATATAAAAAATTTAATTCATAATTAAGTATGTAGCAAGCGCCCTCTAGGACCTAGGTTCAAACTAATACCGAATTCGGATTTCTCACCTTCAAAAACGCTGGTACACTAATTTTGAATTTGATATCTTAATCTGTTTTAAAATTGTTGCAATTTTTCGAAAAGTAAGTTTCACTTTCAACACCCTGTATCTTTTTAACGACTAACATTTGCCACCACATTTATTGAACAAATCTTCTTAATTTGATCTCTAGTATCACCTGTTGCTCTATGGCGGATAAGTTATGGGACACCCTGTATTATTAATTTGAGAATGAGAATTGTTTCCTAGTCGAGTAGCTTCAGTAGCATGTGGAACTAAGCTGTAGCTGGCGAGGAGTTTCATTAATGTTCTTAAAGTATGACTTTCCCTGGAAAAGTCAATGTTAAAGTCCCCAGATATGGTGAGGAATTTACCTGGGTCATAAATTTCATTCAGGAGAATATTGAGTAGGCTGATAAATTCATCAAGGTTAGCCTTTTATTACATTTAGAACATAGAAATTCTGACAAGGAGAATTCAAAAATTTTATTCATAGGAAGAAGACTTGTGTTGATATTCCTGCTTCTAAATTCTTCTTTTGCATAGATGGCTGTTCCACCTCCTCTAATGTCCACTCTTGACGAGTAACTAATTAGTCTGTAGGGATTCAGGTTAATGCTTTCAATGTCAGAACCTCTCATCCAGTGTTCGGATAAACAGAAAATGTCTGGCTTTTCTTGAGCTAAAGGAACACCAAGCTCAAGAATTTTTTTCGGAGGCCGCGGCGCTTGTACCCATCATTTGTTTCCGCCGAGGTGGGATGTTGAAGTACCGACGAAAAACTGTTCTGCTGTTGTATTCTTGATGATTCGTTGTCTCTTGGAATATTCTCGGTGTTGTGGTCGCCAGTCGAATGGCTCTGTTTCTTTCGAAGTGTTGGCAACACTGGTCGGACCAGCTGTTGACTTCATCGCTTTGGTCAGCTGATCAGATGGCAGGAGGGACTTTTTCTCGGCTGAATATGCCCGGTTTTTCCAATACTGGCAATTTTCATGCAGCAGAGCATTTTGGGCTTCTAGTCCGATAATGATTTATTTTTAGATATACTACTTCAAAAGTGTTATCCTTGGAAATATCGTAGCCTTCCCTATCCTTATTGATTTCGCCAAAATCAACATGGCCGGTGACTTGGTAATTCACAAGGTCGACATTAATTTCGGTTTCTGCTGTAATGCATTCGTTTTCACAGCACCTTTTTTATTTCTTTGATGCACACGAGTTATGGAAATACGAGCGACTTTTGCAAAATTGGCAGATCGGTGGTGGCTCGACATCATCCGCCATCTTGGAATACATTACTATTACTACTACATACATTATTACTTATTCATACGCCAAGATCGGCGAGCCGTTCATATAACTCAACACAAGTGAGATTATACAAAACGTATTTGCATGACATTGTTGGGAATTAAGTCATTTTTATTGACGTTTTTCTCTGTATATTACATAATTTCAACTAAATATTAAGAAATTCGCTAATAAGTTATCAATCTTTCTTTATTAAACGAACGCGAATTTATTAACATTTTCTGAGGATTTGCTTCGAATGAAATATTAATACAAAATTATTATGTTAAAATATTATACCACTTCTCCATTTAAAATCGCCTTCTTAACGGGGGACCTATCCATACGCCAAGATCGCCATTCATATAACTCAGCACAAATGAGACTGCATATATCAAACGTATTTGCACAACATTGTTGGGAGTTACATCATTTGTATTGCTGTTTTTCTCTATATATCACATAATTTCGACTACATATTAGAAAACTCGCTAATAAGTTATCAATGTTTCTTTATTAAACGAACCCGAATTTATTAACATTTTCTGGGGATTTGTTTCGATAGTAATATTAATACAAAATTTTTAAAAAATGCTAAAATAGAATACCACTTCTCCATTTGAGACCGTCTTTATAACATGGGCTTATTCATACATAATTCCGACATTTTAATGACATATCCATCATGACATAATATGCGTGCGAATGCTATTTTTTTTTCTTTTTGACATCCAAACAAACCTTCGCTAACCCAGACAAGAATGGCGAAACCGA
>MU182275.1:242594-259004 GCA_016904865.1 Pissodes strobi | reverse complement strand
CAGCTCCTCCAGAAGAAATTGTTCACTCACGGAACACGAAGAACTGCATGTAGAAATCAGCTACTTCCTCGACTGAAGAAGGAAGGAAGGAATGAATGACTCTACGTGTAGTTGAAGATAGCCCAGTCAAGAAAGACCAGCAGAAAACTTGACTCTTAGTTAGGCGTAGCCATGAGGAAAAACCTGTCGGTAGAATCCGTCTTAACGCTTGAATCACCAGGCTGCCTCAGCAGATGGAAGAGAAGGACTCGGACAAAAAGTAGTACTAAATCCCGTTAGCAAAGGAACTTCCTCCAAGATTCTCCTTACCAAAAATTACGACTGATCAATAGAAGTTCGGCCACACATCACATGGTCATCATATGTCACATCCAACAATTTATCTAAAGCGATTTTGAAAACAAAGAAACCGGACTTTTGGTACAGTGGTTTCCACCATAATTTTTACTTGAACCAGACCAAAGGGCATAGTCATTTGACCCCTATTTCCATCAAAAGAAACGTATTAAACAAAATCTCATATCCCGCGCTGTCAAAAGATCTCATTCTAAAATCAGTACGCGTCAATATTGGAAACTACAATTCGAACCAAAACGAAATCTACGTGAAGAAATGCCATTATCGATATTAAATTTCAGGGAATGGACAACTGTAATTCACTCTCGACACTTCATCCACCGAGCGGTAGAGGTCATTACGCGAATAAATATTCTACAGTGAAATATTCACACTTGGATCGACACAAACAATATCATGCTGATTCTTGACAAAATCATTATTCACCATTTTGTCAAACTAATTAAATCATGAAAATTTGGTCGCTGTATACAAAATGAAAACTGAGCACGAGCATGTTATAGCTTTGTAGTGCGTTATATTTTGTATGACAGCAACAATAATATTTTTTTATTACGCATGCATCATAATCAACGATTATCGCACGCTGCAGCGTGCTTAAAATGAAGTTTATGATGCGCCTACTTTTTTAAAGGTTGCTATAGAAACATTTTATCATGTCAAATGTGACAGATTAATATATTCGTCAATATATCCCTTAAGTTTAATATTTAAAATATTTTTGAGATTATGATGCATTCTTAATAAAAAATAGCGTATGATATACGTGTATAAGAGGCCTTTAAAGCCCTTGCGACTTACAAAACACTCCGCTGCGCGTCGTGTTTTGAAATATGTCGCGCGTGCTTTAAAGGCCCTCTTATACACTTATATCATAATATACTATTATTTAACTGTTAAATTTGACAATTGCTTAAACCGTCCAATTTACACAATTTTACATAATCGTAAATCAATAAGGGATTAAGTTGACATATTTTAACATAAATTTGGACATATTTCCATGACATTTTAATGACATCCATCATGACATGCGAACGCTATTTTTTTTTCTTTTTGACATCCAAACAAACCTTCGCTAACCCAAACAAGAATGGCGAAACCAAACCATCCCAATCTAACCCATAGTAACCCAAAGAAACCACCGGTAATCCAAACAAACCATAACTAACCCAAAGAAACCATCATGTTTGTTTGGGTTACCGGTGATTTCTGTGGGTTAGATTTGGATGGTTTGGTTTCGCTATTCTTGTTTGGGTTAGCAAAGGTTTGTTTGGATTTCAAAAAAAAACCATTCGCACGCATATGTTTTGATGGATATGTCATTAAAATGTAATGGAATTATGTCCAAATTTAAGTTAAAATATGTCAACTTTATCCTTAATTAATTTACGATTATGTTGAATTTTGTAAATTGGAGGGTTTAAGCAATTGTCAAATTTGGTAGTTAAATAAATTTGTCAATAATTCCCTTATTATAACAAATATCGAAAAAAGTGTCTAATGAAAAGTTGTAGTTTTCGATGATGCCCTTTCATTTATAAATTGAATATAACACATGCAACTGTCAAATCTAACAGTTACAGCTGTCACATTTCTTTATATGAATATGACATATGTCAAAATACTTTCTTGACATTTTGACACATGTGTCATATATAAACATTTACTTCTTAAATGTGAAAAATGTAGCTCTATTCATTTTATATATTACAGGTTTATATGAGTGAGATTTCGGAATTTTTTAAAATGAAAAAACGGAAATTTGTAGAGCAATAAAAACCATACAAAAAAATGTCATATAATATTTTCTGTGTATTTTACAGTTAAGCGATAAAAAAATTAATGAAATATAGTAGGAAACCGAAAACGTTTCAACCATTTACGATTTATTAAAGGCCCTGTCGAAAAAAAGTATTAAAATATAATTGTAGCGGCACTCAAATTACACTTTTCTGCACAAAGGAATTTATTCTAGCTGTTATATACATTTTTTTGTATGGTTTTTATTGCTCTACAAATTTCCGTTTTTTCATTTTAAAAATTTCCGAAATCTCACTCTCATATAAAAATGTAATATATAAAATGAATAGAGCTACTTTTTTCACATTTAAGAAGTAAATGTTTAAATATGACACATGTGTCAAAATGTCAAGAATGCATTTTGACATATGTCATATTCATATATTTCATTACAGAAAAATCGTACGATTTATTAGATGGAAAAATCGAACTCCCCGCACCGAAATATCCCTTTCTAATGTACCCACGTAAAAATTTCAATTTTTCGAAAAATGTTTTTCAATTTTTTTTTTTCGATTTTATTACGGTTAGAGAGATCCATTTATATGTAAATGAGTTCGATTTTTCCATCTAAAAAAATCGTACGATTTGTCTGTAACGAAATATTTTGAGAAAACCGCAATTTTTGTAAAAATTTATTTTTTTAATACTCTGTATAGGTACCATTTTAAAAATTTTATTTGTGTCTCAGTATCATGTAAATGGATCCCTCTAACCGTTTCGTAATAAAATCGAAAAAAAAATCAAAAATATTTTTCGAAAAATGGACATTTTTTCGTGGGTCCTTTAGGGCCGGGGAGCTCGATTTTTACATCAAAAAGATCGTACGATTTTTCTGTAACGAAATATATTTAAAAAAATTCAATTTTTGTAAAATTCAATTTTTTTAACACCCTGCACATCATTTTGATAATTCAAAAATTACGAGAAGGTCGTACGAATTTTCTGTGACGAAATATTTCGAAAAAAGGGTAATTTTTTTAAAATTAATTTTCCACGGCCTTATTCATATATCGGCGAGCCGCTCATGTAGCTCACCACAAATGAGATTGTGTCTATCGTAGGTGTTGGGAGTTATGCCATTTTTATTGACGTTTTTCTCTACATATTACGTCCTTTCAATTAAATATAGATCTTTCTTTATTAAACGAACGCAAATTTGTTATCGTTTTCTGAGAATTTGTTTGGGTTAGTTTGGAATGAAAATTTGCTAAAAAATAAAAATAAAAGCTAAAATAGTATACCACTCGTTCATATAGTTCAACACAAATGAGATTGCATATATAAAACGTATTTGCACAACATTGTTTGGAGTTGTGTCATTTTTATTGACGTTTTTCTCTATATATATAGCATAACCCAAATGAAATTGATTTTTTGAAATATTCGCGTGACGTTGAAAGTTTTGCCATGTTTTAACGTTTTTCTCAATCTATTATAAAAATAAAATTGTTAAAAAGTACTTCGTTCCTCTTTAATTGAAAAAAAAAAACGTTAGAAAATTAATTTGTTCTGAATAAAAAATCTTAACTAATTTAGTTACTACAAAATACGAAAAAAATTATTCACTTTAATTCGAATTCGCCCTCGTAGTTCGCAAACATTCATTCAATGTCGCCCATCCTAACATATAGCACAACACAAATAAGTTTGCAGCTATCGCGTATTCGCTAAACATTGGAAGTTTCCTGTTTTTATTCCCGTTTATTTGGCACATAATTTCAGCTAAATATTAGAAAATTTGTTAAAACGTTATCAATTTTTGATAAATAATAATATGTTAATTCATTTGTAATAATTCATAGCAAAATACCTTTTCGGAAATGTATAATTTTTTCCTTAATTATTTAACGGATTGAAACTTACTCTCGTAACACTACAAAGAAAAGCTTTCCTGGGGATGGCACATGTCTACGTCGAAACCTTGGCTCAAGTTTATAAGCATGTTATTATTATTATTATTATTATTATTTTCATTCTGTCTCGATTGAAACCGGATTATTGACGGATGGTTTCTCTAACACGGAAGAAATTCATCTTATTATGTTCGATGTTTAGAAACTTCTTGACTATTTGGCAGGTTTGGAGTACAACAGTCCTCTGAACTATACCGACAAGTTGGGCAGGAAGATGCAACCTACTTACCAACGTTTTTTTGTGGGTTCTTTGTTACGACACCTGCAACGGAGTCCACGGAGACAACAATCCGTATTACACTTGTACTGACCAGCTGCCAGTAGATCTATAGCAAGATTTTGGTATTTTCTGATTTTCTCTTGCTCGGTTATTATTATTATTTATATTATTATTATTATTATTATTATTATTATTATTATTATTATTATTATAACATACAAATTTTTTTATTGCAGGTGACTCTGGCAGCATCACCGTTTTCTCGAGGGGCACGGCCGCCCCCGGGGGCCACGTGCTCCAACGTCAATGGGTCACGTTGACGGCCGGGATGTGGCCGTCCTCCGAAGCCGGTTCTACTCAACCCCTCGCGCCCCCCTCCGGTCGACTGCCCCTTTTGGCTGCGGTGTTCTGCGGGGCCGCCCTGGTGGTTGCCCTTTTGGGGGCCTGCCTGCTCTATTGGTGTTGCGTCATGCCTCGGAAAGATAACAAGCACTACTGTAAGTATTTTGAATTCAAGTTTTTAAATAAGTGTTTTTTGTGTATATAATTGTGAAACTCAATCTATGTATGTGTGAACTGAATAGGGCATTCAGTCGCCGTGCTGCCAAGCTTCAAGAGGTAAAATTCTCGTCTGAAAATTAATATATTTTGTTTAGTTGATAGTACTGGCACTGAATCCATATGAAACCGTTTTAAACATTTACACGGGTTTTTAAAATGATTTAAACTGAGATAAATTATAATTTTTTTTAACACGGTTTATTAATATTTATATACGTAAAGCCGGGGCCGCACATGCGGCATTCGGCGAACTCCGAGCAAGGGTTTGTCGAACTGCGATCAGTGCATATGGGAAGTTTGCAGTCTGGCAAATCGTTCGCCAACTCGCTCGCCTTTTCCCGCGCGGTGTCGGTAAATTTGCATGCATCAAAGAGGACGAGCGCTCGCCTCGCTGTTGTTCGTGGAGTCATCCACACGTCCAGACATTTGTAGTTCGCTTTTAACAATGGCTGGAGATTGTGAGAGTGGTTTTGTGTCACCTTTCACCTAGTAAGCAAGTGATATTTTGTATTGTGGCATTTTTGCGTAGATTGAATATTGTTTATATACAAACATATTCATTATTTAGGTAGGTACTTTTCTTTATGCAGCATATTTTTACTTTACTTTTATTGACCTGAAATCCAGCAGGTATCTAGGATTTTGTTTCGAGGGGAGTCTGACCATTTGCGGGATAATATTCTCTCAGGCCTAGAGCCATAAAAACCCGCCGCATAACACGACAAAAGCAGCCGCAGCAATTTTCACAGAATCATCGCTATTCATGTTTATTTTCAAATTAAACCTTTCCGGCGAATATTCGGCGTTTCCCACTCTTTCGATCGGAGTTCGGCAATGCCCGCATGTGTGGATGAAAAAGCGAATTCCGTTTGGCTTGATTCGGTGTTGGTGAACATTCGCAGTATGCCGACTGCCGCAGGTGCGGCCCCGGCTTAGCGTATAAACATAGTAATTGTGAGTCACGCGTGTTTTGAAATTTTTCGTATTTTCGTCTCTATTTGATACATATGTTAAAACAGAGTTTTATCCAAAATACTGAAACGAGTGTCGAGTGCAAAAATTCTGGTTCGGTATTATGGATAAAACTCTGTTTTAGTGCATGTTGCCGAAGGTTCCAAACCCCAACATAGTTGATACATATGGTTAGATAAAGAGGCACTATCACTACTTGTCAAGATGAATTTCGGTTAACAGAAAATCGAGGTTAATAGACTCATGTTTGTTTATTAATTTTGCTTGGAAAAGGATAGCTATCCCTGACTTTTTAGACCCGTATCAACAAAGTAGGAATGTGCATTAAGCAGAAATGATAGAGTTTTTACGAGCTTATACATAAAATAATATCATTTTATCGATAAAGAATCTTACACTATAAATTCGAAACATTTCCAAACAAAAACAAAAATTAACGTTCTAGAAATTTGAAAATTGCACAGAGGTTAGTAACGCTGATTTGTGTCCAAATTTTCCTTTCAAATATTGGCGACACGATCGCGCTTGTCAAAGATACAGTATAGAGATGACGCAATAACGACCTGAAATTTATTAATATTGCCACGGCTCCATATCTATTCATGGTTTTGGGCTATCCTATAAAACTAACTTGCCGCGTCTAGGTTATTTCCGCATAAATCAACGCTTACCGAGAACATCCTGACAGTTCTGTTATTTTCCCGATGTATAGTGCGGCCAAGGCCGAAAATAATAGAGAATTGGCGTCTCGCTTCCGGAATATTCCCGATATTTATGTTCAACTGGATATAAATAGAGCGCGAAATGCGTGTTGCAGTTAGTTGATCATTGAGTGTTGGATTGTATAGATCTATTAGTTGTAAAGTTATAAGAGTAGTATTGTGTGTTTAATTGTATACAGGTGTCAAAGAATAAAGAGAGTATTATTTAAAAATAATAAAAGTTGTGCTTTTGTCAGAACCCAAGGGAAAAACGTAACAATATTATAAATAATTATATAGGATGTCCCAAATTCAATCGTGGAAACTATAAGAGATACGAGGTCGCTTAAATTGGGGCT
The DNA here is from genome assembly GCA_016904865.1 of Pissodes strobi. Taxonomy (NCBI): domain Eukaryota; kingdom Metazoa; phylum Arthropoda; class Insecta; order Coleoptera; family Curculionidae; genus Pissodes; species Pissodes strobi. Next base: position 252,115 of record MU182275.1, on the reverse strand, counting down.
AAATTGCCTCTCCCCTGTAATAATGACCACGAAACGCCACTGGTAACAGTTACTTCTAAAAGTATTATTGAAGTGAAAATTTCTTTAAGCGCGTTCAGCACACATTTTCCTGCTTAGTGAATGAAACTGAGCCGTCACGCGCGATACGTGATACATTCAACTTCATTTTTCTCGAAAACGGCTGAGATTTCCCAAGTTCTTACGAACGTTTGGAAACCGCCGCGTCGCGCCGCGCCGCCGCGCCGTCGGCGACGGCGTCGTCAAATTTGCGGTTTCTCAAAATTTTTCTTTGACACCCAATAATTAAACAATTTTCTTGAACGGTAAAGGTCGATAGGGAATTTCTAAGAGAAAAACTCTCTGAAAGGTCTTTGCCACGAAAATGTCAGGAAAATGACCCTTTTGGGCAAAACGAAAAAAAAAACGATTTCTTGGTAAAAAAAAATTGAAGTTTTTATTTTTTTTATTGAAAATGCCGAAATGGTGATTTTTTTTAATTTTCAGTTTAAAAGATCTGTTTTAAATGTATGTGCCAGCCAACGCATAGCTATTCTCAGGTAATTAATCTTAGATTTGTAAGCCTCATGTTCTCTGCTATTAGAAAGTTACGTAACAATTTTCGGTACGAGATTGAGAAATACGAGACAATCAAAGTTAAATTGTAATATGTAGAAAATCGCAAACGATTTCCAAACTTCTCATTATTTCGGCAAGCTTTTGATGCGCTAAAGGAAATTTGAAGGGATACCTACGTCTTCCAATGTTTTGATATAACTCTTAAATTAAAATATGTAGATTAATATATTCAATTGTCAAAATGTGATTACAGGCTGTTTCTGGTGGGATTTTATGGCAGAGAACGAAGTAAAATTTTACTTTTAGCATATCGACATGTATAGTAAGTTGTAAATGTTACAAAATACAGTAGTGCGATTTTCCCCTTTTACTGGTCGATTGGTGTTATCCATACTCTCGCTACCTTAGGTCTCGTCACCTTACTTCCGTTGTTCCGAGTCGCTCGAAAGATACATCTGTTTGGAGCGCCACTTGACAGCTATGGTATATATTCTTTTTGGGGGAATTGGCAGATCTTCTCGTCTGGACCCTCATAGCTCTCAGACAGAGAAAAGCGACCAATTCGGTATTTAAAATTATCGTGGTTATTTTTGACCATCCGGTCTGCTTTCTTAGTGGAATTATTCGGTAAACATACAGTCCAGTGTAGTTTCTGAAATTATCGTCGTATCGTTTGATGCCGATCAAGATGTTTAACGACTAGTGTGGTTATCTTTCCTATGAAAGAAAGGTTTGTTACATAGTGCCTCTATATTGAAAAGTGAAAATTATTTACAATTTAATTAGGGACCTTCCACTACCTCCGGAGAGATCTTCGGCTACCTCCCGTGAGATCTTCTGTGCAAAAGAATTACTTCTCTGACCTTTCATGAGCCTTTCTAAGCCAACCTCGCGAGTTCCTGGTATGATTTAGCCGTACCGAAGCCTTTTATCAAGGTGATGCGATCGCATGATGGAGACGTACCTGTGCAGGAAGCGCCAGTGTGTGCAAATCTACTAGATACAAGTAAAATCTACTTTGTTTCATATTACAGATCTTTCTAATATCGTTATATATAATTTTGATTAATAATATATCGTTAAACGATTGTAGGTCATTTGCTTTCCTTATCTTATGTATTATCGTTATATATCATTTTGATTAATGAATTACCGTTAAACAACTGTAGGTCGTTCGATATTTATATCGTTTATATTATCGTTATTTTCTCGTTTTCGTTTACTGATCTTGCCGTTTTTCTTATCTAGCTTAACTTAAAATAGCTTAGGCTTTCCAAATATTATCGTATATCGTACCTATTAACGTGGCTGGCAACTTTACTTTAATGAATTTACTGTTAAACGACAGAAGGTCGTCTATTTTCTTATATCTACCTATTTTCAATATTTCTCGTTTTTGTTTAATGAGCTTACCGTTCTTGCTTATCGAGCTTCGGTGATATTTTATCGCCTGTTTCCAACCATAGTTTCTTAGAGATATTTATTTTTACTGTAATCATCTGTACGCCTCATAGCTGTAAACGGGTTTTATTTAGCTGCAATTTGCAACTCTAAGTTTTCGCCTTAAAACCGTAATCGAACTGAGCTCAATTCATTCTAACCGTAGGTACTTACAGGTTAAAAATAAATACAAGTGTTTTCCGGGCTGTTAGGCCGTGGTCTAATGGAAATTCTTCCAGAGCTTTCGGCTGCAACTGCGGCAGCCATCCTCAGTGGCGTCTTGGGCGAAGTGTTCTCGTCTGCGTCCGTTGAGGTACTGATGTGTCCAACTGGAATCGCGCCGTACTCATAGGCAACGGGCGGACGGAGGACTGAACGGTCTCCCTGTTTGTGGTAGCGAACGGTTTTGGTTGTGACTCTTGTTTCGACCGCGATTGGAACAAGAACTAGTTGGAGTTCCTAGGACTGAGCTCTGCGTGTTTCTTTCGCTTTAAGATCGCCCGATCACTTCTATTTTGCATAGGACTGCTTTTTACCCAAGTGGTAATCAGTAAAGCCCGCTATAAGCCTAGTGCTTCTTGTTTTCTAGTCGCCGGGGACGTAACCCCGGCAACAGCCCTTGTTATGGGCGAGCCAACGGACGATGAGGACACAATGTCCAATATATCGATGGAGTCGATCTCCGACCGCAAACTCACTGACGACTCATTACGTAAAATCCGTAACAGATGTAAATCGTTCGCAGAAGTCTGCGTACAGTGTAGGCTCGACTACGAAAGTCTTAGAGATTAATCGAGTCTTTCTAATAACGAGGCATCTAAATTGATAACCAAAGTGCGCCAACATGTAAGGGATACACACCCCCTTAGAATAAAGAAATCAGTGTCCTCAAAAATTGACACAGGAAAGAAGAAATGCAGTCCAACCAATTTGCAAGGCTCTGAAAACGCAAAAAAGTTGAAGGTCACTCAAGGTGACCGGCAACTGCCGCAAAAAACGAAAGACACTTCTTTCAACCTAACAACCGGCAACTCGAGTAAAGAAACCGACAACGACCCCAAAATTATGCCTCCACCACCACCCCTGACTAATGCCACTCCTGCGCTCCTGGTAGGTGAAAAGCAAATTGATACCTTTAAAACGCCATTCAGGCAGATCCCATTCAAGAAAAATTTCAAAATTGTACAATTAGACATGGGCCAACCCCCAGTGAATACTTCTAATCAGTATCAACCCCTCCAGGACATTGACACGGAGGAGGAAGATACAGTGAGCGTCGCGTCTACCTCAGCGTCTACTGGGGTAAAGCGAAAAATCGCTGCAAGTAAGCAAACTAAAACTGTAGCCAAACCTAAAATTGCACCCCCACCCCCGGTAGTCATCAAAGGTCGCCCTGCCGACCATAAAGAACTAAGAGAAGACTTGAGAGCGCTGCGTATAAGCAAATACCAGCTAAAATACACAAAAAATAGCGTCATTGTCTACTGTGAAAACGCTATAGACCTTCACACGCTAAAGCGCGCACTTGATCAAGAACGCACCGAGTACCACTCGTACGCCGAGACGAACGAGAAAACAAGAGCCTTCGTACTCCGGGGCCTTGATGGCAACATCAAGCCCGAAGAAATCTTAGATGCGCTCAAAGATGAGCACAACATAGCACCCAAGAACATCTTCGAAATGAAGAAGACTAGACAGCCGATGTACCTAGTCGTACTCGGCACAGACTATACAATACGAAGACTTAACAGCGAAGTGAAAACCCTCATGCACGTACGCATATCTTGGGAAATAAGGAGAACTGGCAAGCCCGTGCTGCAATGTAAAAATTGCCAGCAGTACGGACATGCCAAAACATATTGCAACCGCAAAATAGCATGCAGCAAATGTGCAGGTCAACACGATATTACCAATTGCCAACAGGACTTCCTCAAATGCGCTAATTGTAATGGCCCGCATAGATCCGTGGATGAAATGTGTCCTGTTTACATTTACAAACTGAATATAATCGAAACTGCAGCAGCTAAGTCAAAACAACCGACTAAGCAAACATACAAGCCAGCACCGCCGCCAGCCAACCCGGCTTGGCGTGGCAAACCAACTACTAGAGCAGCTGACGGTCCACGGGGCCAAGGGCTAAGCAATGCCCAACGACCAGAAGAGTATCAACAACAATTTCCACCACTACGTAGCACTGCGCGCCTAACTAAAGAGAATGTAGCTAAACAAAACGCTGTAAATACACAGGTTAGTGGTACTACTCGTGGAAATCATGCTCAAAACAGTAATCAATTTCATGCAAATAATCAAACTGTAAACATTTCTAACTCTTTGTCTAACTTAAATAATGCAGTAGCTAGGATAAATAGCCTAGTGAACCTCGAGCAGTTATTTTTAGCATTGGATCACTATTCGAATATGTTGGAAGCGTGTCAGGGCGATAAAGCCGAAATACTTCAGGCCTCGATACGCTTCTTCTCATTCGAGTACTCCAAATTCAACATATAATGATTAGCGTAGCTAGTTGGAATTGTCACGGCATCAGGTCCAAAATGGGCGAATTTCGTAATTTTATGCAAACTACCAACTTTCAGGTTGTTTTTCTCAATGAAACGAATTTAGCTCCGAATTTTACTTTTAAGATTCGGGGCTATAATATCGAGAGATTTGATAGGCCAGATCGAAACGGAGGAGGCGTGGCATGTCTCATACACAAAACTCTGCGGTACCGGCGCATATATAACGTGCCCACTACCATCGAATACGTCAGTATTGAACTAGAGAGCGGACTGCGTGTATGTGGCTGCTACGTACCACCGGTTCTCCGCCTCACGGCAAACGATCTCCTTGCATTACTGCCGCAAAACAGAGTATCCCTGCTGATTGGGGACTTGAATGCCACGCACGCCGAATGGGGCGGCGTAACAAACAGCAGGGGTAGATTATTTAAGGGGATAATCGAAAATAACCTGGAAATGTCCTTTCACCGAACTCCAAATCCCACATATCTACGTAGCGATTCGTTCCTGGATGTAGCTATTACCCGGGGAGCGATAAGAACCACGCAGTTACTAGACATGAACACCTTAAACTCTGATCATCTTCCAATCAAGATTAGCCTGTATCATAGGGTCCCCATGACGAGTGACACCGTCGTATCCTACAGGAATATTGATTGGAGAATGTTCAGAGCAAGGTTAAACGAGGTAACAGTCGTCCCGGAGCAAATAGAGACAATCCAGGAGCTAGAAAATGAAGTAGACAAGCTTACTACTAACATCCAGCGCATCCGTGATGCAATGTGCCCTAGGGTGACTATCCACCCTAAGACAGAAACACTCCCTGATCACATCCTTGATCTAATTTCATATAGAAACCGAGTTCGACGCCGATGGCAGAGAAACCGGACACAAATGGGATCCGCTCGCATCAATGCGCTGACGGAGGAAATCAGGATAAAAATCCGGGATCATCGTAGTCAAGCCTGGCTTGACTACATAAATACTATCAAAAGAGAGGATGGCTCGCTGTGGAAGCTGGTCAGGAAGGTACGCGGAGGTAGTACGCCTATGCCCGTCATCAAACACCGTGGCGTAGACATGGTGGACGATGCGGGAAAAGCGGAGGCCTTCGCCGACTACCTGGAAGGCGTCTGCAGCGAGGCGCCTGACACTCTCCGTGAGCAAGCCGCCTATAGTCAGACAACAAGGAAATTCCTGCAACAAAAGTATCCTATTCCCCCGTCAGTACTGGATAAGCTGAGAGTCACTCCGGCGGAACTCCGCAAAGCTCTCTGCCGTCTGCCGAGAAATAAAGCTCCCGGCCCGGATGGTATTCCGAACATAATCTTAAAAAATCTACCTAAAAAATCATTAATCCATCTATTGCATATTATTAACGCGGTAATCAGGCTGCAACATTTCCCTAAACCCTGGAAAGCAGCGTGCGTGATCCATTTCCCGAAACCGGGTAAAGACCCTACACTTACATCATCATATCGGCCGATATCGCTGTTGAATACCCTCGGGAAGGTGGCTGAGAGGCTAATCTTGCCGAGGGCCAACAGAGCTATCGAAAAGCTAGATATCATCCCCCCGGAGCAGTTCGGTTTTCGCGGCAGACATGGCACTGTCATGCTTGCCGCGAAAATCGCGACTGACGTGTACGAGGGATTTAATAACAAACAATCTACAGCAATTTTATTCCTGGACATAGAAAGGGCGTTCGACAGGGTATGGCATGAGGGGTTGCTATACAAGCTACTTGTTAACCATAGTATGCCACCTTACTTAGTATCTCTCATAGGATCATACCTTGCCGAGCGCACTTTCGTGACTAGGGTTGGAAAGCACACATCAGCTAGCAGAAGACTGCGCGCTGGAGTGCCTCAGGGCACAGTCCTATCACCGCTGCTTTTCAATCTTTTTATTGCAGATATCCCGTCTCATCCTGAAACCTATACCGCCCTATTTGCCGACGACACGGCAATATACTCCCGGAATCCCATAGCTGAGGTGGCTAAGTCTAAACTGGGTGATCACATGAATATGCTAATTCCATATTACGAGAGGTGGAAGGTCTCCCTAAATACTGGAAAAACTGAACTTGCAATAATATCGCGCAAGAAAAGGGACATTGACGTAACACCTCTCGTAATTGGAAACGCACAAATCCACCCTAAAGATAAAGTTAAGTATCTCGGCTTTATTTTTGACAATAAGCTGAATTTCAGCAAACACATAGCAGCAATTACGGCAAAAAATGAAGCCATAAAGAAAGGCCTTGGAGTGCTTATAGCAGGGAAATCCTACTTAAGCCCAACAAATAAAATCATCCTGTACAAGTCAGTAATAAGACCTGCGCTACTGTATGGCTCCCCGGTGTGGTGCTCGGTGGCCCGAACACATCTAAGGAAACTTCAAATTATCCAAAATAGATACCTGAGAGCGGCGTTTTCCCTTACTTTGCGTGATCGAGTGAGAACAACGGACCTGCATGCGTGGGCTAGAGTCAAATACGTTGAGGAACATATCGACGACCACGCTTGCAGGTTCTTCGAGCAGCAGATTAAGGGATCGCCGCTGACGGCTAATATTGCAAACAGGAGATACGACCCCGAGCATCGCACCCCACACGGAACCATATATGGCAAAACGTCGATGTTCTACAAACAATTAAGACCTCCTTAGCTCAAGTATAATATATAACTATCACTTTCAATCCATTCATCCCACTTTCTAATGATTTTCTAAAGTTAACTAATTTTCACAGTATCAGGAGAGCAGAGGTGCACAACCTTCGCGGGCAATGTGCACTGATGCTACCTGATTGGCCAGCCGACCATGTTCGGACATGGGGGCGGGGCTTGTCAAGGGACCTGCTCCGCATATAAATATGCTGCAGCTCGACCCATATACACACTTGACTGCCAACCACCGAAGCATCCTTGCTCCTGCAGCCTGATCCGTCGGACTCGTCCGTCGCGCCTTGATGTAATGATAATTGAACGTACTGGAATAAGCTTGTGCTCTACAAGCAATACATTGTAAATAGCTGTACATAGTATATATACACTACATGTTGTATATAGTGTGATGTCCTTAGATTTATGACCGCCTGCTCAAAAGAGCAGTTCAAGCAAGGTTTTTATTGTAGTTTTCCTTGCATAACCAACATAGTACTAATAATAACCTCCTAAAAACAGTATTACCCAACACCTGGCTTCGGCTAATCTGTAAATAAGCGCCATTGAAGGGGATTGCACCCAAGTAATGAGCATACCACTAGTAGTACTACTGCACTTAGGATAAGTAGGATAAGAACGTCCCCCTTATGGGTGCCATGTACGGTTGGCCATGGCGTTGGAGGAACAACGCCAGGCGAAACAACCTAAAAATTAGGTATTATATATTATATATATAAGCCTAGGCATAGTTAGACTAAGTTTTGTAGTTGTCAAATTATTAATGTTGAAATAAAATATATAATGGTAATGGTTTTGGTTGTGTGTTGTCTAGTACGGAATGCCATATTTTTCGAACTTGTAACCCTTCTTCCTTCTTATTAAAGTTGTTTTTGTGCTTATGAATTTCTATGGCTTCCCGGTTCAGTCTGGCATGATAGTGTGTGGCCCTTGACAAGACTTCTGTTTCTTCGAAAAGAATCCTGTGGTTATCTCGCGAAAGAGTGTGTTTGGCCACGGCTGATTTTTCCGTTTCTCCCAGACGACAAGATCTTTTATGCTCTGATAGGCGTGTGTTAACGCTTCGCTTTGTTGTTCCAATATAGACCATGCCGCAAGAACAGGGAATTCTATAGACACCGGCCGAAGTCAGTGGGTCTCTGGCATCCTTTGCTGAGCGCAAAAGTTCCTGAATCTTCTTGGTGGGCTTGAAGATCGGTCTTATGTTTTTCCCTGCTAATATTCTGCCGATGCGGTATGTCGTTCCTCTTATATATGGGAGAACCGCGAAGCCTTTAGGTGGTGTGTTTCCTTCTCTGTCATTTTCTTGTTTTCTTCTCTTCGGTCGCATAGCGCGTCGGATATCCTGCTCACGATAACCATTAGCCTGCAGAACTGTATTAAGGTGGTTTAACTCTTCTGCTACATACTGTGGCTCGCATATCCGGTGCGCTCTGTCCAAGAGTGTTTTTATAACCCACCGTTTCTGTCGTGGATGGTGATTGGAAACGTTCTGAAGGTATCGGTCCGTGTGCGTGGGTTTTCGGTATACTCTGTGTCCTAGGGTCAAATCAGCTCGTTTCGTGACCAATACGTCGAGGAAAGGAAGTGAGTTTTCATGCTCGATTTCCATTGTAAACTGGATACTTGGGTTACACATGTTAAGATGGTTTAAGAAACGATCCAGCTCCCTCCTTCCGTGTCCCCATATCACGAACGTATCATCTACGTAGCGCAACCAGCAACTCGGGCGTTTTTCCGCGGATTGCAATGCCGTTGTTTCGAATTTTTCTATAAAGAAATTGGCGATCACCGGGCTAAGGGGACTTCCCATGGCTACACCATCCCTCTGCTCATAAAAGTTATTATTCCACTGGAAATATGTCGATGTCAAACAATGGTGAAACAGGGTAGAAATGTCATCTGGGAATTTGCTTCTCAGTTCTTGTAAAGTTATTTCCAAGGGAACATTGGTGAATAGTGACACCACATCAAAACTGACCAGTATATCCGATGGTGACAGAGTAATGGTCTTCAGCTTCTCAACGAAATCTGTCGAGTCCCTCACAAAAGATGGCGTGAGCCCAATGTACGGCTGTAAAATACTCGCAAGATGCCGGGCTAGTTCATATGTAGGTGAGCCAATGGCACTTCAATGGGTCTAAGAGGTACTTCCGGTTTGTGGACCTTTGGTAACCCGTAAAGTCGTGGCGGAAGCGCTTCAGACTTCGTCAACTTGTTCTTTACTTCTGGTGCCAGTGGCGAGGCCTTTATTAGACGGTTTGTTTCTCTTTGGACTTTCTTCGTAGGGTCTCGTGGAAGC
>MU182275.1:200143-217594 GCA_016904865.1 Pissodes strobi | reverse complement strand
CCGATTCAGGTACGTCTTGATTTCCCTGGATTGCAACTGGAGTTATTATTTCAAATATTTTTGCATCAGTTGTTTTCTCTATGTCTGGAGGTAGCAATGGAGGACCTCCTCCTGCCCCTTGGCTGTGTGTTTTCTCCTTGCTTATCCTGCTTTTTACACTTTTTTTTTAATACCTGTCCATGCCTATTAACAACAGAAAGAATGAAAGTAGGACAAGGAAATTACAACTTACAGAGGATTTACTGAAATTAATTTAACGTTATAATCAAAATTTTAATGTGATTGTAAATTACATAGGCTGGAATAACATATTTGTCGATATCCAGCAGATACCAGCTTCGCACCTCAGTTAGCACAATACATGATATGTTTAAATACAAAATTAATTGAACAAAAAACTACCTTTCTCCACTGCTTCCAGTCCTTAATGGCCCATCCAGGAATAGCATTTAAGATGCAGGTCACATCTTTCCACAACGCCGTGCTTATTGTATTGGTATAAGTGGCGCGGCGGTTAATTTGCCTTTATACATGTAGGGTCGCGGGTAAACAAAATCTACTAAAACTTCTTTTTGTTTAGGACTTAATTGTCTAAATAGAAAACATTGCACTTTCCAAATTTAAATTTGATGTTTTGATTAACTAAACAAAAAATGAGGTTATGTGTGACGTCCGTCAAAATTTGCTGCAATTTAATTGATTGAACAAACTGGCAACGCCGTTCCCCGATGAGGCTCCCTCCCTAACACTCGCCGATGCGTTCGGTGTTTCAAGAATACGGCGTTTTCTATTGGGGAGCTTAAATGAGGGATCACTCCCCGGGAGCTCCCAGGGACCGCTCCCTTCTCTTGCTTTCAAGAATAAATAGGGGTCTAGGACGGACATCTACTGCTGCTTGGTATATACATACAACAAAAAGAAACATTTTTTTATAAATGATTGTAATAATATTACAACTCTAATTCTAGATTGGAATAACAACATTGTTTGTAAAACTTATTTCTTCAATTATATTTAAACAATGTTAATTTATACCGTTGATTGGTTACTAGGCGCCTATTAGTCAATCAACGTTTATTCACAATTTACCGACTTTTTATAAAATATTGATTTTTGATCTCGTTTGCTTTTAATGAAATATGCTTATTAAGTCAAAAACCATACAACTTTAATACCTCGATACGCTATGTTATATAAGTCCAGTTCTGTTTAAATTAAGACACTGTATTGTCACGAAAAGACTTAGTTGCGCAATGCACGGGTAATCATAACGTGCAAGAAAAAGACAAATATATGACGCGTAGGTCGACGCCGATCATGCAACTGTTCACCAATAGGGGGTTGTCTTCGAGACGGCGCGGCGGGAGAACGAGGAACGAGGGTGAACGAAGGCTCCCGTACGAGCGAACAAGAAACAATGAGTCGAGTTAATGTCGCTGTTAGGTTATTGTAATCTTTTTTACATCAAAGATATGTATTTCTTTAAATAAATGTTAAGTTTAACGAGTAAAGATCGAGTGTTCTTAGAACTGGTCCTTCGAAATATTCAGAATCAACAATGCTTATTCTTGGTTTGAATAATTGCTAGTTTTAGCTTTCGCATGATGCGTCCAACCTACGAAAGTTGAACTTTGAATTATAATATTTTGATCACAATTTTGTGTAACAAATAAATATAAAATATATTATACTTAACTTTAATTTTTAGCTTCTTTCTTCTGACTTGTCCATTAATTATTGGTGGCTAGATTGCATTCTCTGAAAGCTGCAGCCAAAGTATCCATCTTTGCATCGTGTAGCTTTGTTGAGTATCGATTTGTCAGTTTTTGCCTCATCTCTACTTAAGCGGGTACTCGGAGAGTACTCATGCTGGTGTCATCGGTCATAGTGCTTTTTTCTGTCCTTTGATTGGTACCTCTGTCAAGTCGTCAATCTTTGATGCTTAGTGATAGTAAAATGCAGTCGTGGTCGTGTGACTCGTGTGTCGATTTCGTTCTAAGGTGGCATTTGGCGTTGCGGAAGATATCGCCTAGATCTAAAAAATTATATTAAAAATTCTGGAATGTATAAAATGGCGAAGAATTGTGTTTGATTGTGCACCTATTGGTCGGCTTGTGTTTCTGCTGAATGCAGTTTTGCAATATGACCGGAAATATGCCTGTGCTATATGAATTAGACAGGTGCTATCAAAGGTAAGCGTTGTATTCCTTATAACCATTGTCTGCGGAATGTTATTTAATGAGGATGGATGATAGAGCATAGAAAAACTCTAATCTAAGGGTATTTGATGCATGTGTTTGAATCTCTTGGAAATATTTCACGTGGTTTCTTTACTGGCTATGAGGTTAGAGTAGGGTCAGTAGGATGTGGTCAGTGTCAATGACCCATTCGGCATTGTACTCGATTTTATGAAATTTGAGGCTCGGATATTGGAAAGAAAGGTTTTATAGAAATGTTATTTATTCCTGTCCAAGCTGTAGGTAACATCTATTACTGTCAGTTTGACATGTAAGTAATTATGTGAAGATTCATTATTACTTTTTTATGTTACAGAAGCATGGAATAGAAATATTAAGAGCCCCAAAGCTAAATGGCTTAGTTATGTTCTGGTGAACTTTCATTGCTGACATGTTATTGTTTCCAGCGTTTTCAAGTTGTCCTCTGCGGTTCCATGGAATGGTTTTTGTAGCATATGCTGGATCCTCTAGTATGCTTCCTGCAACTATAGGTAAGTAGCATAGTTTATTGAGATGATTGTCTAGCTTTAGTTTTATTCATGTTTACTGTCTCGCCTTTGATAATCCTTTATATTATTTTCAGTCGCTGCCAGATATCAAGTGTCCCGCTGCAGCTGTCTCAATTATTGTGTTATATTTTATATCAAACTGCATATACCTCATAATATTTAGACATCTTTTGAAATGGTATTGCTCTTTTCTCAGCTTTTTTTTAGATATATATTTTTTAGGCATTTCTATGTTTTTTAGGTCTTGGTCATATTAATTTACAGATACTAAGTAATAAAATAATAATAATAATAAATTAATATATTTTAACAATTTGCAACTTATTCTCCCCATTTCTTATACACTAACTACATAATGTGGATAACTTCTACTTATAACAAGGATCTCGGTTCGTATCCTCTCTTCTCAAGAATGGGCTCTTATCCCCAAAAAATATATCTGTAGGTATCAAATCAGGATGGTATCTCCTCTACGAATACTTAAATGATATATATTATTAAAGTAGTTCATAACAGATATGGCGATGTGGGCTGGTGCTCCTCTTGCTGCCCAATAAATTGTTCATAACAGTTCTTCTATTTCAAACTGAAGCAAATGTAAGTATCTATCTCCTGTTAGGCAGCCCTGGATGAATATTGGCCCAAGTCCTTTATTTTTATTTATTCCACACCAAACATGCTTGTATCCTTACAAGTTGTATCGCAGACCTAGCAATTGTTCACATTTTAACACAATCCAACATCATACAGCCTATTGTTTATCATAGTTGCACCATAGCGAGACTTACATATATGTTACTAATTAATCCTATCACGTTTGGTTTTTTCCGTGACGCCACGCCTTGGTTAGCATGCAGGAATACGGGATCGATCTAAGTCAAGTAAGAAGAGATGATAAAGAAAGCACTTCAGTTAAAAACAATAACAATGCCTATTGGTCAAAGACTTAATAAACAATGTCTATTGGTCAGAAGCTTAAATAGATTATATTATACCCAATTACTAAGGTGCCCATGTTCTCTAGATTGAAGTTTATTTTTTAATTGTTTATAGGTCTTTGGTCATTGTTTTATAAATATAGTTTTCTTAAGAGTTGTGTTGTGTTTTATTTATAATTAGTTTATATTAAGTACACTCAAAGATCATACTGCACTTGAACTACTTGACAGATTCTACTTTCAAAATTATCTTTCCCAGAACGTTGACAAATCTATCATAGATTCGACTTTTACTACTGCGGATAAGCAACTGCTGCATTTCACTACCCTGTGTACTGCAAAACTCAGGTTTGGGTAAGGAAAAAAGTATAGGTAAGGACCCAGACGTACGAGGATCTGGATTTTAGATGAGACGCACTGCCGAACTGATGGTTAATCATTATCATCATCATTTAGCGCTACAACCCAGGGTCTTGGCTGACTGGACAACTGTTTTCCAGAAGGTACGATCTTCCATCAGTCGACGGTCGAAGGGGATGTTCATTTTGCGGAAGTCTGATCTGACGTTGTCTCTCCCTCGCAATCTGGGACGTCCGAGTGGTCTTTTTCCTGTTGGAACCTCTTCCCATATCAATCTCACAAGCCTTTGATCGTCAAGCCGTTGTAAGTGGCCTGCCCATCTTAAACGGTGAGCTTTGATTTCTTGGATGATGTCACTGTCGCTGTACAGTTCTGCTAATTCAGCGTTGGTTCTAATGCGGTACTGGTCGGTTCTTGCATCGCGGAGGGGGCCATAAATCTTCCTGAGGATTTTGCGTTCGAAGCGTCGCAGTTTTTCTTCGTTGGGCTTGGTCATTGTCCATGTTTCGCCCCCATACGTTATTATTGGTCTGATGATAGCTTTATATATAGTGACTTTGGATTTTCTTGTCAGGGTTTTAGATTGAATCAGATTTTTTAATGCATATAGGCAGTTGTAGCTGTTCACTGTCACGTTCTGTCCTATTCTATCCCTACGTCCCATTTGGTTTACGCACATGTATTTGGTCTTATCTTCATTGACCTTGAGCCCCACTTCTCCTACTGACTTCTCGATTTTATTAAAAATATCCTTTACCGTTAATACAGTGTCTCCGATGAGGTCAATGTCATCCGCGTAAGCTAGTAGAAGTTTGGGTCCTTTAGTGGTTAGTAGTTCGGTTTTGATTTCGGCTGTCCTGATGGATTTTTCTAAGACAATATTAAAAAGTAAGGGTGATAGGGCGTCACCTTGTTTTAGACCGTTACTTAAATCAAATTTGTTGGATAGGCTCTGGTTCACTCTAACTTTGGATACTCCTCCTTCCATGCAGATTTTGGTCATCTGAATAAGTTTCCTGGGGATTGAAAACTCTTCCATTGCATTCCACACTTGGCTTCTCTCTATGCTGTCATAAGCTTGTCGGAACTCTATAAAGAGGTTGTGTATCGTTCTGTTGTATTCCCATCCCTTTTCCAGGATTTGTCTTAAAGTGAATAGCTGGTCTATGGTTGATCTCTTAGCCCGAAACCCCGCTTGGTACTCTCCCACGATGTTTTCTGCGAATGGAGTAAGTCTGTTGAGTAGGATGTTTGACAGTATTTTGTATGCCGTGTTAATCAGTGAGATTCCTCTGTAGTTGGCGCATTTCGATTTATCTCCTTTTTTGTGGATATGCACTATGATGCTTTCCTTCCATTGTGTTGGAATTTTTTCTTCGGTCCATATAAGTATTATTAGCTTATAGATTTGTTGATGAAGTGCGTTACCATCGTATTTTAGAAGTTCTGCGATTATGCCATCAAATCCTGGTGCCTTGGAGTTCTTTAGTTTCTGTACAGCTTTCTGGGTTTCCTCAAAAGAGGGCTCTTCGACTGGTAGGTAAGCTGTCATATACGTTTTTTTCTTTATGCGGTTCATCATGTTCGACATTTAGTAGTTTCTCAAAATGTCTCTTCCATTCTTCCGACAACTCTTCATCGTTTAAGAGAATACGGCCCTGTTCGTTTTTGAGTGCTGAGATTGATCTTGGTTTAAAGCCTCTTTTTTCAAAGGATATTTATTGCCTTGTAAAAATTTCGGGATCCTGGTTTGGGACGATCTTTCTCTATTACTTCGTATATCTGTTGTTCAAATTCCCTTTTTTTCATTCTAATTAGCTGTCTTGTTTCTTTCCGACAGTTTGAGTACTTTTCTATGCTTTCGTTGGATTGAAGTTGTATCATACGCTTTCTTATGGTTTGTCTTTTTTTCTAGCTGTTTTCTACTATTTCGCCTTTCGTCTGCCGGTTTTTTCAAACACATTCTCCGCGGTTTTTATTATTTTATCTGCTGTTACTTCCCAGAGCTTTTCGATTTCATTGCCGTCTTCTTCAAAGTTTAGTTCTTGTTGAACTGATGGTTCGCTAGCTTATTTATATAATAAATTATGCTGATCGTTGCACGTTTAAGGATCATAATCGCTCGCGTTGCTTATAATTTGTACTTAATGTTTACATACTATTTTGCAAGTTCAAGTTCAAACTTAGGACAGGGTGATATTTATTTATTAGCTTGTAACATTTTAAATTTCGTATGTTTAAAGTTACCTTAAATTTGGTTTATATTTCGCACATTTAATATGTTTCGTTGCACATCATCGTGCACGCCATCTTTCAGTTGTACCGCTAAATGCAAAAAATTTCCAGCCTAGTACCTACTTAATGTTTTCAACACGAAACAGTGATTCATGCGATGCGCGGAGATGGAGTGACACCGCGTTGTCCAAAATAATGTTGGTACTATTTCATCGTCTAATGGTACTAGAATAATTGCTACCATTTATTAATTTAATTATTCTTGACTATGGTTCGCATAGATGGTAGCCGGTTTGGGTAGGTTTATCTGTTGCTTCTTTTCTTGTTTGGTCTCGAAATGCGTATTTAAATGTGCAAAATTCCACGCTTTCTAGTGCTGGTTTAGTACTAATGAGTTTAGTATGCTTTTGAAGTTTTTTTGTGTGAAGGGACATTTGGTCGAGGTGTATGGGCGACGGCCATGTCACTTTCCTACGGTCATTTGGTAGAAATGGTCGATAGCTCCTATCTGGAATTTTTCAGACCATTTTGAGCCAAGACTACATAAATAGGTTCTTGTATATCTTATATTTGGTTGCCTATCTAGCAAGAAACCTAGTTTCTTGCTACTAATCCAGTTTGGCTTACCTATCATTTACTTTATTTTGAATTGTCATTAAGGCAAGCTGGCATTGTTTGGTTAATAGTTGGTGGCTTACTTCACCAATTAATTTGTTAATTAATTACATTGAATTAACTTTACACTATTTGATTAATAGTTAGTGACTTACTTTACTAATTAATTTGTTAATTAATTTCATTTAATCATTTTATTTTATTTGATTAATGGTTGGCAACTGTTGGCAATTTACTTCGTTGATAAATTTGCTAATTAATATCATTAAACTAATCTCTCATTCGGCTAATAGTTGGTGATTCACTTCACTGATTACTTTGTTAATTACTATCATTTCATTTATTGTACACTAATTAACTTCATTTAATTATTATATATTATAATAAATTAATTTGTTATTTGACTTCACTAAATTAATTCTTTGATTAACTTCAGCGATTCTTCATTATGATTGAAACATTTAATTGAATATTGGATACTGGATAACTTCAGTATTAGATTGGAAAACTGATCTTAGCTTCTAGTTGTCAGTGAATGGTTTTTCAATTTTATAGATTTATTGTGGTATAATCATTATTGTATAACCTAGCCTAAGAACTTCAATAGCAGGACACCTGATCCTTGTAGTAATTAACAACATTATCAATAAACGTTGACATTGTTTTAAAATTTTATTTTTTTGTTGTTGTCTAATATCTCATTACTTACGTGCAATTTTTTAAAATAATTATTTAGTTATTGAGGAGTGACACCTAGGAAATCAAAGGCAGTTAGCAGTTCAACTGGAGCTGCTGGCGCCCTTAACCGAACCCCATCTCTCACTGAGCAGCAGGATTTGCACACTCTCCTCAACTGCCTCTTCTCATATAACTAGTTTCTGTTTAATTTTGTTTTCTGGTTCCTATTATTTTATATCAACTATAACCTTACTCTCTGATGTTAAACAGAGAAAGAGTGTGGCAAGTCTCCTAAAAATGATTTCTATTGCAGCACTTTGGCATTATTGAATTTTTAATTCACGACCTTTACTAGGCTTTCCAATTTAAATGAATGGTTTGCATTTATCTAGTCGATTGCTTGTGAGCTCTCCAATGCTTTAACGCCAAAGTCAAAGTATTTTGGGCATGAAAAACTAAAAGAAATATAGAATTCCCCAAAATTGCGACCAACTTTAAACATAAATTTATCAGTCTGCTAAAACGTACACGCTCTGTATATATCGCTTGTTTTGGCATATAATAATAGTTCTATAAGAATCAAACACCGTTACATGTCAATGTAGTATGAAAACATGTAACGGATGGAGGTCAAATAAAGTCAGTTATTTCATCTTTAATCCTACATCTATTATGCAAGTCCGTTAAGCTAAATATAATACTACTTATTCGTTTAGATACCTGCATGGTTGTCGTATGACCCTATGGGGCTGCTCCAGGGAAAATTGAGAGGTCTGTAGTCGTTTACGTAATTTGATTTTTTCGGGCTGTTTGACAGGATCGATCGGGCTTAATAACCATTTTCACTGGCTAAGCACATTATCAATCGTACTGTATTCTGGCCATCACTATCGAGGAAACCTTCAAAGTTACAAGCGTTTATAGCAATGCATTTCAAAACATTCAATAGTTCTCTTACCTTCCCGAATAATCACCTTCTCGATGATAATATAAATTAAAACAATCTCATGGATGTCAGAAATATTGGTTTCAAAGTTTGTTGGGCATTTTCCTTGATTCGTCTCAATATTTAATAAGAAAAGTTAAAAATTCAGTCAGGTATAATAACCTTTAGATGAGATGAGGCAGCTGACTTTGACAATAATTATATTTTGCCTAACTTTGAAGGGTACTCTTGGAGTGTTGCCAGGTGTACATGTTTCTCTAGCGATCCTCGTGCGATTTTGATGTGTTTGCAGACCAAGCCAACAAGAAACAACGTAATTTATTGACGTGCTACCATCAGTTTGATGCTAAACGACTGTCTGTGCTCTCGCTTGATGGAAGCAGGCAAGATGATTTAGTGGTTGCGTTGTGTCCCCTAAGTTTGGCAACACTGCCGAGTATTCCCACAGAGACGCAAGCGCTGGGCAAAGGTGCATTTAGGCGTCAATTATTTTGGCGCGCATTCATACTTTTAGCGGTTTTGATGTCACTAGGTTAAAATGGCCGCGGGCCGGAATGAGGTAGTTTCTATTTGATTAGTGAATGTGGAAAATGGTTTTATTGTCGGTTTTTTTTATCCTGCCAGCAATACATAAGATCCTACAGCCTTAAGTACGTATTATTGCGTATTGAAGATGTTATTAAATTTGGTGGCAACCATCTTGCCTATTGGTACAACTTTTTCTGACCCGTGGACATTGAATCTTGGCGTTCGAGGCGGACGATTAACTTGACCTTGACCTCGTTCTCTTTCTTGGTAAACCCTCCTAAGAGGAGGTACTGCGTAAGCCTGATAAAAAGTTTGTGAATTCCTAGTCCGCCCTAACTGGGATAATCTTATTTCGGGCTAGAGGAGTTGGCATAGTTACCAGTTTGGTGGAGTTAATTATTTGACTGTGGATTTGTTGGATTTTGTCTCAAGTAAGGATTTTTTTGGTAACTAGCCACGTGCAGAAGATTCCGGAACAAAATACCCCGTCTCCTTCCTCAAGGAGTGCGTGTAGAAGAGAGTCTTGCTCTCATTCGCCATCATCACAACCCTACGTAACTAGGTAAATATGTATATTTTAGATTTTGTATATACTCATTCCCGTGTGGGATTGCTAGTCCTCCATCGGGCGCCTCCCCAGGTGACGGATAGGGGAACGCTTCCCAGATATGGGTAGTACCGGGAAATAGCCGAGGCGGCCAAAACTAGCGTCTGACTTTGGGAAGCAGCATAGTCAGTACTGGCATGCAGGCTAATAATGAATACATTAGAAAGACTCATGGACAGATACTTCTGAGCGGAGTTGATACCAGAGAGCTTACCAATACAATAGAAAGTTCAGAATACTGGAGTGAGGAAGGCAAGGGGAAACCACATCACTATTTATCCCTAGTATAATCATCATGATGGTAGAAAATAAAGTAAAGGCCCCGAGCCCCCGGCGCCCCTTGATGAGGCAGCGGTGCGAAGAATCTCCGGGTGGAAATCAATATGTAGAATTTCGACCTGGAACGTGACTACTTTATTTGAGGCAGGGAATTTACAGAACCTTCCACTTGAAATGAAAAGACTGGATATCTTGATAATGGGAGTGTGTGAGGCCAGACGGGCAGGTAAGGGTAGCTTCAGATCGAATGGATACACAATTTACCAGTCAGGAAATCAAGACGTTATGCACCGAAACGGTGTAGCATTTGCATTTAAAGATCCTTTACACAAATAGTGCACTATGTAAAAATCGACCTCTCCTATTGGTCGATCCATCTCGTATTACGATATGTCTGCGTGATGCAATCGATTTCTATCAAGAGGTCTTGTGGTGTAGAGGTTTAGATCGTAGGGTCTCACCTGGAAAACGCGGGTTCGAACCCCGTTGCTTTTTTTTATTATTTTTTTAAGATTATGTTTCTAAACAGCTTTTTTTCTTGATTTTGGGTATGTCTTGGGTTAGATTGGGTTAGCACCTGGTTAGTTTCCTTTTCTTGAGCCCCCGTAGCGAGCGAAGCGCGCGGAGGGCCATGCGGATCGACCAATGAGAAAGGCCGATTTTTATATAGTGCACTATTTGTGTAAAGGATCTTATAATGCGTAGCATTTATCATGAAGGATGATATCAGCAGATCGGTCAATAATGTCATCCCAATATCTGATGGAATACTGCTAATTCAACTTCATGCTAAACCTGCACACAATAACATCATACAAGTGTACGCCCCCACAAGGCGAAAACGAAGTGAAAGAACTCTATCAACAAATCAACGACACACTTAAGGACACAACTATCATAATGGGAGACTTCAATGCTAAGGTTGGAGCAGAGGAGACAGATGGAGTAACAGGACAATTTGGGTTGGGAGAAAGGAATGACAGGGGTAGACGACGTTCTGCCAAGAATATAACTTTGTAACAATGAACACCTGGTTCAAACTCCCGAAACGCAGGTTTATTCACATGGAAATCACCAAATACGCAATCAAATTGATTAAGAAATACTTACACGCATTGCACTAGCTCGACGAGCATTTACATCCGGGAAACAAGTTCTGATAGAGAAGTAGCGGAATTGTCGAAAAAACATACACACTAAGCATATGAACAATTCATTAACCAAACGTTAACTGATAACATGATTGACCTGTTAACTAAAAATACAACTGATGAAGTTCTTGCAACAGTTTTTCTTGACTAATAAAGGATCCAATTTATTGACCGAATAACAGTCCGCGTAAAAACAACTTGTTCAAACTTTAGACCAAATAGAAAAGAGGAAATGTCTCGTCGCAACTCGCAAAACAGTCTTGGGATTAAAACGTGCCTCTCGTCGCCTTCGAACTACCCACTTGATGACCGAGCCAAGGAGCCAATCAACAAGCGCATGAAATTTTCTCTCCTCAATTACGCTTTTGTTACTTCGATCGGGTAAAAACTTTATCAAACTTTCCGAAGTTCCAGTTTATTACGCCACGAGCACGATAAAAACTAATTTCGTTCGAGTTAAGATGTAAAATTGGTAACGAGGCAACTTGAAAAAGTATTTGGAATATAATAAAAAAAAAAAACGGTGTGTGCTTGAAATTACACGACAGAATGGAAAATTTCAACAATGAGAGTTTATTGTTATGAAATAGGTATTAAATTTTGTTATGTTCTAGATTTTGAAATTACTTGCCACAACATGAGATTTCGGCAAATAAATCTACTTACTTGGTAACCAGCCTTAAGCGTAGGGTGCCAATTATGTAACGCTATTTGTTAATTGATTAACAGGCGGTTCATATGCCCCGTTTTCTCAACGGGTTCAATAATCATTAAAGGTGTGGGTCAAAGAGTTGGCAGTTAGGTGAGGGCGCTACTAAATTTTTAATTAAGAATATATCAATGATTTTTACACATTGAAATCAGGGCACTAAAATGTAGAAATATACCCCAGATAGGACTATTATAAGATGTAGAAATCAAAGGTATTTGCTAACGAAAGGTACCAAGGTACGTTTGACACTAACTTACCAAAATCAACATAGGGATTGCAATTAAACTATTTATTTAAATATGAAAAACTTACATAACCAATTTAACCCTGCAGAAGTCGCGCGTGGACTGACACTTCGCTTGTGTCTGTTGTTGGCGACGTTTCCGATTTCCACCGCTTTGTGTCACTGCCCCACTAAGTATTAGGATCTGCGTACACCCCTTCAATATCGTACCGGAAGCTTGGCACATGCGTAGCATGTTGTTCGAATCGCTGACGGCGTGGCCAAATTTGAAATACTAGTTTACCCATGTCTTTAGGGTTCAATGAATCGCTTTCAACTGCTCTGGTGATCAGATGTCGTGTCTGTGATACGAAGGTCCGGGTTCGATTCGCGTCTGTGTTTTTTTTAGGTTATGTTTGTAAGTATTTTTTTCTTCATTTTGGGCATGCGTTGGGCCAGTTTGTGTTGACTGCGCTCCCGTAGCGAGCGAAGCGAGCGGAGGGCCATGTCTGTAGTGAAATATTAGAAATTCTAAAATAGTAAAATAAAACGTGAAGCTTCCGGCACGATATTGAAGTGCGCAGAGCCAGTATTTTTCAACTAAATATGTATGTATATAGCCGGTAAATGTCTACAGGTGTAAATGAAGTGATTACTAATCAAAACTAATCTAAATGAATCTCATGACAGCGGTAATATCATTATATCAATAAAAAGTTGTTAAATCAATGAATTACTCTATAAAGCGAGTACAGTTAACCTGTAAGTAATGTAGGCTTTCACGGCCGGAGTTATAAATACAAGTGTTTTCCGGGCTGTTAGGCCGTGGTCTAATGGAAATTCTTCCAGAGCTTTCGGCTGCAACTGCGGCAGCCATCCTCAGTGGCGTCTTGGGCGAAGTGTTCTCGTCTGCGTCCGTTGAGGTACTGATGTGTCCAACTGGAATCGCGCCGTACTCATAGGCAACGGGCGGACGGAGGACTGAACGGTCTCCCTGTTTGTGGTAGCGAACGGTTTTGGTTGTGCAAGCGTTGCCAGCAATTTGGGCACGCGAGGACCTACTGCAACCGGAGGGTGGCGTGCAGCAAATGTGCTGGCACCCACGAAATAATAGAATGCAACGCAGACTTCCAGAAGTGCGTGAACTGCAACGGACCGCACCGGTCTATTGATGAAAGCTGCCCAGTATTCGTATACAAAATCAACATGTTACAAACAAACATAAATAGCAACAAGCCTAAACCTAAACAAAGCTATCGACCAGCGCCACCCCCGAACAAACCGGCCTGGAGAGGCCCCAACCCCCTTGTAGCTGACGGCCAAGCGGGCCAAGGCCTAAACAATGGCCAACGACAAGAAGAGCAGTACAACCGAGCCTTCCCCCCTATAAGAGGCAGCCGAAATCAGCAACAACACCCCTCTAATGTCAATATGAATGTACAGCAAAAGGTTAGTAGTACTATTCGTGCTAATCAAAACAATACAAATAGTAATTCTAATTCAAATATTAACGACATAATGTCTAACTTAAATAATGTAGTTAATAAAATAAATAGTCTAGTTAATCTAGAGCAGCTATACTTAGCGCTCGACTGTTATAGTAACATGCTAGAAGCATGTAGAGGCGATAGGGCGGAAATTATACAGGCCTCCCTACGCTTTTTTACTACCGAGTATAGTAAATTTAACATATAATGTTACAAATACTATGCTGGAATTGTAATGGTATCAGAAACAAGCTAGGCGAATTTCGTAATTTCTTGCATGAATCCAATTTTCAGGTTGTATTTCTCATCGAAACGAATTTATCACCGAACTTTACTCTACGAGTAAACGGTTACAGAATCGAGAGATTTGATAGGCCCGATCGACGCGGGGGAGGCGTAGCCTGTCTCGTGCATGGGTCTCTCCGATACCGGCGCATATATAACGTGCGCACTTCCATCGAGCACGTCAGTATCGAACTGGAGAGCGGCCTACGTGTATGTGGCGGCTATGCGCCCCCGGGTCTCCGCCTGGTCGAAGCCGATCTCTTAGCACTTCTCCCGATAAATCGAGTATCCCTGCTGATAGGGGACTTGAATGCCACGCACGTCGAATGGGGCGGCGTAACTAACAGCAGGGGTACATTATTCAAAAGAATAATTGAGAACAACCTGGAAATGTCCTATCATAGAACACCTAATCCTACTTATCTTCGTGGCGCCTCGTTCCTGGATGTTGCCATCACTCGGGGAGCTATCAGGACTTCTCAGCTGCAAGAGCTGAATGCTCTAAACTCGGACCATCTTCCAGTCAAGATTTGCCTATACTGCAGGGTCCCCTTGGCTAATGACACCGTCATTTCGTATAGGAATATTGACTGGAGGGTGTTCCGGGCGCAGCTGAACGAGTCTACTGTGATCCCGGAACAGCTGACAACCGTTCAGGAACTGGAAAACGAGGTGGAAACTCTTACATCAAACATCCAGCGCATCCGTGATGCATTATGCACTAGGGTTACAGTGCGCCCTAGAACCGAATCACTTCCTGTTCATATCCTGAACCTCATAACTTTTAGAAACCGATTTCGAAGGCGATGGCAGAGAAATCGGACACAAGTGGGATCCGCTCAGATCAACGCGCTGTCTGAGGAAATAAGGGTGCAAATCCGGGATTATAAAAATCAAACCTGGCTATCGTATATTAATACGATAAGCAGGGACGACGGTTCTTTATGGAAGCTGACCAGGCGAGTTCGCGGAGGTATTACGCAAATGCCGGTAATAAGGCATCAAGGCCAAGAACACGGCGATGACGCCGAAAAAGCGGAAGCCTTTGCGGACTACCTGGGCAGCGTCTATAGTACGGCGCCAGACACCCTGCCAGATCAGGAACTTATCACGCAATCCATTAATACGTTTAAACAACGAACCTATCCTATTCCTCCGGCAGTGTTTGATAAGCTGAGAATCACTCCGGCGGACATTCGCAAAGCTCTCAGCCGTCTCCCGAGAAATAAAGCTCCCGGCCCGGATGGTATTCCGAATTCAGTCCTCAAAAATTTGCCCCAGAAAACCTTAATCCAGTACATGCATATAATTAACGCGGTCATCCGGCTGCAACATTTCCCTGCGTCCTGGAAAATAGCGTGCATAGTACTCTTCCCTAAACCAGGGAAAGACCCTGCTCTGCCTGCGTCATATAGGCCCATATCACTCCTGAACACCCTCGGTAAGGTGGCTGAAAGGCTAATCTTGCCGAGGGTCACTAAGGAAGTTGACCGACTGAAAATACTCCCTAACGAACAATTCGGCTTTCGCGGTCAGCATGGAACAGTCATGCTGGCCGCGAAAATCGCGACCGATGTATATAGGGGTTTTACTGAAAAACAGTCAACAGCCCTAATGCTATTAGACATTGAGAAAGCGTTTGACAGGGTGTGGCACGATGGGTTGCTGTACAAGCTGCTGGCAAATTACAGCATGCCACTGCACTTGATAGCACTCATCGCGTCATACCTTGCCGGACGCGTCTTTTCTACAAAAATAGGTACTAGGATGTCTGCCAGCAGGAACCTGCTGTCAGGAGTGCCCCAAGGAACCGTACTATCGCCGCTATTGTTCAATCTTTATATAGCAGATATCCCGTCAAATCCTAACACCCACTTAGCCTTGTTCGCTGACGATACAGCGATCTATTCCTTAAATCCTATAGCGGAAGTGGCGAAGGCAAACCTTCAGGATCATATGCGCTCGCTCATCCCTTATTACAATAAGTGGAAAATCGCACTAAATAACACTAAAACTGAGCTCATAGTCATTACAAGAAAACTGAAAGATATTAATGTCACCCCATTAATAATTGAAAATACCCCCATTCTCCCGAAAAATAAGGTGAAATATCTAGGTATTATCCTGGATAAAAAACTTAACTTTTCACAACACATTCAAGCAGTTATCAGCAAAAATGCTATGATTAAAAAAGGGTTGAACACACTTGTAACTGCAAGGGCATATTTAAGCCCTAGTAATAAGCTCACGCTGTATAGAGCAATAATTCGACCGGCCCTCCTCTATGGCGCCCCAGTATGGTGCTCCGTCGCCAGGACGCACAAAAAGAAGCTTCAAGTTATTCAAAATAACTATCTTAGGGCTGCATTCTCACTCACGCTAAATGATCGGGTTAGGATAGAGGACCTGCATGCTTGGGCAAAGATGGAATACATCGAGGAGTACATCGATGCCCTAGCATGCAGATTCTTTGAGCGCCAGATAGCTGGCTCACCCCTAACGGCTAATATCGCTAACGCTAGATACGATCCCGAAAATCCTGTAAAACACGGGACAATATACAGAGAAATCTCGCTTTTTTATAAACAGATCATGCCACCTTAAATAAAACATCCTTTTCTAATTAATAAATAGCATTATTTATAAAATCAGCCCTAAACTACCCCAAATCTACCCTGTAAATATGTAAATATAATAAATAATCCGCCCCAAATATCAGGAGCACAGAAAACCAACATCTCCTGAAAAACACGTGCGAGGTCTACCTCGCCAGGCCAATCCACGTCGTTCGGACGAGTGGGCGGGGCCTGTGAAGGGAGCTGGTCGAACTATAAATACGCTCAACCTACCATTTCACTATGCATATGATTCCAAGCCACCGAAGCCTCCGTGTATCCGCAGCCGGACCCGCGGTACTCGCTCAGCGCGTCCTGATACCATTTTCACTTGAACAGACTTATCTTGGTTAAGTCCCCACACTTTCTGTACATAATTTTAAATGTATTGTCTTAATTAATGTTGTATATATTGTAAATAACTTTAACTTTATGACTCCCTGTTCAAATGAACAGTAAAAGTAGGGTTTTTTCGTGTAGTTTTCCCTACATAATGCCTCTATGTACAAACGCTGCAACATTTACGACAAATCTATTAGGCTTGATGCCAATAAACCTGTTAGTATCTTTGAAGGGGCTTACCCAAAGAAAGATTAGCACACAACGAATAGTACTGCATACCTAGTTTTAAGTAGTTTAAGAACAACCCCTTAAGGGTGACCCCAGCTGCTGGCCACTGGCAGTGATGTAACACTGCCCGGCTTAACAGCAGATGTAGGAACATTGTCATATTTAAGTCTAGTCTATGTAGTAATGAACAATCTGTAATTGAACATCGTAATATATTGGTATTGGTATTGGTTTTGGTTGTGTGTTGTCTAGTACGGAATGCCATATTTTTCGAACTTGTAACCCTTCTTCCTTCTTATTAAAGTTGTTTTTGTGCTTATGAATTTCTATGGCTTCCCGGTTCAGTCTGGCATGATAGTGTGTGGCCCTTGACAAGACTTCTGTTTCTTCGAAAAGAATCCTGTGGTTATCTTGCGAAAGAGTGTGTTCGGCCACGGCTGATTTTTCCGTTTCTCCCAGACGACAAGATCTTTTAT
>MU182275.1:173055-194463 GCA_016904865.1 Pissodes strobi | reverse complement strand
ATATATTGCTGGCAGGATAAAGAAAGCCGACGATAAAACCATACCCACAATAATTAATCGAACAGAAGCCATCTCATTCCGGCCCGCAGCCATTTTAAACTCCTGACATCAAAACGGCTTAAACATAAGTATGCGGCACAACAATTCACGCCTAAACGTAACTTTAACCAAGATCCTGCATCCTTGTTGGAACCAGCTGCGAAACAACCGGGCGGAGTGGCCAAATTTAAGGAACACAGCGCAACTACTAAATCATTCTGCCTGCTTACATCAAGCGAAACCTCAGACAGCCGCTTAACATCAAACTGATGGTAGCACATCAATAAACTATGTTGTTTCTTGTTGGCTTGGTCGGCAAACGCAACAAAATCGCACGAGGATCGCTAGTGGAACATGTACACTTGGCACCATTCCCAGGGGTACCCCTCAAATTATGGCTACCCACAATTATTGCCAAAGTCAGCTGTCCCATCTCATCTGAACTGTTCCTATTAAATATTGAAACAAATCCAGGAAAATAACTGACAAATTCCGAAACCAATATTTCTAACATCCATGAGACTGTTTTTTAATGTATATTATCATCGAGAAGGTGATTATTCAGGAAGGTAAGAAAACTATTAAATGTTTTGAAATGCGCTGCTATAAATGCATATAACTTTGAAGGTCTCTTCGATAGCGATGGCCAGAATACAGTACGATTTATTGATTGATTATGTGGTAAGCCAGTGAAAATGTTCATAAAGCCCCATCGAAACTATCAGACAGCCCGAGAAAATCAAGTTACGTATACGATTACAGAACTCTCAATTTTCTCTGGAACAGCTCGATAAAAGGCTAGGATCATAATGACAACCATGCAGGTATCAAAAGCAATATAATATTTAGCTTGACGGACTAGCATAATAGATGCAGGAATTAAGGTGAAATAACTGACTTTATTTGACCTCTATCTGTTACATGTTTTCATACTAAATTGATATGTAACAAACTATATGGAAATAAATGTATTTCAGTTTCAATTTGAATTGTATACCGAGCAGGAAATGGACATTCTTCTGTTAATTATTCACAATATTATAAGATAATTCTTGTAATCACTTTACAATCCTTTTTCGGTGTTTTCGCGTGTTTTTTCTTGGCCGATGTAAAATCTATTAAAAATATGCTATAAAAAATCGCTCCTACAAAGTCCCAAAATTGACATGTCTGATACGGATATTAATCGAAAAACTTTTCCAGGTCAAAGGAAGACAAATTATTCCTCAGGAAGTGAAGTTACGGGCATATCGACATTGGAAAACATAGATTCCCATTACGGAGTGACTAAAATTCATGCTCTTCCTAGCGAATAATTTTACGAATATAAATCTTGAGAAACTTATATACGAATATGAAATAGTGAGCCCCTGTGTGTAGTGAAGGGACTATTCGAATACAAATAATCGAAGTATTCGATTCTGGCTTGCATTCGAATGCATTCGATTCTCAACGAAGAATTCGAATACCAGAAATATTCGAATGCGCTGACAACGAATCATCTGCACCGACCTCCATTGGTCGCTGATCATCTGCCGTCTGAGCAACAAATAATAGGTGGCTTTGTTTTGTATTATGGTCAACAATAATCGGAAACGCTATAAAAAGTATAAAATAGAGTAGTTTGATTACTGTGGTAGTTTTTTAATTGTTAAATATTTTTCTTCTGTAGTAAACGTATTATTAATTTTAAATGCGGTCGGCAGGTATGACATACATATTTTTGTAATATGCAGACGATAAGGAGTTTTGGGAATTCAAATTTAAATTATTAAAAAGTGATGATTTTAGTAAATCTTTAATAAACTTTTATATAATATCTAAACAAAACAACTTTTAACCAATATTTCGTTTTTTAATCGTGAATGCTTTCGCTAATCTTTGTACAAGATTTTGCTCTTATGCTTAAATGTATCTAGAATGAAGACTTCAAGATCAAACAATCCAGAATCAGACAATTTGTAAATTTGAATCCGAGAACGAGACTTCGAAGTCACTCGGAATCTCAAGAGGTTAAATCGCTAATTGAAACATTTTTGGGATATCGCGACTAATCCAAATAAGTCGATTCTTTGTATTCGAATAATCATTCGATTCTCAAAAGTATTCGAATGCAAGATATTCGATTCTAAAAATCATCCGATCTTCCCTTCACTACCTGTGTGGGAAATGGGGAAGTTGGTTGCGCGAAGTCACGTCGGCGAAATTTGAATAATTTACTTCGTATATGGAGAAATATATTTAGGAAGATAGTAGTATTTCGTTATTAACCTCAATTCATTTGAGTCCTAGTTTTTCCAGGAATCATATAGGGTGCTACACGCAATCAGCTAAATTGGGCACAAAGCTGCGCAATTTGATGCTGGACTGTAAAGTTTTGAAAATTTAGGAAATTTCAATTAATCACTTCAAAAGAATTTATGTTTTGAAGGAGCATTTCAAAATATAATCCACTTTTGCGTTGAGACTTTTTCTCCTCTGCAAGGTGGTGCTATTAATTTTTCATCTAGATGTTTTGTTTTCGGGACCCATCATCAACTCATTTTTTTTTATCCTAACCAGACGATTTAATTGCGTTTTAAGGGAGATTTTGGGTTCCGAAATTCAGTAATATTTTTCATTTAAGAATCCTATGAAGAATGATATGAGCCAGTGACTATACTAGACTAGGCCAATTTATAGCCTGGGAGAAGCAATACCAAGCCAGAGACATCAAAGAGATGTGCAACTGAACGTTAATAAATCACTCGAGAGAGCGAAAGCTGCCATGCCTTCTTTGTCTGTGTCCAAGGGAACTAAACGCAGATGGCGCACGAGACGGACGCTGTCATTTGCCCGCCAAATTCAAATTAACCATCTTTTTTTTTTCTTTATTTCTTCAAAATTTGGAGGTTTAATTAATTAGATACTAGCATATAACTCAAAATTTCTTTTATTTGGTTTTGATATGTAATTTTCTAATAGACAACACCAATGAATATCACTAAAAGAAATAACTGAATGAATCGACTATGAATCTTCCTTCCCACTCTGATTCTTCCTTCACATTTATTAAATTTAATATAAACATAAATATTTATTATCATTATTAGTTGTAAAAGCTTTTAATTTTCAAGTTGATATGACACAAATTTAATTAAATTGCGACTTTCGATTATTAGTTCTGAGTAATATTTCTTTAACAAATGAAAGCAAGAAGAATCGAAAGTGACATAAGTTCAACTTAATGCCAAAGGAAGAGATCACAAGCCTAAAACATCAATAAAAAATACATATTGGAGATTCCCACTTCAACACGACCCATTTCACTATAACCTTAATTTATGAGAATCGCACAACAAATTACAAAAAAATGTAAGCAGCATAACCAATGAATGAATGAATTAAGTAACTAATGATCTAGGGGGTGTTAATTAATACACTGCGACCGGTACAGATCTATTGTGTCCCCCTTTCCATGGTGCTTTCGTTGGTGTGATTCTTAATCAGATCTCATCCAGCTTCAGGGCTTTGATAAAAGCAAGTAGTCTGGATGTTTCTATGGTTGGAAGAAACATCTTTGATTGCCTGAACCCTGGAAGGCGTTCCTACAGACTGATCCATTTGGTTCGCTCTTCTTTTCTGAATTCTTCCTTGTAGGTATGCTACAGAAAGGTTCAGGTCGTAAAGGCGGAGTTTGTGCTCCTTCTTTTGCCAATTGGTCTGCTTTTTCGGTACCTTCTATCCCAGCGTATCCTGATATCCGTTGAAGGGATAATTTGGACCTAGGACCTAGTTCATTTAGCACAACCAAACAGAGCGGTCATTACAAAAATGCCAAATATGGCCCGCCATCGGCGCGAGTCACCGTTCTGATGCAGCGTTGTCAATTTGAAAATATAACGGGATCTATTCTACTGACAATCCAGGTTCGAACTAAGGAGTAACTGAAATGCAATGCTTTAAATGGGGGAGGGGTAAAAAATCTTCAATAAGACGTACGGGCCTTCTCAAGGTCCACCTACCGACTAAAAACTTCCCCTCTGTTTCAGCTATCGCTGTCGTACTGCTGTGCCGGGCATTCGTCGCAGTGACACTCGTCTTTTCCCCTTTTGTCTAGTCTCTTTCCTCAGCCTCTTTCGACCTCATTATCTCTTGGATCATCTCGTATACTGTGCATCAGTCTTTCTTTGACAGAAGCATCGTGGTTATCATGGTGTCTTTTTGGGGCTAGCTTCCTAGTTTTATTTCCGCCTCCAATCTTTGTAGTTGCCCCCTTGGGCATACGTTCAGAGTGTGCTCAGGTGTGTCTGTTTCGTTGCAATATATGCAGATATCGTCGGTTTTTGTAGTCTTGACGTGTATGTCCTATATGAGCCGTGTCCCGATAGGGCCGGTTTATGTCGGCAATTTACCCCATCGGCGATGTTTGTTATCAGAGTCTTCATCCAGTGCGCTTTATCTGTGTTCAGGTGCCATCTCTCTTGCCACTTTTTTATTGTTGCTTATCTACTCATATTTTCGGGTTTCCTCTCTGTGGCCCATGCCTGTTTTGTAGAGGAGAGTCCCCTCTTCCACAATTAGGTCTACAGGGGGGGGGGGGGTTCCCGTATTTACCTGGATTGCCTCGAATTATACGGTCCTGTATCCGCATGCTACGCTTAGCAGAGCTTTCCTCTGCACGCTTGTTATCATATTTGGATATTTAATGATCCGCATCATGCTGCTCTGCCATATCGGTGCGACATATATGTAACATGCTACGATACCATATAGAAGATAACCTATTCTGGACAAAATGGCAAGGTGATTTAAATGAAATTGGCATAGGACGATAGTAGGGGAAGCGCATTTCTGTTGTGATAGTAAGACCCTCATTTTATTTATTGAAATAGGCTACAAAAATTATATAAACATCATAATAACACTAGTAATGGAAAAACATGATACCTAATCCACTAAGCTAGGTACTTCAAAGCAAATGTTTCATACTTATGTATAGGATTATATCCACAGGCCTTCATGTGAACGGTTAACTTTACACATGGTGTATCATTCCCAGTTTGAAACTACAAAGCTTAGTTATATATCGGTGTTGTCCCCTTGGTTTTCTCTTATTGTGTTGCCTTTCTAAATGGAAAAAGGGAACCCTTCCTCTAATCACGTGGCTCATTTTCTTTATTGCTGCACTAATCGGTCCTATCTATAATATACCCTGACGGCCACCCTCTGGCTTCGACTTTGCTAATTATGGCTCTTAATTACTGATTTGAGTTATTTTATTAATTGCTTTGCTGTTCGGTTCTTGACTATACCTTGATAGCCATCCTCTGCTTTAGACCTGGCTAATTATGACTCCTGAGTACTGGTTGTGAGTTGTCTTGGGTATCTGGAATGCATATGAGCATTTCTTGGAGGGTTGGATCTAAAAGAAAACAGTAGTGGTGGATTGGCTACAGATTAGCAGAGTATTTGGAATGTAATGCATGCATGAGTAGTTATATTGTGAAGTTATCTAGGGAGATCTAACATTGAAATTGGAACTTACTTTTTGTTAATTTGATGGTCATACTGTGGTAATTGTCACGTTGATTTAGATCTGGTAATCCATTATTTTACTTAGGTGACTACGGAATATTTTCATTTTGGGAATGATATTTATTAGAAATATCACTTGTCACTTGTTGGCTTTGGACCATAGACTCATAGTCGGTCGACAAAGGCCGCGTCGTGTCCGTCATTCGATATCGACTCGAGAACCACTCTAATTTGCGTTGCTTAATTGTAGGATTTACTTCTCATACGCTTACATTGGCTGTTTGCATTGGATTGTATTAACGTTTGGCACTCTAGGCTTGTACATTGACAGAGTATTCCACTGATTATCCGTTATTAAATTTCGATAATATTTCAGCTCGGAGTTGATCCTGCACTGCGACAAGGAGACAGTTCTATGTTTCATATAGTTCTGTGGATGTAATTTTGGCGGCATAATTCACAGGTTTCTGGACCAGCGCGTGGTCTTCACGTTCGACAAGTTAACCAAGTGGCGCTCAGGCATTATAACTCACCACGAGCCTTCTCCACTGTCTAAAAACTGGGGGCCGCCATTGTTACCTCCACTAAAGGCTGTACCACTGATTGTGAACTTGGAGATTTATGTGAACTATTGTTGGGTTTGTATTTTGGGTAATACAGTAGGATCGTTTGCATTACTCCAAATAGGACCTGTCTCTTTACGCTCTCTGAGCCCCCAGACATTTGGCATCAGCCGCATGAGGGCCCCCATGCGTTCTGTCGCCCTCTCGCCTGCCATTGCTACCTGCTGCCTGTATTGAAGATTCTCCCCAATTCTTATGCCTAAGTATTTTACATCCTTCGAGGGTTTAATTTCTGTATCTCCTTTCTGGAAGCTAATGTCTCCTCGGTACCTCTTTCCGAACAGGATGACTGCCTCGGTGTTTTCAGGTGCCAATTGAAGGCAGTTCTTTGCCATCCAGCTTTGGATTTTTCTTACGCTGATGTTGACATTTCGTATTAGGTCCTCCGCCTGCATAGCTGTAGCCACTATGGCCAAGTCATCGGCGAAGCCGATGGCTTCCACATGCTTCGGCTTGTCCAACTGGAGTATTGAATCATAGCAACCATTCCACAGTGTTGGGTGCAAGGCTGAGCCCTGGCGGATACCGGCTGTAGTTTGGTAGATGTCGTTCTTGTTTGTTATTATGTAGCGTTCTTCCAGATAGCCTCTTATGATGTTATCCAACACCTGGAAAACAATTATTATAAACAAACCAACTTCAGGTCAGGCCACACACACACAACAGGACAGAAAACAAGCATCGTAACCCAGACAGCCGCAGATGGGGAGGAGCCAACGCCGCCAACCAATCAACGCCAGCGTCGCTACAACCTTCGACTCAGACCTATAAATACGTAGCAGAGTCACATCAATCTTCAGTCTACTACTACTACTTGTCGAAACGTCTGGAATACTCAAACATGAGTCAAAAAGGAACCAATGTATTTTCGGATCAACAATTTTGCATATATGCGAAATAATGATTCTATTATAAAAATAACACTCAGGCTAAGGTTTGAACTTGGTACTTGATTTTAAAAGATAATATCTAAACATGTGATAAAAACATTCAGTAAACCATCAACGAAATTTAGTGCGTGCAAACCGAGTAAGCAACAACTTGATCCAGTAGGTAGTACCTCAACGGCAACCGCTCTCCGGTAGCAAGCTCAAATCTTCTCCGTCTATTCAGAGTCTATTGTACCTCTATGGGAACGACCCTGGATACCCCAACCCAGTATACTAAATCCTCATTCAGACGATTATACCTCTACGGGAAACAACTGATACGGTAAAGACGTGAAGCAATAAGAAGATAAATAAGACCTCTTAAAATTTAACATAAAAACAGAATTAGATAACCTACAGCCCTTTCAAAGGGAAGTTCGATAAGCAAGATAGCCATATCAATAAATGAAACAAGAATTAACGAGAATATAAACGAGAGCCATTAAGCGACGTACAGTCGTTTAACTATACATTCATTAATTAACATGATATGTAACGATAGGTAAAGCAAATGACCTACAGTCGTTTGATTATAAATTCATTAATTAAAATGATATATAACGATAAGCTACATGCGATAAGGAAAGCAAACGATCAGCAGTGGTTTAACTATACATTCATTAATTAAAATTATATAGCGAAGTGCTATATGCGATAAGAAAGCAAACGACCTACTGTCGTTTAACTATACATTAATTATTTAAAATTATCTTTAACGACTATATCGAGAATTAACACATTGACTGTCAATGACGTATTGGAATGTCATGCTAGTTTGTCACCGTACGCCCATGATGTTCCGATACCACAGAAGAAAAAATATTCAGAATATTCTCTCGAAAATGCCGCCTTTGATGTCTTTCAGACAAATTCCTTTAGCGTCGGCCATTTTTAAAGGGGAAATTCCAGGTCCGTATTACGCTTTCTCCAAATTTCATAAACAGATGAGTATTCGCATTATTTTGTATTATTTATCATGTATTTGTCGGATTCTATGTAAATTGTATGGGAGTTTGTATATAATATTTATAGATATGTTTCTGCTAATATCCGAAATACGCATAAAAATATAAAAAAATATGCATAAAACCTAAGCAAATTTGGAATTATTAAAACCCTTAATTATCGGTATTAGACGCAAAAAAGTTATAAAAATTACTAAATTATTTTTTGGATCCAACTGGACCAGATTGGGTTAGTTTCTCTCGTTGAATTCCCAGAGCGGAGCGGAGGACCACACATATGATATAACTTTATATTTAAGTTTTGGTTACCATCGATATTAAGTAAAAGATAATCACTGATAATAACGTATTTCGGATATTAATGGTAACATATAATATAATATATTATATGTATATACAAGGTTTTCCCGCATATTTCGGCGCCCATCTGAGAGTTTATTTCAAAATATATTAAAACGTGGGAAATGCAAAAGTTTCATGTTTTTTCATCAAAAATTTAAAAATATTTCATGAAATGTGACAGTTCTCCAATTTTTTTAAAATGTTTATTATTTCATATTTTTAGGGATCTCTTTTTTTTTTCTTTTTTTAATTTTTTTTCGCCGAAAACCGTGTTTCTCTACCTCTATTGATTATTTTTCTCTTATTTCGTTTTATAATACTTTTATTCCTTTTCCGAACATTTTTTACGCTTTTTTCAATTTCATCCCAATTTTGTTAAAAAATTTTATCTTTTTCATAATGCATATTTTTCTTCTAGTTTTTGCCATCCCCGACCTCGTAGCTGAGCACCTTCGCCTTTTTTTCATCGGAAACTGCGTTGCTCTCACTTCTTTTTTATAATTTTTTTCTTATTTCGTTTTATAATACTTTAATTCATTTTCTGAAGATTTTTTTACGTTTTTTCAATTTTTTTCCCATTTCTCCGAAAATTTTTGGGTATCCGGGGTGGTGGGAGGATGGCTGTATAATTTCAAAAGTGGCGATTGTATATACAATCTAACATTGCCCCATGCCACTATGAGGTTATATGAATAAGGCCAACAATGCCAACCATGAGCACGAAAAAAGGTAATGAATCTAAAACAGTTAATTTTGTCAAGAAATTTCTTCTCAAAATACTTTTAACACAAACACACAAAACCAAATAAAAACAAAAAACTAGCACCTATAGCAGAATGTAATGTCACAATACAAAACACGCAGCACGCAGGCACTGCACTGGTCAAATGTATTAATAATTTTAAAGCAATGGTCGGCCGACACTGATTCCCCACGAACAATGGCTGATTTACGATGCGCGTCGAGGGTGCGCGTACTGGCGAAAAATATTAGAGTTGGGATTCTGATTGTTTTTTCTTCTGTGCCGATACGTCATGTAGACACATATTGAATTTAAATCTGTATTTTAGTCGTCAGCAGTAAAGTCATTGTCTCAGATACGGTCTGGACTCTGGACGTCTCACAAAGACCTTGAACAAAATAACATTAATGTTCATAATTTTTCATATAATAAAAATGCATATTTGCATTTTTTGTTCATTTCGATGAAAATTGTATGCATTTAAATGCGCATATATTGGGGTTTTTCGCTTGCATTTTTTCCGCTCTTTAGTAATGACCATCCTCAAATCGTATGGTCCATATAAGCACGCCCTAACATACTTAAAACAACATTCGAGTATCTCTCTAATCTCATTTTTGAGATAATTATGTTCCAAAATAATGCGAAATACTTTTACTCTTTGTGACTTTCGAGCGTCCAGCAGTTTAATTAAAATTCAGAAGCAATAATCTTCTATTTTCCCGAGCGTCGGCGTCGGACTAATATAGAGTGCAAACTAGGTGGGTGGCGCATCCTGTAAATTTTCATTTCCGCCGTAAGAGTAGTTCCTATTTTGAGCAGGTGCAGGTTGATTGCCAATTTGCCGGCGAATTTTCCAGCGATTTAAACTAATTTTCTTTTCTGAAATATGCGTGGGTTCGGCGTCGATTGCCCCCGGTGTCTGACGCGAATTCCCTCGTGCTCTTCAAAAAATTATTAATTTAGATTAGTTGTAAGTTTTTTGATCAATTGTGTAGGTTGACATAGCATTTATCGACCAAAGTGTCGGATATTTTAAAGACTATGCAATCTTTGTCTTCCATAATATAATATGATATCTAGAAATTTTCTGATTTCGATTTATTAAACCGATCCTCTTTCTTTTTCGTTCTTGACATCAGCCACATGAGGGCCCCCATGCGTTCTGTGGCGCTCTCGGCTCCTGTTACTACCTGTTGCCTATATTGAAGATTCTCCTCAATTCTTATGCCTAAGTATTTTAGACCTAGGCAACGATTGCACTGTAAACGATTTTATATGAATTCGTACCAGTTTATGGGTGCCAATACTGCGAATACGAACAATTGGATGCCAATCGTATAGTACGCATACTTAGTTATCAATGTAATAATCATTAAGTTTCGGGAAACTTAATAAATATTAATCTAATCAGTTCTGTAATGTAGAAATTGCAAAAGCACAGCCGATTTCGGCTACGAGCCGTGACTTTTGGACACTTTTTCTTTTCCTTCGCGGTACTAATTTTTTCTTGAGAATAGTCAAATTGAAAATACATTTTCTTCATGCGTGCGTATGAATATTTAGTGTTTTAGTGAGTTATTTTTTGACAGTTATCAATTACGGTCAACAATAAATCCTAACTGATTTTAATATTAATACGTAAAATTGTTAAATTACCTAAAATCGTAAAACCAATAGAAGTTATTTTTTGCAGGTTTAAGAAAGGTGGATCCAACCATGTCTAACTCTTCTACACAAGTTCCCGGACATCACCAACTCTCCGCGTACCCTGTGAGTCAAGCTGCCGTATTTGCTGAACAAAAAAGGTAATATCGAATAAAATAATATATTTCGATCATTTATTGTGCAATATTAATAATAATTGTTATAAAAAAAATATACAAATGAAGTACTAAAGGAGAGATGACTGCAAATGAAAGCTTCAATTGAAAAAGCTAAAAATGGACATCTTATAAATTAAGCACCCAAGGGAGACATATTTTAAATGAAACCTCAGATTTACGTCTATAAGATGAAGTAGCACGACAGACAAACTTAAAAACTTCAGTTGGATAGACTAAAAATTAAGTGCTAAGCGAGATACAGTCCCAATGAAAGCGTCAATTCTTCAAATTAACTTTTTCTAATGAAGTACCAAGGCAGGACACTTTAATTAGTGTTACAAAGGAAACGAACTTTAGCTAAAGTACCAAACAGGGTATACTTTAAATGAAAACTTCTATTAGATAATTATCAAATATAGGTCTTTCTACGGAAAACTTCAATTGGCAAATTAAAATCGTACGTGTGAAATATCAAGTACCAAGTTATATGAAATGAAAGCTTTCATTAAAGAGACTTTTCACATCTTAGGATGAAGTACCAAGCCAGAGACACGCTTTCAAATGAAAATTCTCGAACTGGATAAATTAAAAATATGTATGTCTTAAGAATGCAGCGCCACGCAACATACATTAAGTTAAAGCTTCTATTCGAGAAACTTCAAATTTCCGTCTATATGGTGGAGAGCGATGCCAGAATCAGTTACATTTGGTGAAACTTAAGAATGAACCACGCACTAAGAGATATTTTATGTGTTTAAGTGAACTGTTAGAGAAACTTCAAATTTAGGTCTTTACAATGAAGACCCAAAGCAGAGTCACTTTTATATGAAAGCTTCCATTGGAGAAACTAAAAATGTACATTTTAAGAATAATTTAATAAGAAAGACTCAGTTCAAATTAAGGCTTCTATTAGAAAAGCTTCAAATTTTCGTCTATATGGAGAATTTCCATACCAGAAACAGTTTCAAGTGAAAACTTTAATCGGTCACACTAAAAATGTACGTCTTGAGAATGAAGCATCAACTGAGGTACACTTTATGGGTTAAAGTGAAAGCTTCTATTAAAAAAGCTTCAGATTTGAGTATTTAGATTGAAGAATCAAAGTAGAGACACTTTCATATGAAAACTTCCATTGGACAAACTAAAAATGAAGATCTTAGGAATAAATCACTAAGAAAGACATACTTGAAATTAAAGCTTCTATTCGAGAAACTTCAAATTTCCGTCTTTATGATGATGAGGTATGCCAGAAACAGTTTCAGTTTGTGAAACTTAAGAATGAACCACGAACTAAGGGATATTTTATGTTTTCAGGTGACAGCTTTTATTAGAGAAACTTCAGATTTAGGTCGTTATAATGAAGAACCAAAGTAGAGTCACTTTTACATGAAAGCTTCCATTGGACAAACTAAAAATGTACATTTTCAGAATAATTTTCCAGGGACGACTCACTTCAAATTAAACCTTATATTCGAGAAACTTTAAATTTTCGTCTATATGGTGAAGTTCCATACCAGAAACAGTTTCACGTGAAAATTTCAACTGGTCACACTAAAAATGTACGTCTTGAGAATGAAGCACCAACTAAGGTACACTTTATGAGTTTAAGTGAAAGTTTCTATTAGATAAATTTCAGATTTGGGTCTTTAGAATGAAGAAACGAAGCAGAGACACTTTCATATGAAAACTTCCATTGGACAAACTAAAAATGAAGAAGTTTAATCATCTCCTGATGATGCTAACATGGTTAGCGAAACGCGCGTCGAGTGCAATAATTCTGTTTCGGTATTGTGGATAAAACTCCGTTTTAAAAATGAAGATCTTATGAATGAATTACTTCAACTGGCAAAGTAAAGATGTATATCGAAAGAATGAAATACACGAGAAGCGTCAAAGTTACGTCATTAAGATGAATAATAAAAGTAGACACAAATTGACAACATCAGTTAGGCAAACTATAAATGTATGAAATACAAAAAGAGACATACTATAAATGAAAGCTTCCATTAGAGAAACCTCAAATTAAAACATCTATTCAAGAAATTTGAACTTTAAATCTATACGGCGAATTACCAAGGCATTTCAATTAGACAAAGTAAAGATGTATGTAGAATGAATAAAACACACTTTAAATGATTGATTCTATAAGAGAAGCTTTAAAGCTACGTCATTAGGATGAATAACCAAAGAGGAGACACTTTCAAATTGAAAACATCAGTTGGGCAAGCTATATGCAGTAGTTAAGAATGAAATACCAAAGGAGGTACACTTAAACAGAAACCCCAAATTGAAACTCCTATTTAAGAAGCTTGAAATTTAAATCTATATGGCAAATTACCAAGGCAATTCAATTAGACAAAGTAAAGATATATGTAGAAAGAATAAAACACACTTTAAATGAGTGGTGCTATTAGAGAAGCTTCAAAGTTGCGTCACTAGAATGAATAATCAATGCGGTGACACTTTCAAATTGAAAACATCAGTTCGGGAAGCTGTAAATGTACGACTTAAGAATGAACTACCCTAGGAAGTACACTTTAACTGAAAACTTGCATTAGAGAAACATAAAATTGAAACTTCTATTCAAGAAACTTGAAATTTAAATCTATATGGTGAATTACCAAGACAATTCAATTAGACAAAGTAAAGATATATGTAGAAAGAATAAAACACACTTTAAATGAGTGATTCTATTAGAGAAGCTTTAAAGTTGCTTCATCATGGCGAATAACCAGAGCAGAGACATTTTTCAAATTGAAAACATCAGTCCGGTACGCTCTAAATGTACGACTTAAGAATGGACTACCAAAGGAAGTACATTTTAAATGAAAACTTCCATTAGAAAATCATAAAATTGAACCTTCTTTTCAAGAAACTTGAAATTTAAATTTATCTGGTTAATTACCAAGGCAATTCAATCAGATCAGATATATATGTAGAAGTAATAAAATACACTTTAAATGAGTGATTCTATTAGAGAAGCTTCAAAGTTGCGACATTATGATGAATAAACAAAGCAGAGACACTTTTAAATTGAAAACATCAGTTCGGCAAGCTATAAATGTACGACTTAAGAATGAACTACCCAAGGAAGTACACTTTAGCTAAAAACATCCATTAGAGAAACATCAAATTGAAACTTCTATTGAAGAAACTAGAAATTTAAATATATATGGTAAATTACCAAGGCAATTCAATTAGACAAACTAAAGATATACTTAGAAAAAATAAAACACACTTTAAATGAGCAAAGCAGAGACTTTCAAATTGAAAACCTCAACTGGGCAAGCTATAAATGAATCACTAAAGAATGAACTACCAAAGGAGGTACACTTTAAGTAAAAACTTCCATTAGAGAGACCTCAAATTAAAAGTTCTATTCAAGAAACTTGAAAATTAAACCTATATGGTGAATTATCAATGCGATTCAATTAGACAAACTCAAGATATACTTAGAAGGAATAAAACACACTTTAAATGAGTGACTCTATTAGGATGAGTAACCAAGGCAGAGACATTCATATCGAAAACATCAATTGGGCAAGCTATAAATGTACGACTTAAGAATGAACTACCAAAGGAGGTACACTTTAAGTGAAAACTTTCATTAGTGAAACATCAAATTGAAACTTCTATTCAAGAGACTTGAAATTTTAATCTATATAGTGAATTACCACGGCAATTCAATTAGAGAAGGTAAAGATATATGTAGAAACAATAAAATATACTTTAAATGAATGATTCTATTAGAGAAGCTTCCAAGTTGCGACATCATGATGAATAACCAAAACAGAGACACTTTCCAATTGAAAACATCAGTTCGGTCAGCTATAAATGTACGACTTAAGAATGAACTACTGAAGAAGGTACACTTTAAATGAAAACTTCCATTAGAGAAGCATCAAATTGAAACTTCTTTTCAGGAAACTTGAAAGTTTAATTTATATGGTGAATTACCAAGGCAATTAAATTAGACAAAGTAGAGATATATATAGAAAGAATAAAACACACTTTAAATGAGTGATTCTATTAGAGAAGCTTCAAAGTTGCGACATTGTGATGAATAACCAAAGCAGAATCCCTTTCAAACTGAAAACATCAGTTGGGTAAGCTATAAATGTAAGACTTAAGAATTAACTACGAAAAGAGGTACACTTTAGCTAAAAACTTCCATTAGAGAGACATCAATTTAAAACTTCTATTCAGGAAACTTAAAATTTAAATCTATAAGGTGAATTATCAAGTCAATTCAATTAGACAAAGTAAAGATATAAGTATGTAGAAAGATTAGACACACTTTAAATGAGTAATTCTATTAGAGAAGCTTCTAAGTTTCGTCATCAGAATGAATAACCAGAGCAGAGATAATTTTAAATTCAAAACATCAGTTAGGCAAGCTATAAATGTTCGACTTAAAAATAAACTATCAGAAGAGGTACACTTTAAATTAAAAAACTTCCATTAGAGAAACATCAAATTAAACCTTCTATTCAAGCAACTTGAAATTTAAATCTGTATAATGAATTACCAAGGCAATTCAGTTAGACAAAGTATAGATATATGTAGAAAGAATGAAACACACTTTAAATTAGTGATTCTATTAGAGAAGCTTCAAAGTTGCGTCATTAGAATGAATAACCAATCCGGAAACACTTTCAAATTGAAAACATCTGTTGAGGAAGCTATAAATGTACGACTTAAAAATGAACTACCAAAGGAAATACACTTTAAATAAAAACTTCCATTAGAGAAACATGAAATTAAAACTTCGATTCAAGAAACTTGAAATTTAAATTCAAATGGTGAATTACCAAGGCAATTCATTGAGGCAACATACGACGAGAGAATAAAATAC
Organism: Pissodes strobi; assembly: GCA_016904865.1. Taxonomy (NCBI): domain Eukaryota; kingdom Metazoa; phylum Arthropoda; class Insecta; order Coleoptera; family Curculionidae; genus Pissodes; species Pissodes strobi. The sequence goes on along the minus strand of MU182275.1, from coordinate 178,625 downwards.
ACTTTAAATCAGTGATTTTATTAGAGGTGCTTCAAAGTTACTTTATTAGGATGAATAACCAAAGCAGAGACATTCAAAGAAACTTGAAATTTAAATCTATATGATTAATTAGCAAGGCAATTCAGTTAGACAAAGAAAATATATATGTAGAAAGAATAAAACACATTTTAAATTAGTGATTCAATTAGAGAAGCTTCAAAGTTGCGTCATTAGAATGAATAACCAATGCGAAGACACTTTCAAATTCAGTTGGGGCAGCTATAAATGTACGATTTAAAAATGAACTACCAAAGGAAGTACACTTTAAATAAATACTTCCATTAGAGAATCATCAAATTAAAACTTCAATTCAAAAACTTGAAATTAACTATCAAAGGAAGTACACTTTAACTGAAAACTTTCATTAGGGACACATCAAATTGAAACTTCTATTCAAGAAACTTGAAATTTAAATTTATATGGTAAATTACCAAGGCAATTCAATTAGACAAACTAAATATATACTTAGAAGAAATAAAACACACTTTAAATGAGTGATTCTATTAGAGAAGCTTCAAAATTGCGACATCGTGATGAATAACCAAAGCAGAGACACTTTCAAATTGAAAACATCAACTGGGCAAGCTATAAATGTATGACTTAAGAATGAACTACCAAAGAAGTTACACTTTAAGTGAAAACTTCCATTAGAGAAGCATCAAATTGAAAGTTCTTTTCAAGAAACTTGAAATTTAAATTTATATGGTGAATTACCAAGGCAATTCAATTAGACCAAGTAGAGATATATATTGAAAGAATAAAACACACTTTAAATGAGTGATTCTATTTGAGAAGCTTCAAAGTTGCGACATCATGATGAATAACCAAAGCAGAGACCCTTTCAAATTGAAAACATCAGTTGGGCAAGCTATAAATGTACGACTAAAGAATGAACTATAAAAGAGTACACTTTAGCTAAAAACTTCCATTAGAGAGACGTCAAATTGAAACTTCTATTCAGGAGACTTGAAATTTAAATCTATATGGTGAATTATCAAGGCAATTCAATTAGACAAAGGAAAAATATATGTAGAAAGGATATACACACTTTAAAGAGTGATTCTATTAGAGAAGGTTCAAAGTTGCGTCATTAGGATGAATAACCAGATCAGATATACTTTTAAATTCAAGACATCCGGACAAAGGACGTACACTTTAATGAAAACTTCTATTAGAGAAACGTCAAATTTGCTTCTTCAGAATATATTACCAAGTAGACACTCCTAAATAAACATTTTAAGTTAGAAAAACAAAAATGAAGCACACTTTATTAGGGAAGTTCTATTAGAGAGACATCAAATTGAAACTTCTTTTTCAATTTTCAAATTGGAGATCCGAAAATGTATGTCTTAAGAATGAAGCATCAAGACCGACACACTATAAATGAAATCTTTTATAAGGGAAACCAATCCAAACTAAAAGTGTATGATGTAAAAAATAAAGTGCCAAGGGAGACACTCCTTAAGTGAAAGCATCTTTAAAGATACTAAAAATACATTTTAAGCCGAAGTGTGAAATGAAAGCTTTCTATTAGAGACACTTAAAATATAAATATGTAAATAAAAGAATGAAGTATAACGACAAACACTGTCAAGCTGGCATTTGTAACAGAGAATATGAAAATGTGCATTTTTATATTGATGAGTCAAAACAGGCAGTTTAAACATGACACTTATATTAGAGAAATTGAACAGGAACGCCTTTAGAATGAAGTACAACGAAAAAGACGTTCAAATAAACGCTTCGATTAGAGAAACTAATGTATGAGACACAAATATGTACGCATTTAAAATTACATAAAGTCCAACTATCGACGTTTGATTATTAACAGTCGATGTTAATATAGACAATCGAAGTCCCAACCCTACATGTAAGCATAGGTTCTAACAGTACCAGTGACATATGCAGCTTCAGGAAAAGGGTGGCAGGCACTCGACATCGTGGTAGAGAGCCTACCACCTAATTAATTAATAAGTTTTCATGTTACTCTGAAGACTCGAGCATAATTTCATTGTGGTTTTATCCGAAAACCCATCAATAATCTTGATATTTAACCATCATCCTGATTTTTTTTTATTTTAGATGTGGTTGGGGTTACAGTAACAGATTGATTGCCGGAGGTGGACCTCTACAACCGAATCCTTGGTATACAGGGAGAATGATTGGAGGACCGCAGTGCACTCAATGCCCCGGGGTGTGTCCGGTACCCAGGAGTAGTAGTAATCCTGGAGCACAGGTAAAAAGATAACGAAAGATGTGCTGTATAGTCTATTCCGAAATATTTGACAGCACACAACCTCAATTATACCGCACAGAGCAGGTGTAAATACCATAAAAATGCAGTAAATCATCGGCCTTATAAAAAATTACCTACCTTTCGTAATAAAGGGTCATTTATAAGCGAGATTTAGAGCAATCTCTGATATTGATGACAGAGGGAATTCAAAACATACACCTAACATCACTTATAATGATTTTAGGAAATTTGAAACGCTGGTCATGATTCTGGCAAAAATTTGACGACGTTTCGTTTTTTTTGTTACTTATCCATCATTAAAATCTTTGCAATCCTATTTTCCTAATTTTGTCTCTTCTTTTCGCTGAAAGGGAGTGAGGCTTGTAGTGAATTCTTACTAACAGTGGTAAAATTGAGACACATATTTTTACATTTTTTGCGCTTTCCATATTATTAGAAACGCTTAGTAGCTAGTAGCAACCTTATCTAGTCTCAAACAAACCGATCTCTTTCGTTGAGCATATGCTACGATTTGTTTACAAAATAAGTGTTATTTGCTTGCTAAAAAATGAAAATGTGCAATCAATTTATAATAAATGGAACGGCTAGTAGCATCTTCCATTGAGAGTAAAAAATGAAAAGTATGTCGCCATTTATAAATATTTCACTATCGATTTATAATACCATCCCAATTAACAAACAACAAACCGGTGCATTCAAATGAGAGCTGATAAGATATGACATCACTACATAGCTAACCGCTGTTAAAATATCTGCCCACTTCTGGCAGTTCTATGTCAACCAGAGAATTGCTCCGATCCCAATTGAACGCAACTATTGATAAGAAGACATTTTCGTACGCGGAATATCAGGTGTGCTGTTGATGTTTGTTACTTAACGGTTTTAATATCAAGAAACTTGTAGACCCCAAAAAGTTGTCATAAACGGTTTTAGTTTTGTTGCTAAAAGTTTATTGCAGAATTCGCCCATTTTCTTTAAAAATAAAGGACCGGGAGATATAAAGAGGTTATAGACTTTGATGACAGATACCCCAAAAATCGAACGTTGCCTAGAAAATATTTATTTAGATTTGCAGACCAACAATAATCTAAATCCAGGATGGCGTAATTAAAAATTTCATTAATATTTTTGATTCAAATTTTTCCGGGAAACCTTTACTAATAGTAGTTTGTCAAAATTTTTGCGTCAGAAGAGATACGAAAAGCCCGGTTCTCGAGCAACCTTATATATTAATATTATTTTCACGCTATGGATTTTTAAATGGTTATCTTTAAATTGCTTCTCTTATATGAAATATTCGTTTTTTTTTCTAGGCTTTTAATTTCGGTATTCTCGTCAACATTGAAAAATAAATTTTTAACTTTCCAGACTCATCATCCCGTCACCACTTCTTCTTCATCTAGAAGACAAAGGCCTGTCAGCCAACCCATCCTGTCAAGTATCAATATAAATGGAGACATAGTGCCGAAACAAACCTTGCCGGAAATATCCGAATTCAGTCCGAATAGCCCACAGTACGCATCTAGCAGTAGTAAGTTAATAAGCGATTCTGACAAAAATCCAACAATAAAAATTGATAAATGAATATTATATAACCATCGAAAATAGGTAGAAAACCTTCGCAAATCATATTTTACATAACATTGCAATAATGGCCCTTTCTCTTACTTTTTTTATTTTTAACTTAGTCCAACCAACAAATCACACGTTGAATTTTTAACACTTTTATTTTAACGTTTTTAATCAATCTTACGTCATTGAAATAGGTATAACAACTTATTACGAAAACAGAGTTTGGTAAACAAACTTTACACAGAAAAAAAAATAAAACTCCGAATTTTACATAATCAAGAGATGATTCCAGTATTAAGAAAAACAGCAAAACAGTTGATCATTTTATATCATGATCAGAATGAAATTCTGCTCAAAATAAGGACCAGGAAAAAGTGCTAACTTCACGTAGCAACGGTGTAATGATAGTCAGTTACAAAAATCTACAGTAAAAACAGCAGAGAAGCATTACCTTTACTGCCACAAGTGTCATGCGCGATACCCGATGTAACGTTCTAAAATACATTTTCAAATACATTTAAAATGAAAATTCCGAATTTTGCGATGACAGAGTAGACAAACCGACGGTAAAGTTGCCAATTCACATGCGCTTGAGGTCCCGTAATTATCCCACAGCTGACACCAAATGTGTTGGAAGGGAAAATTATCCCACTAAATATGTTACAAAGCAGAATTATGTTACACCTGACATCAAATATGTTGTAAGACAAACTATCCCACATCTGATACCAAATATGTTACAAGGCAAAATTATCCCACATCTGACACTAAATATGTTACTCCTGACACTAAATATGTTGAATAGCGAAATTGTCTTACACTTGATACCAAATGTGTTGAAACGCGAAATTATCCCACACCGGACATCAAATATGTTAGAACGTTTAATTTACCCACATCTGACACCAAATATGCTACAAGGCGAACTTATCCCACACTTGACACCAAATATGTTACAAGGCGAAATTATCCCACACTTGACACTGATATTGAAACTCGAAAACATCTCACATCTAGATAGAACCTCCTGGTTTACATTAAATACGTCTCGGAGTAAATTGTCATCAGACACAAAAGATATTGTTGTTTATAAAAAACAATGACCCATTGATTTCGAATCCCTCCAAGGTGGCTTCGGAATTTGAAAGCTATCTTTCTTCTGTAATTCATTGGTAATTCATTTTATTATGAATTTGTATCAAGCGGTAATATTGATATTAATAAACAATCATGTGGCTTTGACCATGTCCCTATTAGGCTTATTAAACTTGTTATTGGTGAAATTTCTCATATACTTGCAGAGTTAGTTAATTTGGCGGTATGTTCGGGACGTTTTCCCGACAAATTAAAGAAAGCAATAGTCGTCCCAATTTTTAAAAAGGGACATCCCAATGAAATTGAAAATTACCGACCTATATCCCTATTGAGTTCTTTCTCAAAGATTATTGAAAAAAGTGTATATGAAAAGGTTTATTCCTTTATTTCGACATATAATATACTCACGGCTAGGCAATATGTATTTCGTAAAGGGCTCTCAACTGAGACGGGTTGTTCTGATTTGGTTCAGAATTGTAATGAGAAACTTGACAACCAAGAAATTGTTATTTCATTATCGTTTGTCTTAACCCGAGCTTTTCACACAGTCGATAAAAAGTTTGTATCTTTGAAACTTGAACAAATGGGATTAAGGAAACACCTTAAT
>MU182275.1:61962-164061 GCA_016904865.1 Pissodes strobi | reverse complement strand
TATGTCTAATTTTAAGAATTATAAAGAAGATCAATTATGCGCTAACAGAAAGTGTATTCAATAACTCAAGACAAAACAAGGTAATGTACTTCATACACTGTATTGGAATGATCCAAACTAAATTGTGTTTGTAAATAAAATTAAATATAAACTAAGCAAAGCAGTAGCATTTGTTCATGCCAAAATTTGAAAATGCTGCAATATGTTGAAATTCGAAATTATCCCACATGACACCAAATATGTTACACGACGAAAATATCCCATACACTGACATCACATATGTTAAAACGCGAAATTATCTCGCACCTGACACCGAATATGTTGAAACGCGAAATTATTGCCAAATATGTTACAAAGCCAAATTATCCATTATTCTATATCTGACATCAAATATCAAAGTATTCCACCTCTGATATCAAATATGTTAAAAGGCGTTATTATCCGATATCTGACATCAAATATATTGAAACGCGAAATTATTCTACATCTGACATCAAATATGCCGAAACGCGAATATATCCCACACCTGACACCAAATATGTTGAAGCTCGAAATTATCCCACATCTGACACCAAATATGTTACAAGGCAAAATTATCCCATACCTGACATCAAATATGTTGAGACACGAAATGAATAAATAATAATCGTTCACTTTATTGAAAGAAAGGCCAGCGACTGCTTAGGAGTTTTTTTAATACAAAAGGCTATGAAATTGGAGGAAATTAGATATTTTTAATAAATGGTTGCCTAGGTGGATTGCATCCTTAACTACATTCGAAGTGCAATATTGACCATCTTATTTTATATTAGAGTCGGTTTACACAAACTATCCCGTTTCTGTAGAGTGCGGAATAATTTCATCCCTCGGACGACGAACCTTGTGTATTCGTATTACCGGAAATATCCTAGAAATGTTCTATGAGACGTATATATAAAATATAAAGGCTATTGACAACACTGTTGTGAGAACATTGCCCATGAAAGACTATACTAATAGTTGATAATGTAGTTTGTGGCCTTTTACTTGGCTACATGTATAAAAACGTATAGTTTAAGTAATTCGGTCTTTTCTAGTTTTAGATGAGGTTGGCGGCAAAGACAGAGACGGAGACTCTCAGTCCTCCGAAGAACCCACGTTAAAGACCCGGAGTTTGCCGGCCTGGGTCAGATCGAAACCGCGGCCATTGTCCACTGAAGATGATCTTAACGACCTTTATGCTAAGGTAAAGGTTTACACACATTCCGAACAAGGTCTTACTATCCGATTAAGTACATTCGTGGGAAATATGCGTTAATGAGGACCACAACTTACTTCTTTCTTTTCTAAAAAATAATAAATGTGGCCTTTTTCTATGTTAGTTTCCCATCAAGTATGATTGGATATGTTACGAATTATTTGAGAATTGGCTATGGCGTTTTGGCGGCGCGCTAGGCGTGACAGTATATTCCTTAGAGACCACTGATGTGTAATGAAAAGCACGATTTTCCACTCTTAGGTGCACAAATGCCCGTAATAATACGAACATGCTTTATTCATTTTCAGGTTAACTTCAGCAAGAAACGAAAAAATCGAATGAGAAACGACGAAGCCGCCATCATAGCTCTTAGTAAGTCGAGGAGTCAATTTTTGCACAAAGACACCGATTCGTTAGTGGACAACGAAGCGGTCATAGTCTATGACGAGCGAACTGCTTTGTAAAAAAACTGTGTATACTTTTCGAATTTTATAAATTTGTTGAAAATGTAATAAGTGTACATACTGTCAAGTACGTTTTAGAGTGAATATAATTAGTATTCAATATAATATGTAAGTATAAAGCAGCAACCATTAAGGGATAGAGAATTGATACTTGATAGCTAAAGCGAAAAACATCCCACTGAAAAACTATTAATTAACATCAGGTTGTAGGGCTCAAAAAACTGCTTAATGAGAGCGTCATTAATTTTTTATAGTTTTGACCTGAAAGTATTGCACTAAAAAAGGGAATATTTTGCGTAATTTAATTATTTATTTCTGATAGTTTTCGGGATCTCAATGGCAACACCGGACCGCACTTATATAATATCATATTACTATTACGCAAGAAATGTAGTTAGGACAGTGTCGCCACCATGAAAGACATATCCCGACTGGAGGGCTGTTAAGGTCCACAAAGAATTAAGAAAGTTTGATTTTTGACGATTTTTGGAAAAACCAGTGGAACTATTTAAGGCAATTTTTTGAGCTCAAACAAACCCTGGTAATATTTTTACAGCGTACCTTAAAAAGGCCAAAATTCGAAATACCCATTTTTTTCCTTTTAAAATTTTAAGCTGAACATTAAAATAAGCATCTTCTAGACATCTAGTAGATAATGCTAGAGTTGTCCAAGGTTTGCATTAAAATTAAAATTGCCTCATGATTCTTCCATTTTATAAAATAAGTACCTTGCATGAGTGTAGTGGACTCTAATTCCAGTGCATTACAAATAAAAACTAGTTGCTCCAATGAAATGGACTGCACTGGAATTAGAATCCACTACACTCATGCAAGGTACCTACTTATTTTATAAAATTGAAGAATCATAGTGCAAATCTTGGGCAACTCTAATATTGTCTACTAGCTCAAATATGCCTATTTTTAAACTTAAAAAAGGAAAAATGGGAATTTTGAATTTTTGCTATAACCTTAAAAGCTTCATGATTCTTTAATTTTATAAAATAAGTACCTTACATGAGTCTAGTGGACTCTAATTCCAGTACATTCCATTTCTTTGGAGCATCTAGTTTTTCTTGATTCGATTCTTAGACGTTTTGTCTTTGCTTCCCTTTATTTAGTTATCTTAGCATGTGGAAATGCTTTTCACTGCTTATTTCGAAATTTAGACTTTTCTTTCTTCAGTTTATTTGCATTTTTGTAAGAAACGGGGCTGATTAAAGCTTTTTAATGTGTAAATTGGGGGGTGAAAACAACCAGGACCAGAAACTTGCAATGTGTGATTTTAAAATCGTTTATCTTACATTATCTTAATGGTTGCTGCCTGGTAGAAGTTAATTGTGGCCATATACCATCATAAATATCATGTTATTTCGGTTCCGTTGAATTTCTTTAATGTAAAGCTCGTTAAAGTTAAGATTATGTTGGTGTCTGACATTTCGAAATCGTGTCGATTAATATGTTTTAGATTGACATTTTGGGTTGCGCATGCCGTCGTAGTATCAAGTAAGCCGCGTTCTATTGGTACTATATATCGACAACTAAGAATGTGTTATTCGGAAGCGCTATGTATCGATTTGTGATTTGTAAAAAATTGCTTTAAAGGCCGCTTCCTGTGAAATTACGAGTGTAGTATATAACATGTCTACCGGTGTCTTAAGCCAACATGGTCGAAAAAGTGAGTGGTTTTCGTTTGACGTCATTGCTTTGGGCTAACAGTCTGTTGGCCAAACTTGGACTTTATTATTAGATTATGTGCCTACCGCGAGTTGCACGGAGCATCAACTGCGACCTCCACGAGGTTGGCAGCACTAATTAGGGGCATGTTTTTATGGGGTAAACTCTTTAAATACATATTCCCTTTGTGAGCAGGGCATTTATTTTAATTAGTTATTATTTGTCATGCCAGAACCTTGGTTCCAAATGTATACGAGCAATGTATGACCAGTGAGGATGTGGTTGATAGGGATTGTCTAGTTTAAATGTTAGAAATTGAAATATCCTGTAAAGGCTCTCGTAGCTTTATTTCCTCAATCTCGAGCAGAGAAATATCAAATGAGTGTGGTGCCGTAGTCGAAAGATTTTTTAAAATACATTTTTCTTGGGTTCTTTTAACCGGCGTATTTTTAGTCTTAAGCCGTATCTCCTTGTTATTTTTTGCGTTGACGCAGAAGTGTAGGGTTGGCTAAAAGTTCCACTTATTTTTGTGGTTACCCTAGTAACTCTCTTTTTGCCTTTGCCTTTTCTGGTCTCCTCGGTATCTTCATTAGGGCTGGGTTCCTCTTGAACTAACGCCTTTCCTGCTTTTCTAATAAAAGCAGAGCTTCCCACATTGTCGTCCACTTCGTTGTCGTTATGTTCGTCAGATGCCACTATTTATATGTCCCCATCGTTTTATGTTTCGAGGTAGACTTCTATCCAGGTACCACCTTTCCAGAAGAGTCTAGAGAGCCAGCGTCCACTTTGTCTCCCAGGCTTTCGCATGCTCAAAAAGTTTAAATTGGTAAGAATTAGGCAAATCCGAGTTCGACGAAAATCAGCCGTCGGTGGTTTTCGGTGATGAGACTATTGAGACGACCGAATCTGGACATTAGAAAGTCGAGGCCCCTAGGAGCGAGGCTTTGCGAAAGAAAAAATGGCGATTTAACGTCCGAAAGGGTTGACGTTCGGCAGGGATGTTCGGCGGGCGCCCTTTAAACCGTTAAAAATATTTTGGAACCTAGGGGCTCCATTTAGGGGGGCCGATATTTTGCGACGTCCAAAATCATAGTTTTGGTCAATTTTCTTCGGCGGGCGGTCTTATACACTAAAAAAACATTTTTGGGACCTAGGGGCTCATTTAGGGGCCGAGGGGATTTGACGTCCGAATGGGTTCAAATTCGGGTTAGAGGGGTTTTCGACGTTGCCGAGTTCGAATCTGATGTCGACGGGAACCTAACGCAAATAAGTTCCGCGATAGGAGCCGGAGGAGGTCGAATTTTGGTTATGGGCGAACGAGACCCTCCAAAGAGCACCATCACGCATTTGACTTCAATAAAAGTATTCTGCGTGATTTTCGATCCGACGAACCCATTTCCCGTAATCGGGCCCCATCGATTTCTAAAACGGGAAATCGCCATTTTGGACGACGTATAGGATTTTTAAAATTTTAATTTTTACATTAATGACATATAAATGGACCCCTTTAATCGTTTCCGTCATGAAAACGGGTATTTAAAAAAAAAATCGAAAATTTCAGGGGTATATTGGCTTAAAAAATCGAGATTTTCAGAAAATCGGCTATAATTCGAAAACGGTAACAGTTAGAGGTAAACTTTAAATAGGAAAAATATAGGTCTCGTCGGTACTATAATGTGTCGTATCCAGTTTGATTGTACGACGTTTCGTTTTTTTTTATTAGTCAAACTTTCATATTTTGGCCTTTTTCTCGGTAACGAAAAGAGGTATCTCAAATCGGTTTGCGCCAGTATTTGCATCGTTTTAAGGTCCATCGAATAGGTTCTATACAGTTTTTTGATAGGAGTTCAAATAAGGTAGGTATTCGATAAAATGTAAAGTTCGTCTGAAAATTTTCATTTTTCTGGGATCTGAAATTCTTTGTATTGCTCGGAATAGAACTCGTCTTTAGACAAGTCCGAGTTCGACGAAAATCAGCCGTCGGGGTTTTCGGTGATGAGACGACCGAATCTGGCCATTAGAAAGTCGAGGCCCCTAGGGGCGAGGCTGTGCGACAGAAAAAAGGGCGATTTAACGTCCGAAAGAGTTGGGCAGGGATGTTCGGCGGGCGCCCCATAAACCGTTAAACATATTTTGGACCCTAGGGGCTGCATTTAGGGGCCGATATTTTGCGACGTCCAAAACCTTAGTTAGATTTGTTTGGGTTAAGGGCGGGTTAAGTGGGGGTTAAGTTGTTTAGTTTGGGTTAAGGGCGGGTTAAGTGCGGGTTAAGTTTGGATAAGTTTGCGTTAGTTTGGGTTAGTTTGCGTTACTTTGGGTTAGTTTGGGTAGCGCGCTCGTCTCGCTTATTTGGTTAGTTAAAGTTAGTTTCGATTATTTTTGCTTAATCTGAAATACGGAAGACAAGCGCGAAAAGCGCGCTTGTCTTTACTTTGGTTAATTACGGTTAGTTTGGGTTAGTTTGCGTTATTTTGCGTTCGTTTGGGTTAGTTTGCGTTAGTTTGGGTTAGTTTGGGTAGTTTGCGTTAGTTTGGGTTCGTTTGCGTTTGGCTGGGTTAGTTTGGGTTAGTTAAGGGCCATGCGAAAAGTGAAATATTACTTATTGTAATACGTGCCCGTACTTTGGATGCACTTTTTAGGAAATATTTTGCGCGGAAGCTCGGGAGACAAAGTAGACGCTGGCTCTCTAGACTCTTGTTCACCTTTCCTAACCGCTTAAGAGTTGAATTTGTGTTACCGCGAAATGCCAACAAACTGTTATTTAGAATCTTTATACTGTTATCTGAAGCTTCACTTGAAGGCAGTTTAAAAAGGGGCTACTGGTGGATGCCAGTAGTTCGAAATCCTGCTTTTAAATTTTTCTCTATGGTACCATGGACAGTGTTCCACAGACGATGCAGGAGGCCAGGAAACTGTTCCTTCGGAAGAGTGCGTCTTACTCGGCTAATTCTTCTCCCTTCATCTAAAAAGTTTCTCCATTTCCTCTTTATAGGTGCGTAAACAGAAACGTCACGCGGTTGCATGAAATGGGTGGAATTACCGGGCAGCGGAGCCATATACATATTAGGTCCCTAGCAGCTTTAATTACAGCTGGCGAAAAATGGTATGCCAGGTTATCTCCTCGGTTATCTCCCAAAACAACTGATTTCTCTTCTGCACTGGGTATCTGCACATGCGGTAGTAGTACTTTCATGAACCATTCTTGGAGAAGGTTTATGTGGAGCCAGCCATCCGCTGCTACTGTTTGGATAAACAGTGCCTGGTGGGCTACCTACAGCCCAATTTTCATAAAAATCTGCACTTCCGCACACCATTATACTTAAGGCTGAGCGGGAACGTTCCTAAACCCGCTTGACTCCATAACCTCTGCTTGTCCAACAGCCGCACGAGAACGTTTCATATTCGACGCTATAGTCTTACACTTAAATTGTCCTTTTCAGAAATGATTGGACAAAGTCTGGTCCTGGCCTATTTTCCGGCCATTCTGGTACACCTCGATCTTCGACACATATTTCTGAACAATATGCCTAGCGTCAGAAGTTGTTACCGGAAATCCCCAATCCGCTATTTGGTTCATTCCGTCTGCAATTGTGGTCTCCTCCTCAACAGACAGGATAGTCTGGATGCTTCTGGTGTTTCTCAAACAACTTATTTTGAAGCGTCCCTCGTGGAATATTCCACCATTGGAACTTGGAACGCTGTCACTTGAGACATTCACCCCTCCCTCACAGAAGACACTGCACTAGCTAAGTCCGTCTCTGTGTAGTCTTTATAACGTCTTGCACCAGGAGCCCTTTTGTAATTTCGCACCATTTTATGTTCACAGAAGCCCACTAAACAGTATACTGGAGCCTGGAGCCGCAACGCCAAAATTTGTAAACCAAAAGAAACAGGTTAAGACGAGTATGCCAATGAAACCCCGTGTACCAAAGTAGCCCCATTTTACGGTATATCACCATCTAGCCGATAGTAGGGTGAAACTGTAAAATGGTTGAAGGTTAATTCGTATTAAACACGTTAAAGGGCAGTGCTGGGCAGATCTTGAATCGGAATCTTGGGTTAGTGTATGTGTATCGTTCGAAACGAATTGCAGCAGAAAGAAAAACACACATTGCTTATGCTGTATCTGGATTTAGTATTTTATTTTTGTGCCATCCATCTCGTTATACTTGGTTGGCAAAACGATCATATCTGTGCAACACGTTTTTTTTTAAGATTGAACCCCAAAATTTTTTTTCCCATTAATTAAAAAAATTGAACCTTGCCCCGGAGAGTCGCGTTACAAAGCCCGGCCCCTGTCGTGGGGTCGTTTGAGCGCCACCCGTTCTAGCCAGCTAAACGGAAAAAGCTCGGCAGGTGTTGTACCGAGTGGCTAGATTCGCTCATAAAATTAACCGGTTCTTAATTTCAAACTATCAAAAAAAATAAAAGAGAATAATTATGGCACTATAATCAACTAACTTAACCTATCAAAAAAACACAATCTAAAAATTTAATGGACACTATATTTGCTACTAAATTCTTTTTTTTGCAAACACAGCAACAATCTATCTGGAGGAAATGGTTATATTAAAAAAAGGTGGTTGAGTAGACAAAAGAATGTTAAATGACTTAAAGTAATTAATAAAATAAACTGAGTACAATATGAAGATTGTACGTACAGAGACCAATTCAGTTGGAAAACCTCAGTTCTATATGCCTTATCACTAAATGCACTAAACTACTTATCAAAGTGATCACTTGGCGCAGACTAAGCTTCTTACAACTAGGTATGCGTGCGCTAATAGCTGCACTGATGGTGATAATATGCCGCAATGAGCGGACACAATGATTAGATCAAAAAAACTTGAGAAGTTAATAAAAGCACCAGATCAGATTAAAAATATGGTTAGCTTGATTCATATGATAAAAAGATAAAATTCAGAGCAGTTATATCTGCCGACTAATTAATGAAATGAAAAATTAATGAAAAGAATGAAGTTATCCAGCCCGCACTTATCTTTTAAAATGAGAAAACAAATCAAAGCAATTTGATTAACTGGTCCGATAAACCAGTGAATAAATGTAAATTAAATTAATTAAAATCAATGAGCTACCTCAATTCAATGTGTGATTTATATCAATAAAAGTAAGCGAAGATTAAACATAAGACACAATGAAACATAAAACATATACCCAAATCCCGTCGTCGAACTCTGTCGATGGCCTCTAGTGCGGGAACCACAGCAGTTCTTTAACAGAAGTTCTGGCCTAGCAGAAGAAGTTCTGACCCCGCAGAAGAAGTTCTGGCCTAGCAAAAGAAGTTCTAGCCCAGCAGAAGAAATTGGTTCATCCCGTAAACTTCTGCCCAGCAGAAGCAGAAATTGCAAGAAATTGGTTCACCAGGTAAACTACTGGCCCAGCAGAAGGAAATTGTAGTCCTTCAAATGAACTCTGGCCCAGCAGAAGAAGTTCTTCAAATAAATTTCTGGCCCAGCAGAAGAACCCTGAAATAATCCAGTACGCATTAAATTAAGCCCCCTTACTTTAATAAAAATCATAGACCCCCTCCCTCTTTGCATAGATATGTCTTCTTTATAAAACAAATTTTCCCAGACAAAAAAAAACCCATGGACTTGCAGTGCAATAAAGCAAATAAAAGAGACATTAAGGTTCAGGTAACTTGAATATAAAAAGATAGGTATGAATCACCCCTAAAAGAATATATAACTTCCCCATATGATCAAAATTAAAGTTGCATTAAAATAAAAATTCGGATCAGGTAAAACGGAGTAGATAAGATAACGCATGGGAAAAGCAAATGGCGTTATGTGCACAAAAAAAAAGGTAGATAAGCAGTCAATTTCATTAATTTAGGCAAAAATGGTAGCGATATTTACCTGATTCGGACTTGAGAGTATATTAGAGGAGATTCGACGGTCTCGGTCTTATGGGACGAACGTGGAAGCCGCTATAAATAATGGAAATAAAAAAATTTTAGCAAAATGGCGGTCAAGTGCTCCATAGGCCACAGAAAAAGGAATCCAGAGAAAATGCTTACCTAGTACAGCTTGTAGAGCCCGAATAATCGGTCGTGTCAAAACACAAACAGAAACGCACGAAAAATCCCCTCAAAAGGGTTGTATTATTTCACAATACGCAAAACGTGCAATTTCTCGCTATACTGGCAAACGTTTCCCAGGCGAGCAAAACTAAAAAAGACCTCGTTCCCTCTTCCGTCAGTTTGCCTTAAATTAAATACGGCGACACAAGTAGTCATGGGCTGAAAACTTGACGAGTGTTTCGATACAAGGAATAATTCTAAGAAAATAAACGCTTATTATGGTGATAAATGACGGCGGAAGCCACGAGTAGTGAGCTAAAATTACATTCTTCCAGAAAGGCTAGGAAATGCTCTGACAGAAATAATAAACCTTCAAAAATCTAAACCGAGAATGAAAAACGCGCGATACCTAGCCCATTCCTATTATTTCGCAAAAACCTTACAAAAAACTGGTCCGCTGTACCGAACGAGAAATATATTTAAAGCAGAGGTCCAAAAACGATCTCCGGAACATCAACCTAGGGTTCTCAAAAGATAATAGAATATTCAAACTGAGATTAAATTATGGTTCAATAAGTCAAATGCAACGTATTTGCAGGCTAACGGAATTCTTTAAAAATATAAATCGCTTCGCTGGCTATTTACGATAATATAATGCAAATCAAGCCAAGTTAACTTAATAATAAGGTACATACATCGCTTATCAACTAAAATAGATAATCACAATGGATTCTAAAAGCTAATACGAATATATAGCTAATCTATACTTAAAATATAGGTAATTTTACATTGAGAAAAGAGGCAATTTCAAGCGAATTATTAAATCCAGAATTAATAAACCGATGAGTGCAAAATACAGCATAGGCTTTTCCCTAAATGCGGCATATAAATGAAATTTTAAAATTGGCAAAATCGAACTGTTACAACTGTATCAGGTCAGAATCAGTTGATTATTGGCCGATCCAAATCGGCTAATAATGTTTATAGGTCTTAATTAAACTTGCTACTAATGAAGGAATCTGAAGAATGCCAGAGAATGCAATTTAATAGCTTGGTTTACACTTTAATTCTATTTTTCTACATTAGATAGATAATATAGGTTCCAGAAGGGTTATAGTATAGTGTGCAGTTAGAGCAGATTACCTGGTGCCAACCGATGATATGGCAATCTTGACGGATTGGACATGTGGTCTTTGCACGAGAAAACAGCTCTGTCTTGTCTTGCTTAAATGGATTATTGGCTTCTTGTGTGTTTGGGGTGGGTCTGACTTAAAGTCATATCCCAAACAGTGGCTTTCACATTTTACAAAAGGCACATGCTAAGATGGCGGATGAACATGAACGGGATATACAAAAAAGGCCCCACTGGAACATCCGGTTCTCCCGGGCCGATTTTTCTCTGAGGAGAAACAAAAGTCACGAGGTTTCCTAGGTTTGTACCAGTGGCGCAAAGAGCCCCTACACTACGCGATGCTACCTCTGCCAAGAACGAAACGAAAGTATAAACTTTCTAGCACCGTCTGACAGCCAGTTTTACATAGCAACTATATCACTACCACTGATCAAGGTTGCAAGGTCAAAAGATTAAAGATCATTAGGACAATCCTTTACAGTCATACGGCACTATACAATATTAGCAGCCTCTCATTGGTGGATTAACGTCACTTTCTCTTTATCTAGGGTCCAGTTAGTTTATTCCACCAGGTCTAGCTAGTCAAGTGGTCAGATTCTGTCTTTGCAATACAGACGGCGAGCGCTCAGTTCCCGTCGGCGTCGAAGGCAAGACATGTTTTCTTTATTTCTTTTTTTAAGTTATTTTTGTTTCTTGTTGTAAATTTGGGTTGGTTTCAGTTAGTATTGTCTCGTTGTGCCCCTGAACGAGCGAAGCGAGCGGAGGTCCCTGCGTAAAGAGTTAACAGTACTCTAAATTAACGTTAACCCACCAATCAGAAGCAACTAATATAACATAGTACCGTAAGACTGTAAAGGACCGTATTAAGCCTTGCTTTAAGCGTGGCCAGATAAAAAACACTATAAATATGGTTAAAATTAAATGTTTTGCATATTTATCTGCGTTTTGTGTAATAATAATAATTAATAATTTGTTCATGGCATATAAACAAATATCAATTCGTACGATATAACCTACATATTGTTTTCTTTAAGGTAGATTACTCTGATGTATTATCAAAAAAAATCATGAAATTCTTGGCTGATGTAAAGCAAATGATATTATTGACAATAATTTTATTGTAGTAGCGTCTTCCGACAGCGATCTGTTTTGAACTTTTCTGTTCGGTTTCACAACGTGACCCGACGTTGGCCGAATCGGCAGAATTACCCATGTCTTCGCGGTACACTGAATAATTGCTTCCAACCGTCTGGTAGGTCAGTGGTTAGATAGTGTGCTTGTGATGCGAAGGTTGCTGGTTCGATCCCCGTTAGTGCCAAGCTATATTTTTAATTCTTTTTAAGGTTATGTTTGTAAACCGTTTTTTTTTCTTGATTTTGGGTATGGCTTGGGTTAATTAGGGTTAGTTTTGTTTGATTGCACCCCGGAGCGAACAAAGCGAGCGGAGGGCCATGGGAAATAACTTAATTATTACCGATATTCGGCAAGAAGGTCACCAGAAAAGTTCAAAATAAACCAATGTCTGAAGACGCTAACAGTTATACTGTAACACTAAAACAGCAAGGAGCGTAAAAAGCATCTTAATAAATCTGTGATTCCCCGCTTTGCGTCATTCTCTGAGATATTCTCGATGCTATAACAGTGTAGTTTTCGAACCCAGTAATTTATGGCGGCAGTGTAAACACTATTTCATATACGTTACACACGCGTGCATCTAATTAGAGAGTTTTTGCATACCGTGACAGAATTTTTAACAATAGAGAATAGAAAACATAATAAAATCGTGCTGTTTAAAGTTATAAATGTATAAATACATCAGTGCCAATAAATCACCAAATTAAGACTTTTTAAAAAAGTTCACCACGCTACCAGAGGGGTTAAAAATCACCAAATCTGCTGAATTTTCACCAGATCTGGCAACGCTCCACTGATGCCACATGCAATTAAAATGGCGTCTTGTCGATGCAACGGAAACGTCTTTTTAGAATTACCCGCCGAGTCCTCCCGCCTGACGAGTCCTGACAACTGACAAATAGATGTCTTTATGACCTAGAGCTAGATCCAGCAGGGTAACTAATCAGCCTTCAGTTTACCGATCTTTTTGTAGTGCAATGAATTGTCTGAAAGTGCTCTGGTGGTTGAGTGGTTAGACGCTGGACCTGTGATACGGCGGCCAGGGGTTCAATTCCGGTCGTTTTTTTAGATGTTTGTAAAAAAACTAATTTCTTCATTTTGGGCATGTCTTGGGTTAGTTTTGGTTAGTTCCTGCTCTTTGGGCCGCCGTAGCAAGCGAAGCGAGCGGGGGTCATGCGTGAAGTGAAATAATACGTTCGGCTGATTAACTGCCGCGCTAGGTCTAGCTTCGAGTGTCTTTATGGGTCAGGGAATTGCTTTCAGCGGGTCTCGTGACGCAGTGGTTAGATCACAGCTTCAGTGGTTAGATGCTGTGCTTGTGATACGGCGCGGCGGCCCGGGCTCGATTCTAGTGCAAGACATTTTTTTTTAAGGTTATGTTTGTAAAAAGTTTTTTATTCATTTTGGGCATGCCTTGGGTTAGTTCTGGTCAGTTATTGTTGGTTGCGCTCCCGAAGCGAGCGGAAGACCATGCATGAAGTGAAAAAAAAAACATGTGCCTTACCTTTATAAGCACACAACTGAAGTGAAACTTCTGAAAGAGATGCATATTCGGAATTGAGTTTTTACTTGTTTTAAGCTTTTTTATTCTCAATTCCTTTTCTTGTTTCTCTAAGTTTTTTTATTATCTTTTTTTCATTATTTCGTTTTATAATACTTTTATTAACTTTCCGAACAATTTTTTCTTTTTATTTTTTATTATTTTTTTCCTTATTTGGTTTTATAATACTTATTAACTTTCCAAACAAACTTTTGTTTTTTTATCAATATTATTTTTCTTATTTCGTTTTATAATACTTTTATTAATTTTCCGAACATTTTTTTCCATTTTTTCTCATTTTTAAAATTGTTGAAGTTTCACTTTAAATAATACGAATGTAAACATTGAGATGCGTGCTCAAGCTCAGGACTCGTCAGGTGGGAGAACTCGGCGGACGGTTCCGAAAAAAGGTCTGCCGATGCAACTGTAAAATAGTGACGTGCAAAAAGTATCTACCGGATAAAAAAGTTCGAATACTTTACTCAATAAAAAAATATCGGATACACACAGAATGTGTACTATAGATACCTGTTTATGTTTGATAGTGCCATTTAAAAGGGTAGCTCTAGAAATAAGATACAAATGTTTATAAGTCTTCAGAGCATGAATCCCTGTGTGTAAATAATTTGGAAACATATTTTTGAAATCAAGATTGTAATACTGATTGTTAAAGCAAGAAGGAAGGAAGTTAGAAAAGATAGAACTTGCCTTTGTAATGGAAATCCATGGATTTCAGCGGCTGATCTGGAAATTACCGCAGACCTCAGCACCAATCGCCCGATAAACTGCTATTAGCCGTATTCGATTCGCTACTTTGGATCGATTCACATCGATCTAACTGAACTTTATTGAACTGATTCGTGTTCGATTGTAAAAATATCACTTTGCCCCCACTACCGTACAAGTGATTCAGCTCACCTGTAAGTGAGCAGTGAACCGATAATGGACCGGGATCACTTAGATCGGTTCAGTAGTTCAGGTAAAAGATGGCATTTAAATGTCAATAATTGTCAATCGGCTTTTTTTTAATTGTTATCATAATTTCATGTGACCTTGGCTCACTGAACTGAAATATCAGTTCAGTTTCAGTTAATTTTGAACTGATCTCCAGTTAATCCATTGATGTTGCCATATCGTTCCTTTATAATGTCGTATCCTTTAAAATCGCCTTCCTAGTTAGAATAGACTAGACAATTGGACATATTACTCATAAAATATCCTTGTAAAAAATCATATCGCCAAATTTTTAATGATAGTCTAAAAATGTTTTGCAAATAAATTGTTATTATTAGTTAGCCATATTTGTTCTGTGATAAAATTGTTTAGAAATAATGCATTGTTGCATGATCTAGCTGTATATTAATTACACAAGCAATGGAAACCATAGATCAATGCTAAAATACTTTGGCTTGTTGGATTTGTATATAGCTAGCTTGAAACCACTGTTTAATAAAATTATTCGTTACCAAAAAGTAAATATTGTATATGTAATTCTTAATTAATATTGATAAGATTTATTTATAAGTGACATATTGAGACTGGGCATTTTGAGAGGTATAAAATATTAGAATTTTATTACCGTTTGTTGGTTAACCTATTTCTAGGAAAATACGTCATTTAAACGTTTCAATGAACTGAATCTTTGACCACATTTTATGCAAACGGGTGTAAATGTGGAGGGCGGTCATTGAAATGGTTCAAATGTTCTTCTCGACTTCTTATTTTCATTATAAGTTCTAACGTAATACATTTTAGGGCTAAATGACCGAATGTTTTTCAACTGCAATTTTATAACGAATTTTCCCTACTTGCATAGATTTTCTAAAAAACAGTCGAAAATAGTCTGTAGGTTTCAGGATATCATAATCTCAACAGAAACAATTATTAACATATCTATAGAAGAACCTATATTAATTGTAACCACACGCACATTACATACCTAATTACCTAATAAGGATTGCTTTTTGCTGTGTTTTGTATCCCCCATATGTTTATAAATCGTGTGAATAAAATGGGCATAATAAATATAAAATGTTCACTCATTATTTAGAAATTGAAGTTTTTGTTATTTTTTCCTTCCTTTTTGGCATTTTCATCCGCTGTAATGTTGCGGTATAAACGTTGACGTTCAGTGAACTGAACAAATTTTGTCGACGAACTGGATTCGAGGAATTTGCAACTTATGTGAAACAATTACATCAAGTAGAAAATCGCAAATAACAAAATTACCAAGAATCGAGTTTACGATTCTTCCAAATGGCAACATTGGCTGAAAGTTGTGAAGTTATGGGCTTTGACAAGGGAAGGGAGAAGGGAATGGAGTGGACAGATAATCTCGCTTTACGGCTGCGCGCAGTACGTATGATCAAAAATCGAACGGACGCCATTAATGGGAGCCAGACATTCAAAGCGGCACCTCCGCGTATTTTGGTGATTTTTGTTATGAAAAACTCTCAAAATACTTCAATTTGTCCATAACAATATAGTGTTTTGTTGTTCTTATGGCTGTGAAAGTCGCAATGACCGAAAGGAGCCTGGAATTACTTTTCACAGGTAAATATATTCTACACCTAGTTCTTGCCGTCGCTAATATTTATTATTTATTTTTCTTGTGTGAGCTGTGATATAGATTATTTCAAAATATGATTACGAGTATACTTCAAGCTGCATTTCTTTGTAATTTTATGTCAGCTTTGTTAACATTTTCAGTCATGATTGCTAATAAGAATCACATAATTACCCTTGAAAATTGCCTGTCGCGCAATGGCGTATATTGTTTTGATCTTTTAAGGAAATATATTTGTTATATTTCAATCATTGCATTTTGTGATTTAAGCCAGTAATAGAAGTATTATGAAGTATAAAATAACGGATATAATTTAGTGACGAGAATGTACCTAATAAGGCAAATGATTGCTGGGATATAATAATATATAATAAAATATTCATGAAACGCCACTGTTCGAGAATGCGTGAAGCGTTTGACGACGCTTGACGCTTGTCAAATCTTGGAGCCAACCCGTAACAGAATAGCTGCCGGTTTTACCCGTCCACTCCCTTCCCTTGTCAATGGTTATGGGCCTGTGGGACAAGGCGTTGCGAGGACCAGGTCACAGGTCTTCAGAGTTGTTTTACATTTCACCTTCACTTCACGCATAGCCAAACAAAACTAACCAAAATTTTGGACTTCCGTTTCGTCTTCGGTCGAGAGTGCACGTGTCGGGTATCGGCCATTTTGTTCCAGCTGCATATACATATATGTTAGTTTTGGGAATTCATGGTGAACGTTCAGGGACCGGGTAGTTTTCTCCCCGAATAAGATACGGACGTCCAGCCGGGGGTTTGAGCCCCGTGCATGCTAGAGATTTTTATGTTTGTGAACGTCCAGCCGGTGGTGTTCGAACCTTAAAACAAGCCGTGCATGTATAAGTCGGGGCCCCAGGGGTACATACTCGACATACTGGTTGCCCTAAAAATAGTATCTCTATCCATCAGGTGTAACTAATCTGGGATGGGTCGCCCCAGCTCTTACTAAGCCGGATAGAGGTCTTTTCTGGCTGAATTTTTGAAAGTAAAAGGCCAACAGAGAGTTGTACTACTACTATTGTACTAACCAAAATTTAAAAAAAAAGAAGCAAACATAACTTTGAAAAAAATGGAAAAAACATCTAGGGGAATCGAACCCGGGTGATTTAGAAATGTCAACCGTATTTGATCTATAGTTAAGGCTTTAGGTAGTTCTTTACTGCAGATGTAATTGTTTATTTATCTGGCTAACGGTTACAGACAGCTTGCGAGGAACATTCCTCCTCCTGACGAATCCTGGGCTTGCTCGCGCATCACAAACACATGCGTTGTTTATTGTTTACATTTGTTAAGTTTGTATTGGAATGTCTAATATTACACTTCACGCATGGACTCCGCTCGCTTCGCTCGCTACTGGGGCGCATCCTATAAAACCTAACCAAAACTAACCCCAAGTATGCCCAAAATGAAGAAAAATACTTTTTACACATAAAAATTCAAGAAAATAAGAAAACACCAACGGGAATCGAACCCGGCCCGCCGCATCATAGGCCGAGCATTCTGGCCACTGAACCACCAGAGCACTTGAGAGCAATTCATTGCACCGTAAAGACATCAACGAACTAGCATTTCACAACGTCAGACGTATATAGATATATATCTGTACCAAAAACCAATAGTCCGCCACCATTAACGTGGTTAATATATGCAACGGCCGACTTCGGGATTCTTGTATCCGTAACTCGGTCTTGGTATTTAAAAAAAAAATTATGCATTAATATTGAACTAGAAGATCTTGCCCGTACCACATCAGAGGACTTCAGAGTTGCGCGCGCATCCCATTGTTGCCAAAATAGTCTAATATTACACTTCAAGCATGACTCTTCGCTCGCTACATGCCCCCGTAGCCCAACAAAAACTAACCCAAGGCATGCCCAAAATGAAGAAAAAACTTTTTATATTAAAAATAATTTAAAAAAACATCCCTTGCCACTGGAATCGAACCCAGGCCATCGTACCGCAGACTCAGCAGTCAAGCACTGAGCTACGAACCAGTTGACAACAATTCCCTAGACCTTAAAGAGATGGTGTTTGTTAACGATGTAGTGGGCGCGCAACTCTGATGCGGTACGGGAAGCCAGATTTCAGTTGATAGTGCAGTTGTGAATGAGAGGCGCGTGATTGGCTAGCTATGTGAGTTAACGCATGTCTTCGCGATGCAACCATATGTCAATGGATGCAACTAGTTGTTTGCAAGTACACAAGTGGTTTAGGGGGTCTGCATGGTTAGCCTTCACTTCGGTGACTCGGGTTCAAATCCCATCGGTTTTGGTTTTTTTTAAGTAAATAGGTTTTTACTTGATTTTTAAGGTTTTCTTGGTATGGCGTGGGTTAGCACTTGGTTAGTTTCCTTTTCTTGAGCCCCGGAGCGAGCGGAGGGCTATACAGGGTGCTACAAATTCGAGTGCATGCATGGGGATCTCGGGAACAGTATGATATACGAAGCCGGAAATTAAGGCAAAGTTGTGCAATTTGATTCCCAACACGATGCAGTTTTGAAATTTGAAGAATTCCGAATAGTTCCGGAGATATTCGTAAAAAACTGAAAAGCGGCTATTTTATTTTTATTTTTTTCCTGACTTTATTCAACTTAACATAAATTTAACATTATTGTTGCCACTTTTTCCCCTTTATAAAATGGCAGTATCAAATTTTAAATCTGACGTTTCGTGTCCGGGCCCCCATCAACAACGTCATTTTTTTAAATACGCACCTGGATTTTTTATTTCGTTTTTTAGAAGCCTTTGGTCTCCCAAAACCATCGATGTATCACACTGGCGCTAGTATGCATTTATGTATTTGTAACATTTGACCTTGCTGGCAGCCATAATGAATACTGTCGCGAGATGTCGCTGTGTAAACTCATTTCTGATAAACAGATGTCTTTAGGTCTGTTCCAACTGACCATGAAAACCGTACATGGGACGGTAATTTACAATAGCATAATTCATTTGTCAACATGATAGGTTATTTATCGCCTTCAAAAGTGAAATTGACAACTAGAAATGACGGTCCCTCGTACGGTTTTCTAGTCGGTTGGAGCAAACCTATTATGATCCAGCTAATTGCTCTCAGAGGGCCTCGTAGCTCAGTGGTAATGTGTTGCTAATTCTAATACGCTGACCCGGGTTCGATTCCAGTGGCAAGACATGCTTTTTTTATATATGTTTGTAAAACGTTTTTTTTTTCTTGATTGTGGGCATGTATAGGCTTAGTTTTGTTTGGTTGCGCCCAGGAGAAGCGAGCGGATGGCTATGCGTGAAGTGAAAAAAAAATGCAAAATACAAATTAACTATCCTCGTGGTTTGCTCGTCCAGGCACGAGCGTCTCGCAAGAGCTTTGATTTCGGCTGCCATCAAGGTCAAGTGCCACAAACCTATAAAGAAGGGGGATTCTTTGTGAATGTTTTCGCGGAAACACATGCAGGCTGCTGTATATTTCGTACAAAATGCATCCAAAGTACGGGCACGTATTACAATAAGAAATATTTCACTTTTCGCATGGCCCTCCGCCCGCTACGGGGGCCCAAGAAAAGGAAACTAACCAGGGGCTAAATCAAGAAAAAAACTGTTTGCTAACCAAAATTAACCCAAGTCATACCCAAAATCCAGAAAAAAACTGTTTAGAAACTTAACCGTAAAAAAATAAAAAATTCAACGGGGTTTGAACCCGGGCCGCCGCCGATAGTCGCCGAATTGAGACCTAACCATCTAATTCTCTAGACCAAGAATGATGTAAAGTCACCGTAGAAAACATCAAATGCAATGCATTTTAATATCCTTTACACAAATAGTGCACTATGTAAAAATCGGCCTCTCCTATTGGTCGATCCATCTCGTATTACAATATGTCTTCGTGATGCAATCAATTTCTGTCAAGAGCTCTCGCTACGCCAGTAGAGGTTTAGACAGCTGGGTCTCACCTAGACACCCCGAGTTCAAACCCCGTTGCTTTTTATTTATTTATTTTTTAAGAATATGTTTCTAAACATTGATTGATTTTGGGTATGTCTTGGGTTAGTTTGGGTTGGCACCTGGCTGGTTTCCTTTTCTTGCGCCCTCGTAGCGAGCGAAGCGAGCGGAGGGCAATGCGGATCAACCAATAGGAGAGGCCGATTTTTATATAGTGCACTATTTGCGTAAAGGATCTTATAACACAAATGCAATCGCTCGAATCAACGCCACCTACACTAGATGGTGCTGGAGACGCTTTTACCTTACAGTGGCTTTAAAGCCACTTTCTTTTTAAGTATATGTATTTTACCTTGATGGCAGCCAACGGCAAAGCTGTCGCGAGACTCTCATTTAAAACGCAACAGATGTTTGTTTAAAGATCCTTTACAAGCGTAGCCGACTATATCAAAATCGGCCTCTCCTACTAGTCGACCCATCCCCTATTACAATATGTCTTCGTGATGCAATCAATTTGTCGCAAGAACTCTCCTGGTGTAGAGGTTTAGACAGTTGGGACCCACCTGGACGGCACGGGTTCGAATACCCCGTTGCTTTTTTTTATTTTTTTTTAAGATTATGTTTCTAAACAGTTTTTTTTCTTGATTTTGGGTATATCTTGGGTTAGATTGGGCATTGTCTTTATAAGAAATTGGGTTAGCACCTGGTTAGTTTCCTTTTCTTGAGCCCCCGTAGCGAGCGGTAGCGAGCGGAGGGCTATGCGGGTCGACCAATAGGAGAGGCCGATTTTGATATAGTCGGCTACTCCTGTAAATGATCTTTAAAGGCAACATATGTAACGCCATTGAGTATTGTAGTATAGATGGCAGCATATTACAGATACCTTTAATTACCTTACATACAGGTCACTGTACCTATAATAATATAGAAATTTCAAGGCTTTTCGGGAAAAATCAAAGGTAAACAAATACCGGCCATGATTAATGATTTTTTTAGAACAATGATGATTAGAATAATTTTATTGTCGCTCTACAAATCGGTCGCAATTTTTTGCATTTCTGCTTGCCAGAATATCTTTGCAATTGATAGAAACAGTGCATATAATTTTTTTTGTTTGATTTTTATGGTATAAAACAAAATCTGGCCTATATACAATAGACAAAAAATAATAATAATAAAAAAACGGCATACCTACATAATTGCTATTCGGAATGCGAATTCCGAAGTTCATGGTATTATTTTACCCGAATTTAAAACGTGTGGGTTGAAATGTGGTTAGGGAGTTTCGGATGTTCCAATTTAGGTCATCTTAAATTCGTTTTGATTTTATGGCACACGTGAATTATTATTTTTTATATTGCAAATGTATGCACGTATCCTTGTACATTTATGATAGTTTTGTGAAACGCACGGTTCCATATGCAAAATTGACTCACTTTTGGCACGTATTTGTTTACAACGTTTAATTTTTTGAGTAATTCAATTGCGATTTTTGAACGGACGGTGTTTTGCCGCCATATATCAGGTGTTGATAGTTCGAAATCTCCGTCTGTGCTCCACTGTCTGACTGTCTGAATTTGTCCAAGATTGTGGTAGGATATCGAAAAAATCGCCGATAATAAGTTTCATTAAAAAAGGCGTGTGATTGTTGTAGTTTTTGACGAGAATTTCGTCAATCAAGCGTTCTCGTTTCCTCTCAAAGTCAGTGTCAGTGTAGACGTAAAGCACAATACATTTTTCGGAAAACTAATTTTAAAGTTCAAGCCTCACAAGTGTATTTTTTTAGAAAAAGGCCTTAATTACCGAGTGATAAGAGTAACAGATGTGCTTTAGAAGAATCCCATGCATTTTATTATGTTTCTGAATGCAGCGGACGTAAGTATTCTTTTAGGTTATGTCATACAATGGCTCAAGTACTCATATTAAAATTTAGGGGACTCCTAGGCCTTCAACAGATGGTTTCATTAGATATCTAAAACGCACTTCCTTATTCTGCACTATATTTTATATTCAATATCAAAACATCTTGACACTGAATTGCAAGCTTCTATCATGCTTCTGTATAAAGAGTCAAAAACTTACAGACTTCTTATTATAAGGGCTTAGGCAACACTTAATAATTGGCAAAATGCTAACCCAGAGCTAATATTCACGTTATTCTGAATACTTGTAGCTTTCAAAATAGAAATTATCTGTTTTTTAAACATTTGACTACTTGACCGACATTCATAAGTAATTGTTCATAGAGATCAAATGGTGTTAAACCATTCAGCTATGATCCGCATTATTTATCATGCAGTATGTAGATACTTCAACTTCAAATGAATTTCAAATTTAAATGTGTTTACCTTGGATCAACGTTCTGTTAAAAGGTCGAATAAGGGCGTAAACTAATGCTTAGTAACTGGCAAAATGCTTACCCACAGCTAATATTTATATTTCGTTGGATTCTTGTAGCTTTCAAATAGAAATTTTTTAAATTTGCTCCCTCAGCATTCATATTGCTATATTTACTTCGGTAGTTGTGTATCTACTATAGAGCCGTAATTTGTTTATTTATTTCAAGGCTTTTTGGGTATAGCAAATATGCCAATTACAGATACCATACTTACTAGCTTACAGAATACCAAGCAAAATACCATACACATAATATAAAAACACACATACTTAATGAGCCACATCTATCTAGCAAATCTGAGCCTGAGTTGCAAACAATTTTGAATCAATAACATTCACAAAGTTACTCATACTAATACTATCCACATCCAAATCACTAGCATACATATTGAAATAATAACACATTCTATAATTTGGAAAATTTTTGGGAGATTTCAGTAGGCATTCTTGGGAAGTCCAAATAAAATGTTTTCCTCTGTCTCATATTGCTGACATTTAGTGAGAATGATAATTAGAATATCAGGACAATCTATTTGATTCTTCAAAATTTTAATGAAATGAAATTGACCATTAATAGCTACATGGCTAACAAATATACAAATAAGTAGTATTAAAACATTTACAGAAAAAAAAAACAAGGAACAAAAAGAACAACAACAGATCAACAAAGTTCAAACAGCTTATACATTATTAAGTCGTAACAGTTTTAAACTGTGACATTTTCTTTAACATATGGTACAAGACATTTTTTAAAACTAGCCAGTGTATCACAATTTTTTATTCTCAGGCAGTTCATTATACCTTGTAAGACCATTATGGGAAAACACTATTCTGACTGAAATTAGATTGTACAGTTCTAATACCAATACTTTCAAATGCTAGTTTTAAGATGTTTGTGCTAATACCATCAACACTACTTCTTGTGTTACTAATTGATAGCTCTATTTTTCTTAAATCTCTCAACTGCAATAACTGAAATCCATTAAATGCACATTTAGGTCTGTCTGTCTATTTTATTAACAATTTCTGTAAAGTTTAGGGTTTTCTTCATTTGTTAGGAAATGGCACTTATAGGTACTTTCCAGAAAATATGTATTAAAATTCTCCCTTATTAATCTATTGTCATTTACTAATTCATTATTAAATACTACTCAATTTGTTACGGTCCTTTTACTATGTACATTGATTAGTTGTTTGAGTGTCTTCCACATTTTCTTTGGTTCATTTTTATCTGCATCTATCTTCTCAGCATAATATTTCTTCTTTTGGAGTCTCGCATAGTTAACCAGTTTTTTTCTTAAAATTTGTTCAGTCCAAAGGATTGCCAGTTATTGCCACTTTTCTATAGAATCTCTCTTTCCTCCATTGCTTGACATATTTCTCCGATCCACCACAATTTGTTGCCCCATGTTTTAGGTACTAAAATTTCCAATGGTGCATATTTATTTAATGCTTTTATTATACAATACCTATATACGTTTCTCAGTCAGGTCATGTATGTTAGTAGAATCCTCGGTAGAATCAGGAAGCCATTCAGTCCCAATCAATTCTAGTTAGAAATTGGTATCATTCAGGTTTCTAAAATATCTAATTATTTTTTTCCTGTTATACTTGAGTTCTTGAGATTTAGATCAACTGTAATGAGAACATGGTCTGTTATTTTAGGAATTAAATGTGTTTCATATTTGGGTTGTCTGAGATCAATAATGGAGGAGAAATCTTTTGATATTCTTGTAAATTCTTGTTGTTTGGTGCAAACCATGATTTCTAACAATTTCCTTGAATAAAATGTATTTTTGGCCATGTTAACGTTAAAATCGCCCACAATAATTATTAGCATACTTGTTTTATTCATTGCATTTTCCAAAAGGTCACGAAGTAACTCCAAAAAGATGGAATCACTTGAGCTTGGTGAATGAGACAAATTATATATGCAAAGCCTCCCTTCCCTTGCTATCCACATATTCATATCAAACGACTGACTAAGAATTTCTTTAAATCTAATATTATTTTTAATATATATTAACACACCTCCTGTATGTGTGCTATGTGAAAGAGTACTAAACCCCTCTGTACCCCTCTATGGTCAACTCACTTATAATAACATCTTCAGTAACATAGGTTTTTGAAAGACAAATGATTGATGACTTAATTTCACATACTATCCGGTTTAATTGATGTTTGTGGGTAAGAAATCCAAAAATATTTGCATACATTAGTTTTGAGTTTAGTAGTTGCATTTTGAATTTTCATTACCATGGATATCATCAGGGTAATATTTAAGTTGCAACTGATTGCAAATTCTTTTATATGCTTCACAATTCTTATCAAATATTATGTTTGTATTCAATATTAGTAAATAGATAGATATAGGTAGATATAATTTATTAGTAATAGTACACAGAATGATTTTACCTCGGTTTTTACACTACATGAAATGTAAGTTTACGGTGGGTAAAAGGGTTTAAACAGGTTTAATTGCCTATGCAATGCACTTAAAAAAAAACAAAAAGTTGTGAACTAAAATATGATAGTTATCATTACATTTAAAATAGTTTAAAATAAATTGTCCAACCACATACATAATACACAAATGATGTTATTAAAATAAAATTAAAATATAACATAAACAAGTTGCTACATCAAACAGGAAAATTCACACATTAAAACTATTATTAATATATTCCTCTACTGAACAAAAGGCCTTTTGTAATAAATAGCCCTGTAAGATATCGTAATGGCAATCCACAGATTGTCCAGAAAAAAAGAACTAGTTCAGGGACCTTCCTCATTTATTAGCCAATCAAGACACTTAGAAAAAATTTATCAGAAGTAAGGAGTTTCACCAAGTCAAAGTCAAATATCCCCTTATTGTTATAAACAGAAGTGTTGTTAACAAAGCAGTGAAGAAATAAAAATTAATTAAGTATCTACATTCTGACAGTAGAAAATAAATTTTTACATACAAAATATAAAAACAAATACAAAATGTCAAGCAAAATGTTTAATGAATTCAAACTCGAATACAAGTAAATAAATAAACAAACAAAAGAATTCATAAAACACCAAACTTTCCACTCTTCAATAGAATGTTACTCTCAATTGCTAACCAATAGGAGGTCTCAGCGAAACGTAGCTGTCCCCCGACATTGGTGATGCCGAAACTGGACGTATTAATTACAATATTTTTCGTTGTGATAGGAATCCTAATACAAGCAATGCAGAAAGAGGTGGCGGCGTTTTAATAGCTGTCTGCAGGAGTTTGCATAGTGCTGTTTTGGATTCATCCATCAACCTCGAGCAATTACATGTGAAGGTGGGTTCACATTCCAAATCTGTGATAATAAGCTGCGTATATTTTCCACCCAGATCTCCACCTGACAGGTAACAAAGCTTTAGGGATAACATTGATAATCTTTTCCGAAATACATAAGGAGACTTTAATTTTACCTAAAGCAGAGTGGTCTTTCAAGTGCTTTGGTTCACTTGATACCACATCAGCGTACACTCAGCCTCGAAAGACAGAGGTTATCGAGATTGTATCAGCGATGTGTGCATTTCATAATCTGTATCAATTTAATGAAATTACTGACGTCAGTGGCAGTATTCTCGATTTGATGTTCCTGAGCGTCGATGAATCAATTGATAGTTTGGCAGATGATGCACTGGTGTGGCAGGCAGTTATCATCCTCCACTTACCATTCAGATCAGAGACTTGCAAAATATTCCAATTCTTCAGGTCCCCACCTTTGTGAAGACTATTATGATTATAAGTCTGCTAATTTTGATTTAGTCAATAACTACCTTGGGCGGTTGATTGGGATAACTTGTTACTGCATCACTCTCTTGATAACATGCTATATATATACTATACGATGTTTTATATTCAATTATTCATGCAGTTGTTCCTCAAGAGAGAGTATAGCAGAGAAATTTCCCAAGGTGGAATTCACCTGATTTGAGACAGTTGATAGTTTTGAAGAAGCAGGCACATAAAACATTTAAAAATACAGGATCTCGGGAGGATTATATGAATTTCACTTGGTAACGCTTTTGATCTGGATAGGATTTTTATCTCAAGCAACAAAAAGGAACGTATCATGTTTGACTGTGTTTGTTATTATCATTTGTTGCAACTTAACACTGGTGACAATGTTAACAGGGTAATATTAGATTTAGTATTTTTAAACTGTACCAACGTTCAAGTAGCCAAATGCCTTTAACTAATATCAATGTTCATCAAATCTCTTAGATCTCAGTCCAAAGTTTCCATAAAAAATGACTACAGTTGTTTTGTTGTTGCTCCACATTCCTGGTCTTTTGCAAATTTGAACCTGTCCAATGTCAGTATTAACAGTTCAATTGTATTTAATAAGTTGGTCCATCTCGACGAAAAGTAAGGACCAGGGCCAGATAAAATTTCCCCCTTATTTCTCAAAAATTGTAGCCCAACACTGGCTGTTTCTCTTAATTACATCTATCAACTCTCTTTAAATACGGGAAAATTTCCTAGTCTTTGGAAATATTCTCATGTAAGTGCAATCTGGAAGAGCAGAGACAGGGATGATGTAGAGAATTACCGCCCCCTATCTGGTATCGATTGTATGGTTCTAGAGTCGATTGTTGTCGACATACTGATGCCTAACTTCAAAAATCTTATATCTGAACATCAGCATGGTTTTGTTGCTGGACGTTCCAGCCAAACGAACCTCTGTTTGTACTGTAACGATCTGGCAACAGCAATCGACGCGGGAGCTCAGGTTGGCTCTATATATATTTCGATTTTGCTAAGGCCTTTGATAGGGTTGACTATAGAATGTTCATTTTTAGATTGGCATCATACAGTAATCTGGTCCCCTTCCTTTCTTGGTTGGCAAACTATCTTGAGGGTAGAACTCAAAAGGTAAAAGTGAACAACGTTCTGTCTGGCGAAATATCGGTAACATCGGGGGTACCTCAGGGCTCACATTTGGGACCTATATTGTTTTTAATCTTCACTAATATCTGACTGGTGTGCTGTCAATAGCATGAAGATGAACTTATCAAAGTGTAAGGTTATGACATTTACCCGCAAGAAAAAAATTTAAAAATTATTTGACTACTCTCTTTCCAATATAAGCCTTTCCAGAGAGTTTAATCAATGATCTTGGAGTCATCTTCAATACTCAATTGAGGTTCAATGAACATATAAATAGTGTAATCTCCAAATCATTCAGTATGGTTGGATTCATTACGAGAATTTGCTTTGATTTTACTAATATTGATGTTTTGAAGATACTTTATTACTCATTTGTGCAGAGCCACCTTGAATATTGTTGTGGTCTGGTCCCCTTTTTACAAGACCCATTTTGCTAGGATTGAATGTGTTCAGACCAAATTCGTCAGTTTCCTACTCAGGAAAGTTCACATCGAAAGAAGTGACTTTTCCTGTACTCAATGCCTTACTCTTTTCGGCTTGAATAGTCTGGAGACTCGTCGAATTTTCTTAACATTGATTATAAAATCATCACGAATGAGATTGATTGCCTTGATCTACTCGCTTTGATCAATTTTCGAATGCTGTCATGGAACACTCATCTAATTGATCCATTTTCGATACACAGATATCAGACTGATGTTGGGCACAATAGTCCCTCAAACCGGAATATGGAATGTTTTAATATGTATGTTCCTACTGAATTTCAACTGGGGTGGTCTACACACAAGTTTAAAACTAAGCTAAAACCTTTCTTCTCTTACTAGCAATGACCACTTGTTCAATGACTGTTAATTCCATAGTGCCTTGCATTTCCGTCATGACATGTACCTCCCTTGTTTGGAAAATTATGAGTGTTCATTTATTTTACTTGCTCTTGTTTGTGTTGTATTTTATTATTGTTGTCACTTTGATTTATAGTATTGCATTTACTGTATTAGGGGTGTAATGTTTTAAAACTAGTTTATATTGCATTTATTGATACTGTGATTAATTACTGTAATATTTGGAATTAATATCTTCTGTAAGTACTGTTGTTCTAAATAAATAAATACATACATTTCGCTCGAATACGTTCTGAGTGCCAAGGTTTTGTCTGGATTGTGTTATTAGAGATATGTAGAGCACTCAGATATCTCGATGACTAATCAGAAAAACATTAAAAGCTTTTGGAACTTTGTAAATGCTAAACGCAAATACAATGATTTACCTTCACAGATGTTCTATGGTGACAGGCAGTGACAGTTGGAGCTTGATCTTCCAGACCTCTTTGCAGACTATTTCCAAACAGTATACTCAGATAATGCTTACCCCATCAGTTCCTCACCTTCTTACAGCAATATTAATATCGTTCTTTGACTTATCTAAGGCGTTTGATTGCATGAACCATCATTATACAGTTTTTAAGAATTTGTATACACAAATTTTGTTATAAATATTTAATTGATAAGCATATTTCCTACTGTTGATAGTGTCATTTACTGTGAAATTTGTTCATTGTTCCTACGTTCCTAGTTTAAGTTCTTGTATTTTAATTTTATTTCAACCATTTATTTTTAACCATTGTATTAGTAACCATTTGTTGAGGATTGTGAAAAAATTGTATCTTTGTTAACATGAATAAATTCAGTATACTGTTGTGGAAACTATCGGTTTATGGCTTCCCTGGTGTGGTTTCTGAGTGGATTCAATTCTTTCTCTTTCGGATCATGTTCAGTTTGTGTCTTTGGGGGACGTTTCAGCCAGTAAGCAGTCTCATGCGGTGTCCCCCAGGGCTCTGTCTTGGGACCTACTTTGTTTCTAATCTTCATTAACGATCTTCTTCGGCTTGACTTGTCTGGTTCCATCACGGCTTTAGCGGATGATGCGTCTGTATCATGGGGTAGTCACGACGTAAACCAACTCAGGGCTGATATGTCGCCCGACATCTATAAAATTAAGGAATGGTGCAAAATTGAGATAGTTAATGATTCTATTACTTCTGTTGATAATTCTAGGTTCCTTGGATTGATTTTGGATGACAGCCTAAAGTTTCAGCATCACATTCTAAAACTAAATAAAAAGTTGGCCTCTGGCTGCTACTCTATTCGTATTACATCTCAAGAATTGGGGAAACACTTCTAACTAGAGTCTAATCTTCGCCTTCCCTTGTATCACAACGAGGAGAGGCGGAAAGTCGAGAATTAGCTCCATCCCTGCAAAGGGGTTGATTTCATTGACCCTGTTATACTTAGTAGCTGGAGGCTTCCTAGTTGTAATATGGCAGTTTTCTGCAGTGTTTGTGAAGGGGACTATGACAGTCTTTTGTGGGCTAGTCTTTAACACTTCCTATCTTACCCCCTCAGGGTGCCTCGCATTCTGTCTCTGACGGACTGACCTTGTGTCATAATGACCAGGTCATCCGCATCGCTGAGTTTCCGCATAAGATCATCCATGAGGAGGTTCCAAAGTAGGGGAGACATCGGCGGATACCCCCGCCACTGTGACCGTCTGAGTCTCTCCCGGCAGATAGGTGAATACCACTCGGCCCTTAAGCATGTAAGCTATCCTTCTACAGCAAGTCTTTTCCAGTTCTGTATTCCTGATTCTTCTTGTGATAGATGTGAAGCAAGTGTTGTCAGGCGCTTCCTCAATATCTTCATTAGAGTTATGCGTCCGCATATGAGAGATGTTCGTTCAAGTCTGCAAGGACAGGTTTCACTATACTAAATATTTTCATTTTTAGATTACTCGTTTTTGGCAATGGGGCAGATTTGTTTCTCGAAACGTCGAGTATTTTCCAGTTCTTTTAGCATTTCAGTTTCTTTAGGGTCACTAAATTAACACTTGTATAATTTACCTCCTGGGCCCAGAATCAAAGCGGCCTTATTCAAAAAATCTTAATATAACTGAGGTGGAGGAATAGGCAACAATTTGTCTCACAAACATGAATCATCCACAACAATGTAGAATATCTACAACATGAGTTAATTATGTTAATGTTTTATAACTTTATCTTACATAAATCTAAAATTATAGACTATAATAATCGCCTGTTCCAAAAATTAATTAATCATTTGTCAGTTAATCCCTTGTACGAAACATTGTATTTTAGTTTTTTACTTAATTTTAGTTGATGGTTTTACATCTTAATATTTTTATTGACGTAATTAGATACCGATTTATTGCCGCTGCCAAATCATGTAGATATTGTTGTATTATGAGTAAATAAATATTGTATTGTTATTTTTTATCTTTTCTGGACACAAGGTGATCCTTAGGTATATTTCAATGTATTTATCATTTTCGCTTCAACAAATCCAGGACTTCCTAATTTAGTACAATCTGAGGGCGGGTTCTATATATTTTGATAAAAGGTAGATTTGCAAAATAGCAGTTTTCCAATAAATTCTAAATTAAAATGTATTTATTTTTAATGTACTATATTTTGAAAGCTTTTGTTTCTGTGTTTTTATTGTTATTGAACCTGATTCATCGCCCAGTTCCTTTGGGCTTCTATAAAGTTTTATGTAAAAACTATAAATTCTCCAGAAAAATGGCAATTTTTAATGGCGTTGATTGTTAATTACCAAAAGTTCTCGTAAACTCCCGAAAGTTCGCGAACGTTCGTAACACATAAATCACGGGAATTTTCCTACACTAACCATGCCTATTACCAAAGAAGATTCTACTACGATAACAAGTCTCATAATTATTTTACTTCGGGGCTGTAACCCTCGGACGATTCGAGCAATCCATGCGCCACGTTGCCGATATTTCGCATTACGCGAATACGCCACGTGTCGGTCGGCGCGCCGCTAGAGCTACCGCCTTGGTTTTTGTTTTTCGCCCAGACGATCTGCCTGCTCGAATTGGCAACAGCGAGTTAGCCGCAGCCGCATTTCAAGCGACCTTGTGTCGATGGGGCCAGGCTTTTCAGAGTCTGGCCCCATTTCGGTATCAAATATTTAACGTGTGGTGGGTTTTCTTATCGTAGTTAGAATTTTCTTTGCTATTACAAATAAATACTACTAATTAATATTCATTAAAATCTTGTCCTTCAGAACCTTGATGTTGTAATAGAAAATGATTATTTTGATAGGTTAACTTCTATTTTAAAAATTGTTAATTTTTGTATTCAATTATTCAATTCAATTGAATTTAATGTATTCAATTACCTGGATGGATTCAAGAATCACTTTGTTATAGAATTCCAAAAACCTATAAGTAATATGAATTATAAAGATTTGGAAGGCTTACTCAAATCTTCTTAATATATGTAAATTGGTCAGAACAACCCTCAAATAAAGGATAATCACTGCTTCAAAGCCTAGAAAGCTCAATACGAAAGAATATCCTATAGTGGTGATTTTATGAGTAGGTAAAGATGGCAATTTTTCTCGAGATTTACAAATCATTGGGCTAGTCAACACTTATGGTTCCAGCCATACTAGACTACACAACATGCAACAATATGCAAGAGGCCAATAGGATATTTTCCTGGATGTATATAATATATGTTGAATATAGCACATTCTGATCCAGCAAAGCGTTTATCTTTGACAACGATTTTTGGTTGTCATTATCATTGCCCTGATACCTGGAGTCTAGAACGTGGAATTAATCACCTCATCTATTATATCCACATATGTATATCAGAGTTTTTGTTGTATTTATATTGCCACTGTTAATATACCATGCCTATATATGGTAGGTACTCTGAACATATTGAGAAATTTGTGAAATGATGGCTTGAATATCATTCCAAATGGTAAATTTAACTTGTGACAAGGTAATTAATTAATAGTCATAAGCGTTATGACAATAGCTTTATTTGCCCATATATATTGAAAAATGTACCTACTTGCTATATTATTGATTTATGCTTACATTTATTGCATACTTTGGTACCTATACATGATATTATGTAATATTTGTGTAAAGAATAAGAATTCAATGTCTTTCTTTTGTTTCTTTTTTCAGAAATTTGGCTTGTGACATCAATGTGTTCCGGAGATGGTGTGTAAGGAGGAAATTTTAACATGGTTTAAGGACTTGGATAGTTATAAAAGGATAGATATGTTATGTGAACTGATAAATATGTGTATGCCGTTCGAGTTACGTTTCGTAGGCAGCTACGTCGAGGAGATGGGCAAGCACAGCTACGAAGATCTGAGGCAGCAAGCGATTACCGCCAACGACGTCGCCAAACTCGAAAAAGACCCCACCTTAAGAAATCAAACGCTGTACGAAGAAAGCATTAGGCATCGTATGTTGATGAACGTGTCCCTACTCAAATCTAGGAATTATAATGTGGCCAATTGGTATTCGAAAAAGTTCTTAAGGACAGACTACGTCGAGGACTTGATCGTGAAAGAAAAAGACGATATAGTGCAAAACGAACTGTTGTTGTTATACACTATGGCCGCGAGGCATCCTGCGTTTAGTTTCGAGCAAAAGCAATTTTACAATCAGATACTCGTGCAGCTTTACGAATTGAGAGACAGTCGGTTCAGTAAGTCTTATAATTTTAGGTATCCGCCAGGATTTGGGTATTCGAACGTCTACAGGAATATAAAGGTAACATTCAATTTCAATAATTTATTTTGCAATTGTTGATTAACTTGCTTGTTTTTTGACAGATGCTTGTGTATTTACTGATATAAGTCAAGCAAGTTTTTCTGCATTATATTTCAAAATGTTCAATTATTAAAATTATATTAACAGTTTTAAGAGAATAAACATATGGAAACTTTAGGTACTAAAATCGAAGTAAATCAATTCAGTTGTTAACAGACTTTCTTTTAAAATTATTTTTTAGCAGAATTTAAAAAATTTATCTTTTTTTGGCTAGGTCCACGATGGCACCCCATTCCCAATGGGAATTCCTTTTCAACCTCCTGGGCTTCCACAGCAACTGGATTTCATGGGCCACTTTAGAGCGGGTTGGCCTGGAATGACGTGTGGAGCACCAGCAGAGGTAAATCAGTAATCCATTGGCAGAATATTTTACTGTATGCACTTACGGAACTGCGCTATTGTTCAACTGCAAATTCAAAAAATGCAAACTAGCAAATTCCTATCTGCTTATGTTCTATAAAGATCAGCGAATTATATTTACAACTAAAACCTATATAGGTACCTCACAGATTACCAGATCACCAAACATTGCTAAAATATTATATTATACTAAGCCTTATTAATCAAATGCTTTATTGTATAAAGAATACATTTTCGTTATGAAGTGACAGAAGTACCCAAATAAATTTTACCCAGTATCTAATAAAAATGTGTATAAAGACAATTATCTAATCAAACAATACATCATCATGAACAGAATGAACACAAAAAAAATGAGCATTAATTAAAACTATCTGAGATAAACTAAAATAAAATGAATACATTAAGAAACGTTATCATAATGCTCGCTCGAACTATAGTATGCTTTACCTTGTAAAATGATCTTTCCTAGACGGGTAATTGTCTGTAATTCGAAGGTAGATTGTAAATTTTAAAGACCTTCATATATCAATGAATTCTTGGGGTCGCACAGTGGGGTATTTTAATGATCTGGGCGACCAAAATTATTTTTGCAGTTTAATTGTTTGTGCCTAAGTGTACTATCCAACACTTTTAGTGTTACGTTTTTTCCGTGGGTTCTGAACGAAATTAGAACTATTTTCAACTAATATTCTCTTTATTCTCTATCACTGTATACAATTAAACACACTAAACTACTCTTATAACTTTACAACTAATGAGAAATTTCAAATAGAAGTAAGCAATATACAAAAAGAAGTTGTAACTGTACAAAAAGAAGTTGGAAGTGTACAAAAATAAGTTGGAAATGTACAAAAAGAAGTAGGATACGTACATAAAGAATAGAAGAATCTACAAGCAGAAGTTATCAGACTAAAAAATCAAGGATCCACCGAGAGGGTATTCGCCACAAGACAACATATCAAACCTCCAATTTATGACGTGCAAACATCCTGGACAATGTACAAAAGACAATTTGAAGACGCTGCTACTGCCAACGGTTGGAATAATGAAGAAATAGCTACGTCACTAGTCGTAGCGCTTCGTGTATCTGCCCTGGAACTACAGCAGACCATTCCCATCAGCCAACAAGGGAAACATGACATACTTGTAGCTGTCCTGGAGAGACGATTTGAAGACCAACACATAAGACAAGTAAGGTCCCGACATCAGAAGCTTGGTGAAAACCTGCAAGAGTTTGAGGCAGACGATAGACGTCTCATTCAATTGGCCTACCGGGTGCAACGGAAGAGTTTCAAGAGGAACTTGCTGCCCAATATTTCGTGGACGGTATCAGAGATCCAGAAACTCAGAAAATGCGATGTCTAGCCAAATTTGATAACAGCAGTGAAGCTTGGGTGGAGCCCTAGAAATCGAGGCGGCCTCTAACATCTCCAAGCCAAAAATCAGGGCCGTATCCATCTAGGAAGAAAAGCCGACAAACAGCTGTGAATTAACTGAGATGGGCGAAATTTTGAAGAAATTAACGGAAGTTCTTCAGGCCACGAGGAGAATCCGAGAGCCAATAGAAGATAGGCCACGTAACCGAATTACATTAAATTAGTGCTATAGATGTGGCAGAACTGGGCATTTCAAAAGAGACTGTCGAGTACAACTACGGTCTAGATCTCCATACAGAGACGCTGGGGCCTCCAAGTCAAATCAGGAAAACTTCAACTAGTCTAGTCCTACCCATATCGAAGAAAGTTGTTTTACGTACGGTTACCGGTGAGACTGCTGAAGTACCTGGAGAAATGGATATTGAACTTCAACTGGGACGAATTAAATTATACCACACAGTGTTAGTAGACGACATAGAAGACGAATTTATTTTGGGAATGGATCTCATTGGCCAACATGGATTCTCTTTTGACAGCAAGCTTAATCTTCTGAAGTTTGGCACCGAAGAGTTCATCCTTACCAAAACAGACGATGGGACACAAACTAAAGTACTGGCGGCATGTACTGTCAGAATAAACGGAAATACCGAGCAGATAATTATTCGGAAATTGGAGAAGGATTTTGGAGGCTGCATCGGACTTATCCAACACCACGATTTGCTTTGCAAACACCTCGTAGGCAAAGCACTAGTCAACCAGATTCTGCGTGGACTATAGAAAGCTCAATGACGTCACCAAGAAAGACAGCTATCCACTTCCCAGAATTGATGACACGTTGACGACACTAGCAGGTTCTCATTGGTTCTCAACACCCGATTTAAAGAGCGGCTACTGGCAAGTAGGCATCGGCGAACAAGATAAGGAAAAGACTGCCTTTTCAACCGGAAGTGGTTTATATCAGTTTAAAGTTATGCCCTTCGGACTATGCAATGCCCCCGCGACTTTTGAGCGTCTTATAAAAGTTGTTCTACGAGGCCTTACTTGGGAGACATGCCTGGTCTATCTTGATGATATAACTACGTTGGGGTTTGGAACCTTCGGCAACATGCACTAAAACTAATCATCTCCTGATGATGCTAACTTGGTTAGCGAAACGCGCGTCGAGTGCAAATATTCTGTTTCGGTATTGTGGATAAAATTCTGTTTTAGTTGATGATATATTGGTAATTTATTATTTTTTTTTATTGGGAGGAGGGGAAATCCTCATGGACGCCCATACGGTTTGATTTGCATGGGGAGTGTCAGACTCTTACTGACTAAAACCCCTCCTCGTTTGCATCTACTTCTAAACGGAACTACCGTGGCTAGGTATACCTCGCTTAGGAGCCTTGTCCTTTATCACCTATTCCTTCTCTGTCTTTGGTTTCGCTCTCTTTCCTTATTTTCCATTATCTTTGTCATCATTTTTTGAATTATTTTCCATTCTTCTTCCTTTTGCATCATATAATTTACAATGTTTTCCGTATTAAGTTCATGTCCCAGAGTCAGGTAAGTGCTTTGTCTGTAGGTCTCCCATCTTGTGCATGCGAACAATGTGTGCTCTACCGTATCCTCTTCCCCGCAGTAGGCACACTGATCACTCTCCGCCACACTGATCTTGTGCAGGTAGGCATAGAAGGAACCATGGCCTGTCAATACCTGTGTAGTGTAGTAATCGATATTTCTATGTTTGCAATCGATCCACGTTCTTATGTCCGAAATAAGTCTTTTTGTCCATTGACCTTTGGTGTTGTTATTTTCCCACATCTCTTGCCATCTTTCCAGCGTTTGTCGTCTTTCATAATTTCTAGCTTCTCTTTTATTTCCTTGTGCTCTCGATACGTTTGTTCTCTCTTGGACTTGCAATTCTATGGATATAATTCCCGTAATAACCTGTAACGCCTTCGTGGACGTGGTGCGATAAGCGCTCGCCACCCTCAAAAGCA
Source organism: Pissodes strobi (assembly GCA_016904865.1). Classification (NCBI taxonomy): domain Eukaryota; kingdom Metazoa; phylum Arthropoda; class Insecta; order Coleoptera; family Curculionidae; genus Pissodes; species Pissodes strobi. The sequence goes on along the minus strand of MU182275.1, from coordinate 127,625 downwards.
CCTTTCTCTGAACCTGCTCCGTTCTGTCTTTGTATCTTTTGATAGTGACTACCCTATGCCATACCGGACAAGCATACAATAGTATTGAGTGCGCTACACCGCTCAATACTGCCCTCTTGTGGCTTCTAGGGCCACCTATATTAGGCATTAGCTGAGATAGTGACGCTATTTTTTCCTCTGCCTTTTTAGTGATCATGTTTATATGTTCACCGAACGTCAACTGGCTACCCAAAATTATTCCCAGATATTTTATTGATTTGCTAGGAGTCATATGCAATCCCTTTAACTTAAAGGTAATATCATCCGTACGTTTTCTGCCTTTAAGGATTAAAGCCTCTGTTTTTTCAGGAGCTAATTCCAGGTCATGATTCTCCAGCCATCTGTCAATCCTCCTTAAAGCCTCGTTTGTTCTAAGAGTTAAAAACTCTGTACATTCTGCACTAACAAGTATAGCCAGGTCATCGGCATAAGCTATCACTTCTACGTTTTCCCCTAGTTCTTCCCTTAATATTCCATCGTATATAACGTTCCACAGAGTTGGCCCAAGACTCCCACTGTCATATCTCTTTCCATTCCCGCTATCTTGAGCTTCCGGTTATTAAAGTAGCTTTCAATAATGTTTATCAGGTATTTTGATATCCCTCGTCTAGTCTATGAAGTTCCCTAATAATATAGCTCCATGTGGCGGAGTTAAAAGCGTTTCATATATCTAATGTCACGATCGTGCACCACCTTTCTCTCGACTGAGCTACTATATTACATACGGTCTCTACAGCCTGAACTGTAGACAATCCCTTAATGAAACCGAACTGGCGTTCTGACAATCCTCCTTTAAGATCCAACTCCCTTTCCAGCCTCTCCCTTATCATAAACTCCAAAAGCTTTCCCATTGTATCCAGGAGGCAGATTGGTCTAAATGCCGACACACTTTCCAGTGGTTTTCCACCCTTCCATAATAAACATACCCAAGCCACCTTCCATATTTCGGGAAATATCTGCTTTTGAAGCAGGTCATTTAAGGTCCCCAACAAGAAATTTGGTGCCGTTTTGATCATTTCCTTAACGGCCTCAGGTGGGATTTTATCCGGACCGGGTGCTTTGCCACCCTTCATCTTTCCTCCTGCCAAAACGAGCTCTTCTTTAGAGAAAAGTTCGACGTCTTCTACTGTATTTCCCCTGGTCCAATGATCTTCTTTGCTTGGAAAGAGAGTGGAGACTATTTCTTCCTTTTTTCCCTCGACAGATTGTAAGGCATAGACGGACTTTTTAGATGCTTTAAGGCAATTTTGTAACCATTTACCTACAAATTTCCTTCCAGTTCATTACACAGATCCTTCCAATTTTGTGTTTTAGCCTTGGTGATGGACTTTTTAAGCTCTCTCCTCTTGGTTTTATACTCTTCTCTGAGTCCTTCTAAATCAAGGTCGTTTAAATTTGTCCTCGTCCTTTTTCGCGTGAGATACCTCCTAGCCACTATGCATTCTTTCCTTTTTTCTTCAATTTGTTCGTTCCACCAGAATGGTACTCGTAGGCTTTGGTTTCTTCCGCGGGGTGCAGAACTTTTTTTGTATGCTTGGCTAAGCGTTTCCATACATTTGGACACATTCGCTCTATCGGTGTCTCCCATATCTCCTATTTTAGCCTCTATTTCCCTTTGAAACGTTTTCTTATCAGAGAATATCTTTTGGCGCTCAGCAGTTCGTTGTTTCGTCGTTGTCCTTTCCTTGATCTCGAAATAGATGAAACTGTGGTCGCTGAGTGGTTTATCGTCCAACACCCTCCAGTTGTGGATATTCCTTGCTATATCCTGAGTAGAACAGGTGACATCAATAAATGATTTGCTCGTTCCCCTAACGAATGTTGGTTTATCTCCTGTATTGTGCGTTTCCAAGTCTAGCATGTCCATCCATTCGATAAAATATTCTGCTCTGTGGTCGGTTATTGGTGAACCCCATCGGGGTGACTTTACATTGAGGTCGTCCAGAATAATAACTTGTTCAGAATGCTGCCTTACTGTGTTCATTAGGATGTCGACATAGTTTTTAAATACACCTAGAGTAATATTTGGTGAACTGTAGCAACAGTATATACTATACTTTTTGAATTTAATTCTGATAAAGCCTTCTTCTTTTTCTATGACGATAACTAGTACATCTCGGTTTCGAAAGTATACTGCCACATTTAGATTTTTATTAGTTGTCCACCTAGGATTTTCCATCAGTTTTCTATTCGGTTCGCTAACTAGAATAATGTCTATTCCTTCCCTCTCTGATACCATAAAGGCCATGTCATGCGCCGCCCTAGATCTATTTAGGTTGGTTTGTAATATTTTCATCAATTTTGTTTCTTGCAACTCCAGTATGTGTAGCCTTCTTGAAATTAGGGCATTTTATCGAGTCTGACCGGTGCTCATCAATGTTGCATTTTGTGCAATGTGGGTTGTTTTTGCACTCCACTACTCTATGTCCTTTTTGGCCGCATTTGTAACATAGATCTGAACGGTCTGGTCCTGTACAATTTTGCACACCATGTCCAAGTTCCAAACATCTAAAAGCACCTCAAAACTGATATTCTTTCACGTACGCGACAATTTACCCATCCTATCTTTATTTTTTGTTTGGCTATAAGATCATCTGCTGACACTTCTTGTAAAATTATCGTGGCTGCTTGGTTACCATCTCTCATTGGCCTTAATGAACCTACTGTTATTTCGTCGTCTTTGGCTCCCGTAGTTTGCTTTACTGCTTTCTCTACTTCTTCCTTTGTTGTCGTTGCGTCGAGACCGTAGATGTGTAAGGTTTTTGCAGTCTTATTGACAAATACCTTTGTGTCTCCTAATTGATGTTTTATCTCTTTCCTGAGCGAGTCCGCCGCATCTTTTCCTCCGTCTAGAATAAGTTGTAAGTCCCCAGCTAATGTTTTTCTTATTCTGTCTATCTTAATGCCAATCCTGTCGATATCCACTTTTTCCTTAACATCTCTAAGTAGATCTGCATAGGTTTTTTCGCCGGCTCTTATTACTATGTCCTCTTTAAGCTTCCTTTTTGGTTTTTGGGTAACCGATTGTTGTGTTCACCCGCTGTGTTATTTTGGGAACCATATACTCTATTTTTACTCCGCTTCTAGACATGACGAACTCTGTAATTTTCTGTACATAGTCTCTATCTAAACCGTCTAGTGTTATTAGCGCCAGTTTGTCGATATTTTCTTTTATAGCTACTTCTCTTATTGCTGCCATCAGGACGTACAGATTTTTCATGTCATTAACCCCCCCTACATCCACTGAAAAGGGTAGTAGGCGTACCATCCTTTTTGTTCCGCCTCGTTCCCTTCGACGGCTTACTCTTGTCTCATTGACTATATATATACTCTATTTGTCCTTCTATGAGCCCTTCTTCTAGGAGCTCCCTGATCTCTGGATATTTTTCGAATACCTCTTTCATAATTCCTTTCTCCCCCTTTTCTTTGGGATCGATAACGATGACTATGTCTTTATCCCCACCTGTCTTGAAAGGGTTTTCTTCCTTGACGGTTACCGCCTTGAAAATATTTTCTGACCATTTTATGTCTAAGAGCGTTTTCAGATCGTCATAGCTTTTTCCTTCTTCTAGTAATTTTTGTAAGTTTAGTGTCTTTCCTTGTTCCGGCTGAAACTCCTCAGTCTGCGCGCTTACGCTTACCATTTTTTTAGCAACTACTTTTGCGGTTTTTGTATCCCTGGAGTAGGTGCTCCATTCACTACATTTTCGGTTCATCACTTCGACTTGAAAAGCAATATTCCCTATCGCCTTCTTAATCTCCGTCTTTGTATTTGGAATACTCTTTACTAACGCTTTCAAATCGTTCATAGTCTTATCCAGCTTATTCAACATACCTTTCAGCTCATTTAACTCCTCCTGGGGATCTTCCTCTTCCCTACGCCTTTTCGAGGATAATGGCTGTACATTTTCCACTGATTCCTTTCGTTTTTCCATTTCGCTGTCACTCCGCAAGCTACTTATCGAGCTGGATGAGCTTCTTCTTGACACGGGTGGTGATCTGGTGATTGACGACCGCCTTATAAAAGGATCTGTGAGATTTAACCAGATAGTAGGCTCTATGTTTGATGACTGGCCTCCGATGAATTCAGTGGCACTCCCATGGTTTCAACAGATGCTGGCCCTCTCTTCTTGTTGGTTTGTTGCTTGATTGCTCCCCCCAGAATCCGTGGAGCAGCCTGAAACATCAGGGTGGGATTCTGGACATTTCGTCCTACCCACCTGGGGTAATTTATTTTCCTCATTCGACATTTCCATCTTTTCTTTTTGTGTTTTTTTCAGGTTTCCGTCCCTAGTCCGACTGCCTTCTCCGCGGCTTTTGAGCTCGGACTGCCCATGTTGTGGCACCTCTCTTTGTCTGGCTCCTCTCCTTCGACCTGTTCGGCATGGGTGGCCCGCCGACATAGTTCTTAGGATCATCGAAGCACGCAAGCCCCGCCGGTACGTCAAACCGAAGATGCCATCGGGGGGGATATAATGGTAATGGGAAAAAATTTCGTAGAGCACCTACAAAACCTGCATAAAGTTTTTACTAGAATCAAGAATGCTCAGCTCTTACTGAATCCAAAGAAATGTTTTCTTTTCCAACAAAAAATTGAATTTCTCGGGCATGTCGTGTCATCAGAGGGAGTCCAAACCGACCAACGCAAGATTATAGCAATCAAGGACTGGCCTCGTCCTCGCGACAAACATGAACTGCGGAGCTTCCTTGGACCATGTACTTATTATAGAAGATTTGTTGAAGGATTTGTAAATATAGCTGCACCTCTACATAAGCTCACTGAAGAACGAGCAAATTATAACTGGGATCATAACTGTGATTCTGCGTTTAGGAAATTAAAAGCGGCTCTATGTTCTAGTCCAATATTGGGATATCCGGAACAAAAGGGTACATTTGTATTAGACACAGACGTAAGCAACACCGGCATCGGAGCAGTTTTATCGCAAGTACAAGTAGGAGAAGAACGAGTTATCGAATACTACAGTCGAACACTTTTGAAACCTGAACGTAACTACTGTGTAACCCGAAAAGAGCTTTTGGCAATAGTACGGTATGTCGAGCATTTCCATCAATATCTGTATGGACAAGAATTTCTGATAAGGACTGATCATGCAGCACTTAAATGGCTTTTGGATACGAAACAGCCCTGAAGGACAGGTAGCCAGATGGCTTGAAAAGTTACAACAAGATAACTTTAAAGTTAAGCACAGGGCAGGGAGATTGCATAATAATGCAGATGCTTTATCCAGAAGGTCATGCGAAGATAATTGTAAGCATTGTCAAAGGATAGATCAACGAGAAGGAATTACTCCCACTAGGCAAATGAAATTTGAGGTTGATCAGCAGTGGACCACAGAGCAACTTAAAAAGGATCAGCTTGAGGATAGCGAAACAGCACTATTGCTAAAAGCTAAAGAAGAACATCAACCAAGACCAAGCTAGAGAGAGATTTCAACTAAAGGATTTGCTTTTAAAGCTCTGTGGGTGCATTGGGACTCCCTGGTGGTGGAAAATGGACTTCTTAAACGAGCCTGGGAAAGCGGCGATGGAAAAGTAGTGAAGACACAAGGGGGAAGATATCGGAAGTTCTGGAAGAAGTTCATAATGGAAAGTCTGGTGCTCATCTCGGAGTGAACAAGACGATTGACAAGATTCGCGACAGATTTTACTGGGTCAACTACTGCCAGGATGTGAAATCGTGGTGTCGGCAGTGCTCAACCTGTGCCGCAAGCCAAGGACCCAAAACAAGATCTAGGGGCAAAATGAAACAGTATAATGTGGGCCTACCGTTTGAACGTATCGCCATTGACGTAGCTGGCCCTTTTCCAGAAACAAATAATGGAATAAGTACATTTTAGTGGCAATTGACTACTTCAGTAAATGGCCTGAAGTATTTGCGATCCCACTTCTGACACCAAATGTTACGATTTTCCCGTGGGTTCTGAACGAAATTACAACTTTACTATTTTCAACTAATACTCTCTTTATTCCTTATTACTCTATACAATTAAACACACTAAACTATTTACAACTAATAGCTCTTTACAGTTCAACACTCAATGATTAACTAACCCAACAAGCTTGCCTGCTACTTATATACCATGTAAAATCTATCACGAATACTCGGGAAGAAGCGAGGTCACTGTATTTGATTCTCGACCACGTCATCCAGAGAATTCCACAGTTACTGAAACTTCGCGGTCGGCGATAACTCATACGTAGACGCGACAAGGCGGCTAGTTCTATAGGGTAGCACAAAAACATTCGGATGGTTGCTAGCCGTAGCACTACTATTTTAACATTGAATAAGATACCATTTTCTAAATTTTCACTTCAATTAGTTACATGACGAATCGAAAAATAAAAAACACAAAGTAGATCAGTCAGAAAATGAGAATTCTTCGTCAGAGTATAATTCATTTTCTCCATCATCAGGCTCTTCGGTATCTTGTGCTACATGAGGTTTCGTAGGAAGTAGCATATCTATGGTTTCTCTAAAAAAAGGTTGTGTCTTCTTCCTTGGCAAGGGCCTCATGCCAATTAATAACGGATCCGAGGTTAAGAATAATCTGTGAAGCACATCTTGATTACAAGAAACCCTTAAACATTTTCTGGTTAGGTTTTGACTAAACAAACGAAAGTGCTTCTGGGGCCTCTTCTGATGATTGGCCTATTGGAACAATGGCGTGCGCTATTACCGTGGACCTATGTTCCAATATTTTGTACCTATTGAATGTCATGGGCTGTGTATACAGTTCTGCTATTTTCATGGTAAATTCTTTGAACTTGTCAAAGTGAATCTTGTGTCTACTTGAAATGGCATCCAAAATCAATTTGAAACGAAATATTAAGTCTACATTTATGCCTGTTACTTCAGCTGCCAGCTCGGGGTCCATGAGAAACCTTCTGCTCGTGTTGTCATCATTAGTATTGCTGAATGCAGGCTTCGAAACGTGGATAAGTAAACCCATTTTCACTCTAAACTTATGTGGGATCTCTACCTTCCTTTGTTTGATAAGGGGTTCGACGACCTTATTTTTTTCCGCTTTTTCATTGGTAGTTTATATGCTATACAGGGTGTCCCGGAAAATGTGGGCATCCTCTCGTAGTCAGATAGAAGACGAAAAAATAACACGAGAAGTTCCTATAAGTTTTTTGTCCAAAGGCTCTCCCTACGGAGATATGGGCCCTTAAAGGAGGCCCCTGAAAAACGTTTTTTTGTAAATAACTTGCGAAGTGCTTGAAATAATTTAATACAATTTTGATATGATCAACACTGGTGACGATCACTTAAAATGATGTCACTGGAACACATTAAAATTTGTCTTTTTTAGTTTACCAGGGACGGACTAGCTGTTAAACATTAATGCTTATTTTTTCTAACACCCTGTACGATAACGACCCAAAAAACATATTTTTCGATGGCTTGAAACCTAAGCCAAAGAAAAGGTACTCTTGTTCAAAATCGATAGAATGAACCGTTTTCGAGAAAATAAATAAAATATAAATGTTTTGTCTGCATACCTAAAATTCATTTTAATGTTTTATTTCGTAGGATTCAGGTATTTAAAGAATGCAGGTACTTATTTAAGTTGATTAACAATAGGAAGGTAAATCTATTATCAATTTTGACAAAGTCAACTTCCTTAACTTGACATCGTTAGCAAGAAATATTAACTAACTTACGCTGTAAATACTCGCAGTTAATGCAATATGGAATACACATACCTACAATGAGTACGCAGATATGCATTTGATGTACGGCCGTGCGTTTTGTGATGCTGTGGAAGCAAGACGATTGTATTAGGATATGTTTCCTAACCGTAGAATTCCAGATAGGAAGACATTTGAGCGTATTGACCAACGTTTAAGGGAGACTGTTATAAAAACCGAAGTACTAAAATTGCCGTTTTAAATATTTTAGGAACGTTTGCCAAAAAAGCCAATGATGCTGGTGTACAAAGAACGGTCAGAACTGTACAATTTGAAGAGAACATTTTAAACATTGTAGAAGTGGATCTTTCAATAAGTGTTAGAAAACTTGCGTGGGACCAAAACGACAGTATTTCATGTACTTAAAGAACAGCTTTTATACCCCTACCATTTACAAAAAGTGCACGAACTTAATCCAAACGATTTTCCGGCTAGGGTAGTGTATGCAAACTGGGTATTGCAACAACAACGAAATGTTCCTAGTTTTATTGGCTCTGTTCTATTCACGGATGAAGCAGGATTTAATAAAAATGGCATAATAAATTCCCATAATTTGCATGTATCGGCAGAAGAAAACCCTCATTCTACGATTATTGCGCGGTATCAACATCAATTCCCGGCAATTAATGTTTGGGTCGGAATCATTGGAAATTCTTTAATATGACTCTTCGTATTGCCAGCACGGCTGAATGGACCACTTTATTTAGAATTCCTACAAAACAACCTGCAAGAACTGTTAGAGAATGAGCCAATTGAAACTAGACAAAACATGTGGTTCATGCACGATGGGGCTCCACCTCATTTTAGTGTTGCAGTAAGGGAACACCTGAACAATGTTTTTCCTAACCATTGGATCGGCCGGGCCGGTCCTGTAGCTTGGCCTCCGCGTTCCCCCGACTTAAATCCATTGGATTTTTATCTCTGGGGACATTAAAAAATTTAGTGTATTCAACTCCTGTTGAAACCAGGGATGAACTTTTAGAGAGGATTTTGTTTTATTGCGAATAACTTAGAAACAATGCAGGGATTTTTTGGCAAGTGCAACAAGCCTCAATACGTCGTGCGCGTGAATCAGAGTTCAAGGAGCCCATGTTGAGCCTACATATGAAGTTTTTAATTAATTAAACTTTTTTTTTTGTAAAATAAATTTGATTAATATTACCACCTAATTGAAATAAAATTAGTTTATTTTCTCGAAAACGGTTCATTCTATCGATTTTGAGCAAGAGTACCTTTTTTCGGCTTAGGTTTCAAGCCATCGAAACTATGTTTTTTGGGTCGTTATCGTCCAGGGTGTTAGAAAAAATAAGCATTAATGTTTAACAGCTAGTCCGTCCCTGGTAAACTAAAAAGAGAAATTTGTTCCAGTGACATCATTTTAAGTGATCGTCACCAGTATTGATCATATCAAAATTTCTATAAATTATTTCAAGCACTTCGCAAGTTATTTACAAAAAAACGTTTTTCAGGGGCGTCCTTTAAGGGCCCATATCTCCGTAGGGAGGGCCTTTGGAAAAAAATTTTATAGGAACTTCTCGTGTTATTTTTTCGTCTTCTATCTGAATACGAGAGGGTGCCCACATTTTCCGGGACACCCTGTATATTATAATGTTTCAAATAAACGGATCCTAGCATGTATTGTAGAATGGACAATCCGAATTCCAGTGTTTCTGGTTTTACTTCTTTCTTTATCGATAAATTGTTAAAATCCTTTTATGTTAAATCACAGATGTAACACCGCATAGTGGAGTTTGAATGCGAAGCTGCATTACACACTTTTGTAGAACTCCTTTTATGTATTGAATAAAACTCCAGGTAACTATAGAGTTCTGTATTAATTATAGTACAGAATCTGACCATACAAGATAGTAACGCGACATAATGTATACCCTTATAATCTACGTGCGCAAATCAATGCGTCACCCAGTCTTCTCTCCCCTGAGTTGGTGTAGGTTCGTACTATAAATATAATGTTACAATAACAATACCAATTCAGCAAGGTTGTCTTGGCCTTGTCACCCGAGTGTCTCGTTCATTGCAGTTAAACAATAATATTACGTGTAGTAGGTAATGTAAATAAACTTCATCTAGACCTCGAAGTATTCGGGTTGCCGTCACGATCTAATTTATGAAATACTGAGTGTTTTTCTGATACACTACACTTTACCGTCTACCAGGGTGAGCATCATCGTGTCTTTGGCAGTAAAACTTTTGCAGCTTAATGTCATCTCAGAGGCACTCAATTTTTATGTAATTAATTTCTTCAATAGTGACATCAGATGATTCCTTGACAGATGTAATTCTTATTTGCCTGCAATAACGTGGCGATGAAGGAGTTGGGTTTTCCAGATTATCTTGTTTAAACTACAAATGTGTTGTAGTGGCACAAACGAACTTTGACAGATTGTTGCATCAGAATCAGGGTTTTTCTGGAACTTCTGTTATAAGCAGCTTGTTCTTCCCCACTCAAAGTTTTTAAATCTTCATTCAAATGCATCAACAGTCGTGTGGTCGTGTGGTCCACTAAAGCTTGAATATTAACTTCTGCGCAAGTTTCAGTCACATTAATTGATTCCTTATATGGGTAACAGTCCGATTTTTTCCGCTGTATAATACTGTATATGGGATAAAGTTTCTTGGCACCAAACATTAACTATACGATAAGAAGGTTCACTCTCCGCGGCGGCATGTCAACGGTGTTTCTCCTTCCCCGCAGGATATTGGCAGGCGGCCTTTGACACGGTTATCATCATCTATATGCAGTGAAGTATTATGGTTTTTAATAGGGCGTGTCTATTGAAATCCATAATAGTTTACTGTACCAAACTAACCCAAACAACCCAAGATTATAATATTAGCTTCGCACGTAACGCCGAGAAAAACAGGAACGCTCAAAACGACAATCAAGTTTCAACTGGCCGCTAGGGTCCTGTTGCTAAGCAAGCGATCGAATGAATGTTGCCAGAATTTGGATCGCCCTGAATTGTAGATTTATGCATTCTCGGACCAATCAGAAGAATCGGATTCCAGAATTTAAAAGAGTAATGTTAACTTTACACATACCAAACAAAACTAACCCAAATTTAAGCAAAATAAACAAACATAACCTCAAGAAAAAATAAAAAAAAACCTCTATCGCCACCCACGGGAATTGAACCCGGGCCGTCCTTATCACAAGTGCAGAATCTGACCACTGCGCCATTAGACTGGACCGTAATGACATGGGTAATTCTGATGAAGCGAAGTGCGCACGCCTGGAATGCGATTACTTTGATTGGCCCGAAAATGCATTATGCTTCTATTCAGGGCGGTCCAAATTCTCGCATGAATGTTGTGCATTGTTGCCATTTGAGTGATATGCTTCGTTTTTTTACTTGCGTTCATTTTTACAAAATACACTTTCAGCGGCCTAGATCATTCAAATACCCCAAAATGCGTCGGTAGTCACACACAGGCAACATTGCCAGTGTCATAATCATTCCCATTTGACGTATTATTATATTTTATATGGAAGAGGTGACACTTTCCAGAATCAAGATCTACTAAACTACATGTTAATATTTTTCCTCAATAAAAGATGATTTACAGTTTTTTGGTTCCCACTTGCATAGATATCTTGGTATAAATACTTCATGTTGATAACATATAGCTGTTAATAATATCATATCTTCAGATGATGACGTGGTAGACGTCTCCTTTGCTGTCAACATTGTCACATAATACAGCACTAAACAAGACTGATTATTTTTGCTGCTTGTCAGCTCGTTTGCTGTCAGATGCTGCTCAAGTAGAAATACTAATCTTAAAAACGCTGCCCGTGATGCGCCGCGCTACTGCTCAAATATGAATCCTCCTTTATTAGGCAAATTTTCACATACTCTCAATGACATTCACTCCCGCAAATTTCTTATTTTAATATCCCTAAATGGATTTTGCAATTCACGGATATTAGTATGGTGTAGGCAAAATGTCTCAGAAACAGACTCCTTCTGTAGGAATGACAAAGAGTTGTCTTGATGATTGAAATGAGTCATTAGGACCTGGGTAATGGACCAATAAAATTCATTGAGCATATCCGAATCTAGATTAGTCAGTAGAAGAAAGAGCTGATTTGCCTCTCAACTCATTCACTATCGTCCATCCTTCCCTCATCCTCTACCCAGATCCCTTTAGTCCGTTTCGTTGCCCGTCCTAATAACTGTCTATAAATTCTTTTATAATTATTAAAGAATTTTATAAAAAGATAGTGGGAAACATCTTACTTGACCAATATAAGTATCTGACATTTTTTGAGGAGACTTATTCTTTTTGTAACCCAAGGCTTCTTGTGTTTATTTAACAAACAAATATTTAAACTTTAAATCAAATCACCCAATAACGGCTAAAAAGGGGGTTGTAAAAAGTCTATATGATCAAATGAAAATAATTTGTAATAATCAAAATTTCCACCATACTGCTCTAACCTATGACATTATTATTGTCATTTTGTCAAAGTCAATGCAAAACTTGACAAAGTGCACGAATTTTATAATTTAAGTTTCATTTACTAACCATTTTCATTTTAGATTTCTTGTTCTTGACAACGGGGGCATATTTGTTTCTCAAAACGTCGAGCATTTTCCAGTTATTTTAGGGTTTTCAGCTTCATTAAGGTCATTAAACTAGCTAGCACTTGTGCTGTTAACACCCTGGAGCCAGAGCCGAAGCGGCCTTAATCAAAACCTTACAACTGAGGTGGTGTAATAGACAATAAATTGGTCTGATAAAGGGTACAGTTGCTGTTCCTTTAAAATTGTCCATACTAAAAAATGGGAATTGTTTAACTCAGTGGAAATTTTTGGTGTACTTGTTTTCAGGATTTCTTCAATTTCATTAAGAACAGTTTCCTCTATCCGAACTGTCCTTACTGTTGTGGCTCTTCCAAAAGGACTTTCGATTTTTTAACACTACCCATTGTTTATATTTCTTCGATTTTAGTTATATTTCTTCGATTTTAGTGGACTGTATTTATCTTTTATGCTTGACTAAAACAATGCACTTTGATTATCTATTATATTTTCATTAATGGCTATATTAAATATCGATCTGTCTTTCAAAACCCTCTTCCGTGCTATTTAGATGGCCCCCCTTCAACAGCTCCTGGCAATAATGATTTTACTTTAAACTCGCGCACAGAAGCTTCGCGCAAAGGATGATTAGAAGTATTTTAATAAAACTAAACACCCTTCTTACAAAGCCGGGAGTGACATGTTTAGGGTCAGTTTATTCGCCCGAAACTAAGCAGTTCTTTGTCCGAACTAACCAAAGTAGAATTATTCACACAGCAAATTAATCACTACCCCGAACCTACATTTCATGTTGTGTATACCTTTTTTATAAATGAGGAGCATATGTATATCTAACAGACATATCATGATATTTACTGCTTTCTCTGATAGATAACTATCCAACTGGTTCAATGAGATTGTCTCGATCCCATAAAATCTTAATTTATCTGCCGTAAAATTAAAGAGGACGAAAATGCATACAGTATTGAGGGGGTAATCTGTTCAGTAGCCCACTATTAGAGAAACTGCAAAATTTGGCAAGACTGCAAATATTCAAAAATCGAAAGCTATGAATTCTATTGGCTCAAGGCAGTTTTTACAATTGAACGTCATGTTCACTCGTAAACCTTTGGCGGGAAAATAAAAGTTCTAGACAGTTAATATCGGAGGAAATCGAAAAATATTAAAACACAACACAACAGTATATCCCAACACTTTTACGAGGCTTCAAACCACACAAATACGTCAAACCATAGTTGCATTATCTTCTAGCAGTTTGGTCTCCTTTTTTAGTGTTTTTCATCTCTTATTCATTGGGTTCTATTAAATTATGCTTATGTTTCTATTTTGATGATCAGATTTTATTTGGCAGCAGTATAGATATCTGTTTTGATTTTCAGTGCGAGGTGCTTTATTTTCGTGTTTTTAAAAGAAGTGTTTTGCTGATACTTATGCACTTGTTTAAACTGTTGGTTTCTTTCCAATTTGGCGTTGACGTGTATTGAGGCCTTGATGAGCCTACTTTATTCTATAAGTCTCCAAAACTAAATTCTTCTAACCCAAACTGAAGACTTAATTTATTTAAGTTTCCCGAGCTGTCGAAGAAACAATCAGTTTTAAAGTTCGCATGTGATTATCCTAAAAATGAAAGCATCGGTCCAGCGATTATCATACAATGAACATAAACATTGTTTGTTTTATTGTCGAAATGCGATTACACCTTGTATTAATATTTTATTTTTTGGTGGCATGAATGAAATATTTACTATAAAAATTAATGTGGTTTTCAAGGTTAGATGATATCGCGAATAGCTTTTGGATGAAATCGTGTGTGCAAATTGAGATTAAGCTGTTAGAAGTCAAATATTATATTGAAACTATTCTAATGGGGTATCCATGTATAGCTAAAATTATCTCGGATATAGGTAATCGGATGACGTTTCGATAATAAGTTTTCAGAGATTGATATCTACCTACTTGTTTCGATACATTTTATTTAAATTGGAAATTGCTGCGTGACGGATAATGATGCAGCGATAATTAAATTGCTGACCTGATTATTCTCATAAAAACTAGAGGGATTAGTGTTATCACATACCACTCAGGGTACAGAATGACATGAACTATATTCATATAATCTATAACAGTGAAATCATTTATCCAGTTTGCAGTGTCATATATAGATGAGAAATAAGGTAGAATCCAGCATTGAACCTTGTGGCTTCTGTCACTCCCTTAAGACAAATTGTAGTATCCTCTTTGAAGCCGACCTTTTGTAATAGTATTTTTAATTCAACGCAGTCAACATCACAAAATACAAAATCAACAATTCTACCCTCTTTACTTACACAATATAAAATGTCCTCTAATGGAAAACATGACATTATTCATACTTTACTAATAGACTAAATGCTCATTGTTGAGATTAAATGATTATTTGTGTTTAGGTGGCCCCATTCCCACACCAGCCGCCCATGCAACCGCCCCAGCCGTCGACGTCACCCCTAGTCAGCTCTCCCAGTCAGTCGAGGAGCGGGTCACCCCGACCCGCCTCCAGAGCCCCCTCGTTCGCCATATTGACGTCGGCGCCACCTACGGTAAGTGCAATATAAAACTGGCAGCAAAAATGTAGGTATAGATGTTTATGCCAGGCATTCGACAATTTAGGGCCGCAATATTGGAAAACGTGGCGCCACCATCTGAGGGTCATATTCGGTACGTGCGAGATGTTATTAGTAAGAAATAATGCACAACTGCAGCTTTTTATAGAAGTGATTTAAAATATACAAAAACTGCATAAAAATCGCTTAAACTTAGAAAAGCATTTTTAAAATTATGAACTATTTGAGTTAGAAATGTGTATTTCCATTTAGTAAAGGTCATTAGCCTAATTGCCCTAATATATTTTCCTAAGACTCTCTTATTTCTAATATGAAGGACTACAATTTACATATTGTCTAGGTACAAGTGTATGATTGTTATAACAAATCTTGAATGAAACAGTCATTGAACAAAGTATACTTTCATAGGAAATGTTATAGGAGTGTTAGATGTGGTCCACCCGCATGGCCCGGTGAAATACCACCATATTGACTTAGGTGGCGTGATGTGACCTCTAGTTTATGTTTCGTCACCATGCCATTATGATCCGGTTCCCAGGGTGGAAAAGCAGAAGGAAGAAAATACACTGCGATTGAACTTCTGCAACATAAGAGACATCAACACGAATATTAACTCGGTCCACCAGCACCTAACATCAAATAAGCCTCATATTTTAGCTCTATCAGAAATAAAAGTGAAATCAAGCACTACACATGTTCACTGGAATATACCCGATATGACCTTTCCTCCCGATTTCGACATAACTCTGGATTAGCTGTTTTTATACGAGACGAATTATGTTGTCAACGAGAAGAAACATACGAACCTAAGGACTTCGATGCCATGTGGTTCAAATTAAGCACAGATGGAGCAATCAAATTCAGTTGTTGCTTGTATAGACCACCTAGCGAACACCAATATAAACGGCTTTTCCCAAATCTTGGCAATCAAACAGATTTTCTGCAGATCAACTATCCAACGGCAGAAATTGTCATTAGTAAGAGACATCAACGTACATAACATCGACTGGTTGAAACACTCCAACAAAAACGACGATGAAGGACGGGAAGCCGAGCCTTTTGCTGTAAGTCACAAACTTACTCAGCTGGTTGACGAACCTACCAGGATCCCTGAGCGTCAAGAAGACGGCTGGATCCATTCTTAACAACTAATCCTAACCTCTACAGAGTAACTGTCCAACCTCCGTTGGGCTCATCACATCAGACCACAATCTTATCTCCGCAACCTGTGAACTTGCTATCAAAATACAGGAGCCACAAGTACCCCGAATCTGCAAAGTGGCGTGATCTTCGCGAGTTTGATCTTTCTTTTCCTTGGAAAGATGTCTGCTTTAGGAATCAAAACGCCCCTGAATCTGCTGATGAGATAACTAAGTTATCCTAGCTGGTATGGAAGCTTTCATCTCCTCTTCTATGAAACTTAACAGAATGTCATGCGATAGCGCTAATCCAGAGAAATATCCTGTTTTATTGTAATGACTGTGAATGCTACTTAAAAGATGCAATGCAATAAAAAGAGTAGTCGAAATTTTGGAAAAAACAAAAACTGATTAAAAAAAAAAGGATATTCTTATAGACAGCCTGCAAAGTGAATTAGTAGAGAAAGAGCAAGAGGCTCAGAAGGAACTGGAGAACCACTTAAAAGACCTCAAGGACAAGGATGCTCATATCGCTAGACTAAACAGAAGAACCCAGGATTTTGAAGATTCCGTCTTCACGGCCGAACAGACCTACGTTGAGAAAATCGCAGATCACAAGAAAGAACTCTTAAAAGTAAACAAGGAAATTCTTGAATTGATAGAAAATAATACAGATCTTTCGAAAGAACTGTCAAAAGCTAACAAAGACTGACTATGTTGTAGTTTTGGCTGGCGTAAATGACTCTAATATTTCTTTAAAGGACATTACGTTATTAGCCAACAAATGTTTTTACACAAATTTAATAATATGTTCGATTCCAATCAGTAACGAGTATAATAATTTAAAGCTGATATTTATCAATAATAGGCTTTACAATGTGACCACCAAACTAAAGTATTTTTCACATAATATAGGACTTAAGTGAATTTAAATATAAAGAATTTGATTGTATATGCCTAGATAGGAGAGGTTTAAATTAAGTTGTCTAAATTGATTGCCTGTACACTGAGGAATTTTTGCCAAAAGAACGAATTAACAAATTTGGTGCAAATAAACTTTAGCTCAAATTTTGAATTGGACAATGATCGACAGACAGTAAATTTAAATTTGGATGAACCCATTCTACAGTCAGTTTTCCCAAACAGTGTATCACAGACTTTTTTAGAAAATCATCAGCCCAGTTTTTGGGTGAAAGATGCCTGACAGATAATCAAATGTGTTTTTGTGTTTTAAATATCCAATTAATAAGAAATAAGGTTGATGAGCTTCCAATATTTCTGGAATCTGAAGACGAACCGGATTTTTATTGATCACTGAGCACTGGTTAAAATTATAGGAACCATGTTATTTTCCCGATTCCTCTTTATGCTCTTTGTTTTGTCGAGGGGAGGCTGGTTATGGCGGAATAGTGATTTTAATTAATAATAAATGTTCAGAAAACTTTTCGTTAGAAAATATTTCAAGCTATGATTATGTCTGTCATTCAAGAGGGTATCCTTGAATTCTCTTTGGTTTATAATAAAAAAATAATCTATATATTCTTTGCATATATAGGCCACCAAGAGGCTGCTGTCTTGATGAGTTCTTGCTGAAGCTAGAAACGTTGTTCACATTGTTTTCTGTTAATTCCAGAATTGTTTTAGCAGGCGACCTCAATATTTGAAGACGAGAAATTGGTCAGTGTTAGGGATCTTCGCAGTTTGTTTGGTTGTTTTGATGTGAATATGTTGGTATCATGTCCCACCTGCATAACAAGTACCTCCATTACTCTTATAGATTATTTTTGTACGAACTTCTGCGATAATGGGAGTTGTAATGTATCTGTGATATCTTCTGGTTTGTCGGAACATGAGGCAATAGTTGTAAATATTTCATTAGAATATGAAAAAAAAGTGTTTCAATGTATGGTAGAATCTACAGTACCTCAAACTTTAATAAATTCAAAATTAGCCGTAAAATCCACTGACTGGCAGTTGGTTTTGCAAGCGCCTGACCCTCTCGAGAACTATAGCGATACATTAATAACTCTTTTCAATAATAACTTTCCGTTAAAGAAATTGAAGAAAAAACATAAAAAGCAGTGGATTACGAAAGGAATTAAAACTTCAGCAAAAAATTTAAAATGGCTTCACAGCCTAAGCAAATTTTCTCCCATTGATATTCTAATTAATTATTTCAATTCTTATAAAAGAATTTATAGATGTGTTATTAAGGCAGCAAAAAAACGTTAGAAGAATGGAATATTGTTAATGAGCTGCGAGGGAAGGGAAGACTATATTCACAGCAGATTAGTATCAGTTCAGGTGTGTTTAATGAGTTTTATTGCTCTGTTGCTCAGATTCTAATGGCAAATTTACATCCTCAAGTGAACCCCTTATCATTTATGCAAAACATATCAGTGTTGGAAACATTTTGCATGCGACATACTTCAAAATTTGCCGGACAATGCATTGAGATCGCTAGTTGATGCTATAAATGTGTCATTTGATTCAGCTTATTTTCCAGCTTCCTTCAAGACCGGCTTAGTAAAGCCAATGTTTAAATGTGGAAACTTGGAAGATCCTTTATGTTACCTTCCAATATCCCTTCTTCCTACCCTATCAAAGGTCGTAGAAAAGCTGGCCAAAAATAGGATGATATCTTTTGTCACAAAGCACAAATTGCTGAATGAGGCTCAATTTGGTTTCCAGAATTCCAAAGGGACAAGGGATGCCGTGTTTAGTTTCCTGGAGAAACTTTACTTTGGCTTAAACGAAGGTGATATTGCTGCAGCGGTGTTTTGCGATTTTTCAAAAGCATTTGACGGTGTAAATCGTGAAGCACTGCTGAGGAAACTCGAGCGCTATGGCTTTAGGGGAATAGCCTTGAAATGGCTAACATCTTATCTGTCCGAGAGAAGACAGTTTGTTAGAGGCCAGGGTGCAGATTCCAATGTGCTTCTCAACCCCCATGGTGTGCCCCAGGGTTCTGTGCTGGGACCACTGCTGTTTCTATTATACATAAATGACCTGGCAAATATTGACATCACTGGTAGGTTCACTATGTTTGCTGATGATACCACCATCACATTATCGCGCTCAATAAAAAATTGGCACCAGCATGTTATGCAATCCGACTAGTAAGTCATAATTTAGGACATTCAGTTGCAAGATCTGTGTATTTCGCCCTCATCGAATCAAATTTAAGATATGGAGTAGCATTCTGGGGTTTTGTTCCCAGCAACTTCTGAGTTCTGTATTTGTTCTTCAAAAGCGAGCTCAGAGATATTTATGTAAGTTAAAGCCAAGAGACCATTGTAGACCATATTTTATTCAAGAAAAGATATTCACTTTGGCTTGCCTTTTCATAATGGAAACAGTATCTCTAATCCATAAAAAATATGGTAATTTAGCCAGTCAAAACGATAATAGAACTCCCAATTCCGATAAGTTGAGATTGCCTAGACCAACAAGCACCCTCACAATCTTAATCTTACGACATTTCCTTAATTTTATAATCTTAGAAAACGCTTTGTTAACAACAATACCACTTGTTAAAATAATAAACCATACTTTGACCTTGACTTTGGCGTATCTCAAACAGTAAACCATGTTTTGGGAAAAACGGCTCAAGAGCAGTCAATGATAAAAATGCCGCCGATCGCAAATGACGCCGAAAATCGAAATATGTTCATCACGACTAGAAACCAGTGTAAGCCGAACATTGACGAGACCAAGGAGCGATATAACATAACGAGCAGATCAGGAACAAGCTTCTCAACTCTCCTGACGGATCAAGATCATTTTGGTCAGTTGCCAAAGCTGTCAATCAGGGTTTCTCGGAGACGTCAATCCCACCACTAACCAAAGATGATGGCTCAATATTCTTGCCGAAAATGTTTGCATCAAATTCTACCCTAGATCACCAAGGACAAGTTCGTCAATTATTTTATTAAATAGATTCTTCAATAGTTGTTCTATTTTTCTGCCGCCAATTTTCAGCATCTACTGTAATTCTGTCCTCTCCTGTGCATTTATTGTTTTTAGTTGGTTGAGTGCCATTCTTATTTCGGAGTTCGTTATTTCTGGTATCTATTCTGAGCCTATGTTAAGTATAATTCTTTTAGTTCGTTGTTGTTGTGTGTGTGGCGAGTATATCTTTGTGTGCCTTGCTTATTTCCTTTCGGTCCTGGACAGTCACATTTTTCTCGTTTTTATACTTTTATTAATCTCTAATAAGAAGGTTTATTTTTTTTTACATAGACGCTACAATATTCAATAAATTTTTCAATATTAACAATACATTAATTTTGTTTCAATATTATTGACGAGACCTTCCCTGACATAAATACAAGTATCTCATCCTCGTGAAAGATCTCTGACTGTAAAGCCACACAGCTCGTATCCATCCCTGTAGAAAAATCATGTCAATTTCGTCTTCTCTCAGCCAAAGTTCTGTAATGCAGATAGCCCTAAAGTTCTTGTTTGCAATAAAAGGTTCAAATTCAGCTAGCTTTTCTTGTAAAGACCTACCGTTAGCATGGAATGCTCTTAACAATTCTGGATTAGTTTCATCTCTTACTGTTGAACCACCTTCGATGAGACATTCTGCCCTTGTTGTGGCACTGTTTTCTTCAGGTTTAAAAACCTATTTACTGAGAGCCATCTGGGCCAAAAATCAGGATTTTGGACCCTCTGCTCACAATCTGGTGGAACACCTATTTTGAAGATTGTTATTGAGTGTCGGTTTTTGGTTCTCAGGCGTTCACAGATAAATTGGTCAATTTCATTATTGCCTAGACACTCTTCCACGAGTTCCACGTCGGCATTTGTGGTCTCTGGAGATGGTCCTATTAGGAATAACCAGCAATAAGCACTTGATATGCGGGGGGCTACTTTAAGGTTTGATTCTTCAATTTTCCTTCCTGCAACTGCATGAGGCCTCACCTTTTTGTTAAAGGCGCGGCGCGGCGTTTTTATTGTTCCCACTGTTCATAAGAACTCTCATGGGGTAGTAGTCTAAATAGTTTATCTAGGGAAAGTGAGTTTTTGACTTCAATAATTCCGCCATCGGAAAAATTTTTGGCGGCATCAGTCACATGGGTATTTGACGTTGACGTTGAAGTGATATTGACATCAACTTTGTCATTTTCGGGCTGATGGAAATGTGATCTTTCCTTGTAGCAACCATAGTAGCACATCGATTTTCGGCTCGTCGTCTTTGACACGTTTGACAGGTCTCTTTGGCGGCATGTTGATTAGCACTACTGAGTTTTTGTCGTAATCAGCTGATGGCAGAATTGACGGGAAACGATAATGTTGATGCTCCTCCCTAACCTCACTTAGATTTTCCAGGATTGTTTCCCATTTTCTGCAGCTTTCCCTTCAAATTTGGAAGACAGCAATTTAACATTTTAATAATAGACTTCTACTTCTACGTTTTCTTTCACTTCAAAGCTGTACGAACTACGAACTATTTGGAATTTCATCGGCATCTATTAAAAAAAAAGGAACAAAACTTTGACATATTTTGAAGTTAAATCACAAAGATTTTTGGTTTGGAAAGTTGATAAAAAGTCATTAAAATCATTTATTTTATCAGAATCTATCCAAATTTTGAATGAAAAAATGGTGGGAATGGCAGTGGGTTCTAATTTTGGGATTTTCCTTCGACAGGTAAGGACAGAACCATCTGTCCTAACAATCCTATCAACAGCAATCATTTTAGACTCTGTGGGAATGAAAGAATCCATCTTCTTCATAACTTCTCATCTTTGGGGAAATGAAAAATGAGGAGATATATGCTTTACCTTTTTTCAAGTCTTTTTTATAATTGCTACTACGCTTTGGTGCACAGCAAGTATGAGGCATTGTTTTAAAAAAGTTTTAATACAGAAAATGACACAGTACCGGGTGTTTCACTATAAATGGACCCCCCCCCCCTTTTAACTTTCTCAATTGACGTTTTAGAAAAAAACGTTTAATACAAAAAATAAAGGGGATGAAGTGAAGTTTTTATGGCATAGCACTGTTGTATACAGGGTGTCCCATAAATGCGGGATTAAACAAAGTTTACACCCTATATATTATTGCATATTTGGATTTTGTGGAGAATTCTAGACATATCGTCGTCAATATCACGAAGTGACGTAACTCGATTTTCACAACTTTACAGGAGAGCATTTTAAAGTTTTTTATGAAGTTTAGTTGAACCGTGATCAATAACAGTAGCAGTCTCAATTCTAATTTTTGGTTTAGTAAGAGATGTACATGTGAACTGCATGTTCATCGATCATTTTTTTAAAACAAATTGCTATACTTTACAAAAAATTAGATACGTCACTATGTGAAATTGAAGAATCATTGGGTGGTGATAGCAAAAATAGTTACGCCATTAATAATGTCTAAAACAGGATGATAAGGATAATAATCTGCAGTACAATTTGCTGAAATTGGCATTTTATTACGAAAATTGGTGGAAAAATGCACATGAATAAAAACAAACATGTTGAACCAAATATAAAATATCTTAAAACTACAAAGTTTCATAAAAGGTAAAAATCTAACTTACTTAAATACATTCAAAATAACACACAACGCATCATGATGTGGCAGATTTAAATAAAAATTTTGGTATTCGTGAATCCTCACTACTGGTAATGGCTCTTTACATAATGAATATAAGTCTTTGTAATTATCACTCCTGAGTTTTTGAACTTCTAAATTTAAAACCCCTAGATTAACTTCAGATAAACCAACTTTTTGTCGTTTAAGAATCGTTAAAGAATCAAATTCCTGTTGAAGGTGGCTATTCTTAAAATATATTTTTGATGGTTCGGATTTCTTTACCTTTAACTTCATAAAGTCTGTCCAATTAATGGGATAGCCGGAGTCGGATGTTCTAACTGATAGTATTCTGATGTCTTTAGATAGTTTCTTAAAATCTGAAAAGGCATGGTATTCAAGAGGCTCGACAATGTACGGTAGCTTTTTTCAGGCAAGCCGTACAATGGGATATAGCTGTGAAGGAACAAAAATATCGCGGGCCGTTGTCAAGGCTGTAGAGATGGCACTATGTGCGGAATCTCCCTCGTCTTGCCCTTGGAATGATTCATACATCGCATATTGAGATTTCCTCAATATTTTTTGTGTTTGCTACAGTATAAAGCCACATGGTTGCAGTGATCGAATTTTTGTTTTGACCACTGCAACCATCTGCAAAGAAGGCAACCGTTTTTACGGTATTCTTAGTGTCGTAGGCACTTATAGCTTTATAAATACAGGAACTTATCTCATAAGCACCTCGTTTGCTTTGTACCTCATTCCAAAGATAGCAAAAACATTATTTGGCGCAATGTTATATACCGTAAAATTATAATTGACCAAGCGGTTCTTGTAGAAGATAGCACTCTCTTTCGACTGGGGCAAGTAAATAACTTGTTGGAGGTCAAAACTAGCACATAAAATTTAACTATTGTTTAAAGCCTCTGTTTTGACATTTTGTTTAATGTCTCTTACTTTGCTTTTTTCTGCAACACGCGTCTCGAAACGAGCTTTTATCTGTTCTTTCTTGGCATCATCTCCTGCTCTGTAACTGAGACACAAAGAACACTGATCTTTCTTTGCCTTGTGCAACGCTAAATTTAATGCTCTAAATAATTTTCTGTATAAGTCAATACAAGGTTTTTGGCATTTGGATCTCATTCGCTTAACATCTCATACATTTTAGATACTGTTAACCCGTGGTGAAGATATTATTTCGTAGAGCTGGACTTACAGTAGTGTAGAGTAACACTACTGTAGGTAGGAAATCTTTTAATGTGATTGAGAATGGCGTCCCGTAGATTGTCTCTATTAATAATAGCAGCTGATTGGCGACCACCCCTTTTTTCTTCTTCCAACAAAGCGCTCTCATTTACTTTCTCTAAGGCAATTCTCATAAAACGCTCAGAAACACTCAACAAAATGTCTTACATACTAAATGACGAGTATGTTCCACTGACAAAAAGTATTGGTTGGTACGTTGTCTTCTCGAATGTTCTTTCTTGGAAGTCTTGTAAGACTGACCAAACTCAAACCCCCGACGCATCGGGGGTTAATATGAAATACGCCGCTTACAAATTTAACAAGGTTCGTAAAACAAATTTAACAAAATGACTTAACTCAAATTACGTCTCTTCGTGAAATTCTGTTTTGGACAATTATTATCAGATAGTCAGGCTAGATACGCCGTGCTATCATAATAAATATAATGAATTGAGATACGCCATTTCGTGAAATTGTGGAGCATACCTTTTTACATTATATATGTGACTTATTTCAATTTTCAATTTTTTCGAGTTACGTCACTTTGTGATATTGACGACGATATTTCATAAATAATGTCCTATACCTATCTGTTACTGTTTTTGAAATATTGACAGTCGAAAATCGATCATTTACCAAGTTTGACAGTCTGTAAAATCTAAACGGCTAAAGATAGAGCAAAATGGTTTGTACTTTCCTATCTTGGTTTTTCATAAGCTATGGTTTGACACTAATTTTTTATTTAACCAGAGGTTAAGAAATTCCGGTTTAATTTAACCTCTGGTTAAATCTAAAATTAGTGTCAAACGATAGCTTATGAAAAACCAAGATAGGAAAGTGCAAACCATTTTGTTCTATCTTTAGCCGTTTAGATTTTACAGGCTGTCAAACTTTGTAAATTGTCGATTTTCAACTGTCAATATTTCAAAAACAGTAACAGATAGGTATAGGACATTATTTATGAAATATGTCTAGAATTCTGCACAAAATACAAATATGCAATAATATATAGGGTGTTCCATTTTAAAAAATGTAACTTTGTTTAATCCCGCATGTATGGGACACCCTGTATACAACAGTGCTATGTCATAAAAACTTCACTTCATCCCCTTTATTTTTTGTATTGAACGTTTTTTTCTAAAACGCCAATTGAGAAAGTTAATGGGGGGGGGGTCCATTTATAGTGAAACACCCGGTACAAAGGACAGCAAGCAAGTTGTGGAGGTCCAAAATTGCTGAAAATTAACAAAATATGCATGTTTTTACTAGGCACTATCAATACACAACACTATTTTCACACTACAAATAGTTTGAATTCAATTTTCAATAAAAACATATTTTTTTCGATCGAAAATAGAAGAAAAACCCGGCACGAACATGGCATTTGCATACTATGCAAACAGCTGATCACGACCCTCAGATTGTGATGCTACAGGCGTGGTGCGAGAGGAATCTTGCGGCCCAGAATTCTCATCGTCTCGGGTTATGTTATGGATTTAGGTAGCTTCAAATCTATCGTCCTAAACCAAAACAAAGAAGTTGTAACGAATTGATCAATTGGGCGTCACTTATAATGAAATACTAGCTCAGTCGCCAATTTGTAAGGATAGTTAATTTATTTAATTTAATTAAGCATGATATTAGGGTGTGGATTGGATTGTTTCCTTTGTCAACTGAAATTCTTTTGGGGCGCCAGAGCTCCTAGAGACAACACGAGCTGAACATGAATGTTTAAATATAAATAACAATAAAGACAGAAATATCAATTTGCTCTTATAATTCGTAATGTCTCACAGATCTCTATCTTGCGGCAAATCAAAGAAATAATTAAAAACAAGCCATATATTAACTTATTATTAAATTATATATTAAACCATATATTAACTATATGATTAAATTACAAAGTGAACTGGAGTTATCAATATAATTAAATTACAAATACAATCGATGAAATTAGTTCAAATATAGCTTATAAATAAATTTACTTTGTGATGAGAATGAAAATTAAAATTAATGTAAAAGAATAAAAAAAATTAATAAACAGGTAAGACGATTACAACGGTCTTTACAACTTATTCCTCTTCTGATTGGCTAATACTTAGCTTGTCCAACTATCCTATAACCATGCAATCGTATTGAGACTTCTACTGGAACCTGCTTCTGTCTATTCCCAAGTTCAGCTGACTTGAGGTGATCTAGGACTTAAAGGTTGTGTCAGTGTCGTCTCCCTCTACAGGTCTGGCACAGCGACGTGGAAAAATGAAAAAAATAATAATCTAGTCTTAGACCAATGTATATCGCTAATAAAAAATTATTCAGGGAAATATCCTGTGGATCTCAGTTGTACGATTACACAGGAGGTAATCAACAATTTGAAAATTTACTGGTTACACCAGGTATAATCGAAAGCTTAAATTACGAATTTAAGTTGAGCAAAAATTATAAATAACTACTGTTAAGAAAAAATTATAAATAACTACTGTTACTCAAGATGTTCTTTTTCTTTACTTTAAGTCATGAAATTCAAAAGAAAATTATAAAACTTGTTCCAAACAGTGGCTCTCGGCAAATTTAAATAAAAGATAACTTGATTTTAATGATAAATAGAAAAATCGAGGTACAGCCTCTCTATAAACGAGTCTGATTATAACTCCATATAAGTAATTTCTATTACTTTTTTTTATATGGCCCTTGACACAAACGATAATTGAGAAATAGAAAAATAGAGGTACAACCTCTCTATAAACGAGTCTTATAACTCCAAATAAGTAATTTAGTAATTTCTATTACTTTATATGCATCTATGGACCTTGGCACATAAACGATAATTGAACGTAATTACGTCTCAATTAATTAAAGATAAAAACAAGGTAATCCCTATCTCACATTGAGATATGAATTAAGATAAAATATAAAGAGAAAAACACGTAAATTTACACATGTGAGATTAACTTCTCATAAATGCAAATCAATGTCGGTACATCAGTGTTGAAACGTGACAGGGCAAGTGCTAATAATCATATACTTGATGTTACAAATAAGCTGAAATTTTTAATAAAATAAGCCTGAAAAAAAATATAACCAACAATACTATGAGGGAAAATTCAGAGAAATTCTACTGAAAATTCAATTTACTTCCTTTACAGGAATATATAAAATCCACTCCGAGAATCTCCCAAATAATACTGTTCAATTTAAATGAAAATACGTAAAATAATATGCGTGACTGCTAAACGATGAAATAATTTCGTTCTCTGTAAATTTGGAGTAAAACATTATCAAATTACATGAATTTGACTAATAAGGTTCGCAATTATCCACCAACAAATCGGTATATAAACCCAATGGTAACTACAAAAAAATTAAGATTAGTTATGTTGTAAGTTAATCGAAAGTGTAATATAAAAATGCTAAATTCTTGCTTTAGCGAAATATGATTAAGCGAATAAGAAACAATTATTAATTATGTATTTGAAAAATGAAAAGATTAGTGAAATATATGCAAGATGAATAAAATATTTCAAGATAAAAAATTAGCACTTACCTAGTCAAACGTTACCACAAAGATAAACGACCTTCCTTTCAAAATTAAGACGTTCAACAAATTCTGATTTTCGATGTTCTCATTGGATAATTTAAATCATGTGACTACCGCTATAGGACACGCTGCGACAAACTAAGGAAATACTCAACATATACTAAATATAGTAATCCGTATTAAATTAAATGCTTAAATGATAGGTATTAAATAGCGAACTACGCTTTCCAATTACCCACTACATGAGATAAGCCCGTTTCCGAATAGATGTCACTTACTCAATATAGAAATCTACAGCGACACGAATCCGCAAATTGTGAGTATAAACCAGCGTACCTGTTCTTCTTAAATAAATAGTTGTGCGAAATATACCCATTCACGGATAGATGTCACTGGCGATTAATATACCAAAAATCGAAAATCATTGATAATTAAACATAATTTAGTGGAGCGGAATAAACTTATATTTAATAACTTATATTCCGTTACAAAGTGTGGCGTGCACACGAGTGGTGCTAATTTAACAAATTAGGTTATATACTCTTCAAGTTATTTTCTTCTTTATAGGTGGCGATACCCGCAGTTAACCCCGCCGGTGTTGTTCCAGCGCCCGGCCTTCCGGCAGTGATAACGACGCCAGTGGCGGGCGTTATGACGTCACCAGTGGCGTCGGTATTGCCGGCCATGGTGCCAGTTCCTATCGAGGCTTTAGTCCCTCCCCCTCCAATGGGTCAGTCTAGTCAACCTCCTCCGGTCTATGTGAAACAGGGCCAGCAACCGGATAACGACGAGGTCAGTATCAAATTTTGCATCATGTGTCATGTAAAAAGGTCTGATGCCTGAAACACTCGAAACATAGAGATATTTTATTTTTTGCTTAACATCTATCCCGCTTCACCATACTCTACATATATATTCCTAAAAATTTTGAACTGCTAAATTGTGACCAGCGTATAAGTTAACGCATTGAAACATTTCTTCAGCTTATCACTCCCCTGAGAGAGGAGACGCCATCAAAACCACCTCTTCATGGGACGATCAACCCGTGGATGGTACCGCCCAACGTGAACGTCGAAGGGAAACAGATCAACGGGCTGCGGATAGCGCCGTCTTACCCACCGCCGACCCCCGTGCGAACCTCGATAGCGGATCAGATGCAGTCGATGGCGCTCACCGACGAGAGTTCGCACTACCACTCGTCGAGCAGTAGGTAAGTCTTTCGTTCACCATAGACTATTGACAGTTAAGGGATTTTTATTTATTTTATTTATTCACGGCAATGCCTCATTTCATAATAAATCATAATAAACATATCGCAAGAAACAGTTATAAATTAATTAACAGGAATTATACAATTCAATACAATACAACACAATAGAATATAACGTTAACAATTAAAAATAATATTAAGAACAATTGCAATAGTGAAACACGAGCCACAGAGATCTCAAGTCACATCCTCCTTAGCTCCCCCAAAAATACCGACTCGTTCGAAAAAACAACTGTTTGCCAGTCTACATGACCTTGATATGAAACAGTTTTGACCATAATTGGTTCTGTGGGTTGGTAAAGAAAAAGTGTTGCGTCAGCACGTTTCCCTTAAGGGCACATGCATCCCAATTCCGCCTAGCAATGAAAGAGATTTGTATTTTAAGGTCTCTCCTATTTCGGCGATCTTCCAGTGATTCAATGTGGATATGAGATTCAATCTGAGAATAAGTTAGATTTGGCATATTCAATCTGTAAGCAACATACTTTAGAAATTTGTGCTGAACTCTTTCAATGCTCTGGATATGCACGTTCCAAGCAGATGAAGAATATTCTAGGTGAGGTCTAATTGCGGAACAGTATCATTGTTTAATAGCTCTAACGTTGGTAAAATTACAAAAAAATCGCTTCACGAATTCCAAGAGTTTAAGAGACCTAGATATGAGCAGCAAATGTGAGTCGAGAATCCATGGTGAGCCCCAAAGCTCTCATTTCAGCAACATTTGACAGTTGATTGTTGTTACTTGAATAAAGGTGTTCAAGTGCCATCCTAAATCGTTGGAAGACAATGGAGTAACACTCTGAAGTGTTCAAGTCCATGCCGTTTACATCACACCAAGTTACCAAGCGATCCAAATCAGACTGGAGTTTCAAACAATCATCAGAGGAAGTGACCTCCATGAACAATTTTAAATCATCCGCACAGGGGAGGAACTGATTGTGTTCGAAGCAAGATTCCAGATAATTAATAAATAAGGTAAAGAAAAGAGAACCCAAATGAGATCCCTACGGGACTCCGGATCGAACACGTATATCTTTGGATTCAAAATTGTTGAATCGAGCAACTTGTGAACGTCTCGTTAAATAACTTTTTAATCAACTCAGCATAAAACCACTAACACCCATGTCATTCAGTTTTGACAAAAGGGCTGCATGATTAACTCTGTCAAACGCCTTAGAAAAATTTGTGTAAATAGAGTGTACCTGGCGTCCGACAGGAAGTCCACATATGTCAGCATATTAAGCTCAGTGCTCCTTCCTGTCTGAAAACCAAACTGCCGATCGATAATAAAGGGACCCAGTTCAGCTGTTACATATTTAGTCCTAATATTTTCAAAAACTTTAGGAACTGCACTCAAAATGCTAAATTGGTAACTATCCCTTTTTTCAGGACTTATGAATTGGGGTTAAATATCTTTAAAATTATTTTACTGAGGTAAATAAATAACAATTTTGGAGTTTTATAGTAGTTTATTTATAGGGGCCTTTTAAAAGGACAATTTGTTTTATGGTAATGACATACTCTAAAGAGAGATCCTGTGGCACTCGACGAGCGGTGTGTGGGCGGAGATGTTGATTGAGACGGTTCTTGAATAGCTGTAGGTTCTAGTTTGGTGGAAACATGTCCTGTGACTGAGTTCCACATTGATGCAGTGCTCCAGACAAAGGAGTCCTCGTAAAACGATGTTCTAGGAGTTTTTAGTTGTACGGCGAACGAATGCGCTCTTGCCGTCTGTCGTGACTGTCTGGGCGAGCCTAAATCCTGGGAAGATCGCCGTGAAAATATCTGTAAAACAAGGATATATCGGTCATATGTCTGCGATGTTTCGGACTATCCAGATCCCGGGTCGCCGACGAGACGCACAGTTCTCTTCAGAATGGAGTCCAGCATCTTCAGGGTGTGCTTCGGTGCGGCTGCTCCGAGGTGTGAGCAATATTCTAAGCACGGTCTTATTTGCGCTTTGTAGAGCAAGAGCAGCTGCTGCGGTGTATACAGTTTTTTGTTGCCAAATAGCGCACCAAGCTTCTGCGAGGCTGATTTTGCGATGCTAGCGACGTGGTCATGCCAGGACATAATGCTGTTGACCGAGACACCGAGTAGTCCGATTTGCGAGGATGAAGGAATGGTCTATCCTGCCATAATGATGTCAGGGCCCGCTGTCTTGGCTTTCTTGGCAAACGTAGCAGCTTGAGTTTTTGCTGCATTGAACTGGACCAAATTTCTGTCGCCCCAAGTTCGAACTTTCTCCAGATCTTGATTAATTTTTGTAATCGGCTCCTGTCTGCGGTGATAAGTCCCAGTGGCTGGTAAAGGTTTTTCTAATTTAAATTGGGCGACAATGGTACTGTCATCTGCAAAACTGTAAACAGGATTATTGGTTTCGGTTAGCAGGTTATTAATATAGATGATGAACAGAGTTGGTGAGAGTATTGCGCTCTGAGACACGCACGCGTTAATGGTGAATGTGTCTGGGATGTGTCCATCAACTGCAACGCGAGGAGATGTCGTCTAAAGACTAAAGATTAAAAACAATTTGAAATACTTAAGATCAGAAGACAAAGTT
The DNA here is from genome assembly GCA_016904865.1 of Pissodes strobi. Lineage (NCBI taxonomy): Eukaryota > Metazoa > Arthropoda > Insecta > Coleoptera > Curculionidae > Pissodes > Pissodes strobi. The sequence continues at coordinate 96,410 of MU182275.1, read as the reverse complement.
ACACATTTAAAGGACGCAGTTACAAAGATTTATGTAAAATAATTGAAAAACTCACTTTGTGTGTATGGTTCTATTTTGATTAAAAGTTCAAAGATAAAATTTTTAAAAATCTTAAGATTTATTGGTGATCTTATCTTATAGGGTAAGGAATTAAAAAAAATTATGGCAGAATAAGTTGGCCCTTTCTCTGTACCAGTCAATCTGTGCACAGGTATATTATATCCAAGGGATCTAGTATCAAAGCAGTGTCTTATTTCAAAGGATGCAAACTTTTCCCTATTCTTAAACAAAAACAACAAGCACTCGTAGATGAACAGTCCTGTCAGTGTCAGCATATTTAAAGCTTTAAATTTTCTCCTACTAGAGTCCTGCTATCCCATGGCAGGCACTGCCCCCTAGAATATCGCACCGTAACGAAGCGCCGAGTAAATGTTTGCCTAGTAACTCATTTTAAGATCATCTCTACTTAGATACTTTGACATGACCCTCAGAGAATCTGTAGCACTACTTACTTTTCTGCAAACTTCAGAAATTTGTGTCGACTAATCCAAATTGTGTTCTATATGGATACCAAGAAATTTAAAGCTTTCATCAAGGGCAACACTTGGTTCAGTACCAATCTGAAATGGCTCAAGGATGGTTGGATTTTTTTGTTATTTAAAATTACCTGCTTTGCCTCAAACCATTTCTGGGCTTTAAGGATATGTTCACGTGTAAGGCCAGCCTTACACGGTCAATATTATTGACACAAATGTAGTAAAATTGGGTACACACATGGCTCAATATTATTGATCAATAATGTCAGTTACAATCGTGCATTCAACAAAGATAGATGAAATAACCATAATTGCGCTAGCCGTGGCACTCAAGAAGAAGAGAAAAAGGAGACAAAGAAAGTGTTGGTCAAAAGCTGGTTAGAGAAACGGCCGAGTCATGGATATGGGGAACTACTCCGACGACTCACTACTGAGCCTGACTACTACCGCAATTTTTGCGAATGGATGAACAACTTCAGCAGCTGGTTGCATTGATTTCGCCAGAACTTTTGTCTCAAAATTCTTATCTATAAAAACGGGAACACCCTGTATAAATAGACTATTTTAAAAGAAAAACAAGAATTTGAAAACCTATTTTTGTCAAGAGCCACTAAACTGCACATTTACCAAAATTCTTTTTTCCATTTAATGTTTTTTTTTTAATAATTATTTTTGGTTTAAAATACCTCATCATCGTTTGAACATCATAACTAGCTAACGTGAAATGCAGGTTTATTAAATAAATGAAACGATACAATTGTACAAAATAAGATCCTTTATTTTTAGACTTCAAAATATAAATAGAAAACGTATCTGTATACATTTTAAAATAAACTTCCTCTCCTCTTCTCTTTATCCGCCGAATTCAACCTCTTCACTGTCTTTTCCTTGACTTTTCACTTTTGCACTAGTTGTACTCGAATTTTTATCAGTTTCCATCGCAAAACACGTAATACTTCAAAAAAAAATTAAACCATTTTAATTTTCTTCAATACTTTTTCCATCAATATTATTGTTTCAATATACTACTAAGACGATCAATATATTGATCAATATCGATATTGATGCAATAATATTGACCGTATAAGGGGGCCTTAAGTTGAACTAGCTCTTCAAACGAAATTCCTAGTGTTAACAAATTTGAATCGTCTGCAAAATTTGATATTTAACATTTTTGTCCTGTTACTTCAGAAGCAAGGGCATTAACATAAAAGATAAACAGCAAAGAGTCCATCACACTCCCCTGCGGAATCCTCAAGGTCAATTCACCGTCCTCAGAGACATACTGAACCCCCCCTGACTCCATAACAACTCTCTGTATGCGGCCTGCCAGATAAGAGCGCACCCATTCTAAGGCAACACCTCTAATCCCATACCTTTCAAGTCTCCCCAGTAGAATTTTGTGATCCAGGCTGTCGAAAGCCTTTGAAAGATCCAAAAATGTACCCATTGTCAAATTTCTACTTTCCAAACTATCCACTATTTTTTCTATAAAACTGTAGATTTTGTCTGTCAAAGAACCCCAATAGCCTGGAGCACATAGCAACCTCAAATATCTTTGAGAATACTGGAGGCAATCTTATGGGTCTATAGTTTTCAAGACGAGTTGGATCACCTTTTTTATACAAAGGTTTAACAAAGCCAGTTTGAGATTTTGTGGAAAGATTCCGTTGTTAAAAGAATTATTAATCATAATGCAGAGTGGTGCTGCTAACTCATTAGCACATTTTTTTATAAGATTGCTAGGTATCTCATCGTGCCCGCAACTTCTTTTATTTTTAAAAAATTTTATTATTTCCTCAGGACACGTTTGTGATAAAAAGAAGGAATTTTCATTTCTATTAATATTGTGTATGGTCTGTGTAGCTGGTAACCCAGTTGCGAATTTTGATGCAGCCTCCAGAATGAATTTATTAAAGGTGTTTGTGAATCACCCTCAATCCGACATGACCCTTTTCCAGTATTTTTACCCTGAATTTCACCCACAATTGGTCATATAGGTACACTTTGTTTATTATCACTTTGAGATATTCGGTTAGAGTAATCTTTTTTTCTTTCAGATTCAAGCAATTTGGTGTATGTTTTTTTAGTTGCTTTATAAATTTCCCTGTACCTTTCATCCTTATTACACCTGACTAACAAAACATCCAATTTGTTTTTACATTTTGAAATTTCAGGATTTTTAGTTTTTTCCTTATCTTTTTTTACTTTGGTGTATAGGTACTGTTTTATGAGGGAAACAATGTTCAAAAAGCTGTGTCATAGTTTGCATAAATGAGGTTCACTGCTGATCTACCTCGTGCGTTGGCAAAGCATAAGTTCCCTCCCAAGACTGTTCACCCAACATAGACTTAAAATTTTCCTTGCTTTCAGCATTTAAAACTCTACGTCTTACACTGCTGTTAGTACTACTCACCCCCATAAAGAAAGGTATTTTCTGATCTTTGTGATCTGATATGTGTGTATCTAAGACAGTTGATTTAAAATTGTCACAATTTGTGCATATATTGTCAAGGCAGCTTTTGCAGATTCTGGTTGGCTGAAGAATAGAAGGTTTAATATTAAAAGACCCCAAAAGTGAGATAAAATAGGCAGAATTTTTGTTATTTTCTAAAATGTTAATGTTAAAATCACCACACAAAAATACTGGACAATTTTCAATATTTTCGTTAAAAACCTTGGTTAAGACTAACTCTATTTTATTAAAAAACTCTTCTAAGGTGCTGTAGGTGCACGATAACAGCATAGTATTATTACGGCACATGTTGTTATATGTGTCGTGGTATTATTGCCTGAAACTATTCAATTTACGTTCCAGTGCAGAAAACTCGAAAACATTTATGTCTGAGTAACTTGTTATGTCACCGCTTTCTTTCCATTGAACACCCTGCCTGATATATATTGCTGATATCCATGTGCACCTTCATCTGTACAGTATGCAGATCCCAGCTGAAAGTCAGGTAACTGATAGTTTTGTAGCTGCTCCTCCGACTTCCAATGCTCAGTTACATACACTGCGACACTGATGATGATAGATTACTATATAAGAAAGATGGAACATATTTTTTTAGCTATGCTTGATGGTATTCCCCTTTTCCTAGTTTCGGCTCTTGCTAGAATTGAATTTACAATTATTCTTCTACATTTTAGATGTTCTAATTTGCCGCCCTGTTTTCTATGTAGATGCAATGTATTTTGTTCCATGTCAAGACCAAAGTCAATAAGACATACCATTTTTCCTCTTATTCTTGTTTTGTACCTGGTCGCAACGGTCATCTCCATGTTTTATTATATTTGTAAATATTGTGCGGCTGCTTGACAATGATTTTTTTCTTCTCTTTTCGCCTGTACCTTTGAACATTTTGTGGTGGACTTACGGGGATGGCGTTTGAAGCAATTGATACAATATTCTTATCACTCCATTTCGTTTTAGTGGCACACACACTAAAGGGAGATCCTATGGCGCTCGACGAGTGGTGTTTGTGCGAAGATGTTGATTGACACGGTTCGTGAATAATTGTAGGTTGTAATTAAGGGAAACAGATATCCTGGGAGGGAGTTCCACAGTGATGCAGTGCGCCAGACAAAGGAGTCCTTGTAAAGCGATGTTCTAGGTGTTTCCAGTTGTACGACGAACTGGTGCGCTCTTGCCGTCTGTCGTGACTGTCTGACAGGCGTTGCCAGGGGCAGGATGTCGCGGGCCACATCCTGGGAACATCTGCTCTGAAAGTATCTGTAAAACAGGGACATCTCGGCCACATGTCTGCGGTGTTCCAGACTATCCAGATTCCGGGTTAACGACAAGACGCACAGGTCTCTTCTGAATGGAGTCCAGCAACATGAGGGTGTGCTTTGGTGCGGTACCCCAGATGTGTGCTAATCTAAGTACGGTCTTATTTGCGCTTTATAGAGCAAGAGCAACTGCTGCGGTGTATACAGTTTCTTGTTGCGAAAGAGCGCACCAGGCTTCTGGGAGGCTGATTTTGTGATGTTAGCAACGTGGTTATGCCAGGACATATTGCTGTTGACCGAGACACCCAGCAGTCCGATGGACGAGGAAGAAGGAATGGTCGATCCTGCCATGATGATGTAAGGGCCCGCCGTATTGACCCTCTTGGTAAACGTGACTGCTTGGGTCTTTATTGCATTGAACTGGATCAAATTTCTGTCGCCCCAAGTTTGAACTCTCTCCAGGTTTTGATTAATTGGTGCAATCTGCGCCTGTCTGCGGTGATAGGTCTCAGTCGCTGGTAAAGATTTTTCTAATCTAAATTGGGAGACAAGGGTACTGTCATTTGCAAAACTGAAAACAGGATTATTCGTTTCAGTCAGCAGGTCATTAATATAGATGAGGAACAGAGTTGGTGAAATTATTGCGCCCTGAGGCACGCCCGCGTTAATGGTGAATGTGTCTGAGATGTGGCCATCAACTGCAACGTGCAGGTGCAGAGATCGGTTCTTAAGGAAACTGGCAAGCCAGCTGCAGAGACAGACTGGCAGTCCGAAGGACGGCAGTTTGTTTAGCATTCTGTCATGCTAAACTCTGCCGAATGCCTTCGAAATATCCAACGCGATCGCTCGAGACTCTCCGTAGTTCTCAATTGCGCTACTCCATATATGAGTGACATAGGCCAATATACCTTGTGTTGCTGATTATTCTGTTGTGCTCGAGGTATTTGAGTAGTTGCTGATTGACTACACGTTTCATGATTTCGGAGCAAGGAACTGGGCGATAGTTTGAGGGCGTGGTTTTCTTGCCTTTTTTTGGAACAGGTTGCACTCGAGCGACTTTCCAAAAAAGTGGGTATATCCCTTTTCCGTAAGACAGAGAAAAAAAGCTGGAAAACGCGGGTTTTAGTTCGTTGGCGCAGTTCTTTAACACGATGGCAGGTATTCCGTCCGGTCCTGATGCCTTTTGCTTATCTAGTTCTTTAAGGATTTTACGAATATCACGGTGATGAAACTTGACTTCTTCTATGGTAGTGTTGATGTTCGATATGGTGGGGAGAGCCTTGCCTTGGGGGACATCTAAGGTAGAGTGCGATGAAAACATTTTGGCGAGCATGTTTGCTTTGTCCTTGGCTGTAGTCGCCGTGATGCCACGTTCGTCTGTCAAAGATGGGAGAGACGTTTTTATAAAGTTATTACTTACAATTATATTCTTATCTTCAACTGACTTATACTCGTAATGACCCTGTTCTTTCTTTTTCATTCCATTTTTGTTGCTTATTGGAGCTTTTTGCGCTTCGATTCTCCCGGATAGTTTCTGTGTCACGTATAGCATTTTGTGAGAGAGCTACAATTAGTGGTATTAGCTGCCAAGATATAAATGATAGAGTAATTTGGCTACTAGGTCGGCATATTCCGAAACTACTGATGGACCCAAACCAAAATCTTTATTTACTACCGAGTTGGAAACTTGATAAGACGCTACCCACTTTATGTTACCGGCCCTTGTACAGGGTTATCCAACGAGGACTAGACAAGGCGATTGTTTCTTTCCCTGTACTTTTATAAAAAAAAAACTGAAATAGCCATCTTATGTAATTTTCTTCCGCGTATTCAGATATGTTCAACAAAAAAACAATTGAACATCAAATAAAAGTGCTAGGGGTCACTTTAATATTTCTTTAAATGGGATGCCATGTATATTATTGCATATTTGGATTGTGCTAAACAGTCTAGACCTATTTCATGAATAATGTCCTATAGCTATATCTAACGGTTTTTCAAATATTGACAGTTGAAAATCGACTATTTACCAAGTTTGACAGCTTGTAAAATCTAAACGGCTAAAGATTGAACAAAACGGTTTGCACTTTCCTATATTGGTTTTTCATAAGCTATCGTATGACACTAGCTTTTTATTTAACCAGAGGTTAAATTTATCCGGGATTTTTTAACCTCTGGTTAAATGTAAAGTTAGTGTCATACGATAGCTTATGAAAAACCAATGTAGGAAAGTGCAAACCGTTTTGTTCAATCTTTAGCCGTTTAGATTTTACAAGCTGTCAAACTTGGTAAATAGTTGATTTTCAACTGTTAATATTTGAAAAACCGTTAGATATAGGTATAGGACATTATTCATGAAATATGTCTAACTTTTTCCCACAATCCAAATATGCAATAATATACATGGCATCCCATTTAAAAAAATATCAAAGTGACCCCTAGCACTTTTATTTGATGTTCAATTGTTTTTTGCTGAACATATCCGAATTCGCGGGAGAAAATTACGTAAGATGGCTATTTCAGTTTTTTTTTTATAAAAGGACAGGGAAAGTAAAAATATCGCCTTGTCTAGTCCTCGTTGGATAACCCTGTACACTACTGTACAGCTCATCCACATTTTGTATCCGAATCTAACAGGTTTATTTAGGATGCACTGTTTGCATCCGTGCTTTCCAAAATAGGGAACCCTATATTCATCTAACTATGGTTTTCAGTTGGATATATGGTTTGTACCATTCACCAAATGAATCACATGCAGTTTCTCTTGATATTTTTTGAAAATGGATTGAGCCAAATTTATGAAGTATGACTTGTTCTGTAGTGGTGCTGAGTGACTTTAATTTAAATTGGAGGGCTGATAATACTTACACAAACAGGTTAAAAAAATGTAACAATATTGCTCTGAAACAAATAGATGCTTTTCCTACTCATACTACTAGAAATAATAGATCAATTATTGATTTGGTTTTTACCAATAACTACGATATAAAAACTGCCAAATATAATATAATTGTATAATTGAAATTAAATTACTCGAATATGTTTTACCACGAAAAATTCATTTTCGGAGCAAACAGTATGATGAAAAGTTATTTGAAAATAAATTAAAGGAAATAGTAATAGATTATAGAAATACAGATGTGGATATTAGATTTAATATGATGTATGGTTGCCTTCTAAAAGTTATTTATTTATTTATTTATTTATTTACGGGGCTTTACAACAATAAAAACAGATAATTACAAATGATTACATACTAAATAACAACCCGGAAGCAAACACAATCTACAATAAATCTATAACAGATTTAAAAGTTGCTTAGGTATGTTATAAATATCACATTCATTAAGATATTTGAGGAACCGAGTGTAAGTGGCAGAAAAGTCACTATTGATAGTTAGTTAGCCTGACTGAACGACAGAGATACAGAGGTTAGTTTGGGTTAGTTTGATGATCTTAGGAACTTATGTTGGACTTGCTCTATCTTATTTATATATATTCCATAGCATGGGGTTCAGATGGTTGAGGCGTACTCCAAATACCGTCTTACCAGGCTGCAATAAAGCTACCTTTATAGCTCTAGTACTGACAAAATCAGCTCTACATCTTTTTAAGAAGCCATCTGCTGAATATGATGTTCAAAGCTGAGGGTACCATCAAACAGAACACCAAGGTTCCTAATTTTCGGCACATGATATAACACTGTACCATTTAGGGTGTAGTTAAATGCGATAGTGTTCCTAACTCGATCAAATTACATAAGGTGACACTTAGCAGCATTTAGTTGCATTGCAAATAAAACGAGCTAAAATCAATTAAATGATTATACTTTTAATTCAAGTCAAAAGAGAGCAGCTCTCAATCAAAAACTTTGTAATTTAAAGAAAGTTTTAATATTCGTATTTTATATGTAGTTTTGTAAAAACCTTCTGAAAAAGGTGGAAATTTTAGATACCGAAATTAGTAGACATCAATCATGTCAGTTTCTTGGAGTGATGAATGAAGCTTCAATGAATCAAACTTTATAGATACATTTTTTTTGCAGTAGTCCACTCCAGACGCCTCCAGACACTCCCTCCAACCTGGCGCCGGCGTCGAACACGTCGACGCCTCCTCACCGGCCGCCCCTGGACAAGAATCGGGTCAACGGTCTACCAAACTTCCCGCCTCCTTTCGGGGACACGACGTCGCCGCCGCCCCCTCAGCCGGCTTTCACGTTTCCGGCATACGCACCGATGCACCACCCTAGGTATGTCATTGAAGGAATTATTTTCTTTAGATTGTATAACCTGCTCCCGCAGGCTTTTTTGGATGATTCCTATGTAGTTTTTAGTCCGAATTAGCAACCCACCGTAATTTCCGCTGGCAACGTTGCGTCATTTTTCGCGCCCGAATTTATTATTCTGCTCAATAATTCATTTCAAATGCATTTTAGTGAAGGAGTGTAAAGAGTAAAAATTGTAGGAAAAAAATTCACAAAGGAACCATGCGCCGGAAAATTACGGCCCCATCCACAATTTCTCTTCTCTCGTTTTGGACACTAAACAGTTTCTCTTCTAGTAGTCACTCATTGCTCCCGCGCCATTATATTAGTGCTATCCGCATACTGAGAAACACAGCCGTCGGGAAAGCAATCTATTAAGTCATTTATAAACAGTATAAATAAGATTGGCCCTAAAGTACTTATCTGAGGAATTCCCAGCTCCAAACTTGCGGCTGCGATTTTAAAATAATTTGATATATTTGAAAATTATTGATTAAATCATTTGCCTAAACAGTATTTATGGTAGATTTGTTCTATTGCATTCGTGACGTTAAGTCTTTAAAATAATGATATTTGATGATATGTGAAATCTTTTAACGGACGTAAGGCTACCTTTAGCCGTTCTAGCATCTCAAAAGAGTTATAATGAATTTATATTAATTGTTAACAGCTGAGAAATAAGTTTTCATCCGCCTATCCGGAAACATTCTACTGTAATATCCCTGATGTTATCAGAGTCAAAAAGGCAAGAGGCTGGTTTCATCCAAGTATTTACAAATCTTGACACCTGACCTTAACACCCAAATATTTGCATAACCTGATCTTAACTTATTATTTTTTTAATTAGCAAATTAGGAAATTGGAGTAATAATTCAGTATTTTAATAGGTCAGGATATATAGGTTGTTGAGAAATGAAAATAATATTATTCTTTAACAGTTTTTGAAGAAATGTTATCATTCTGTTTTATGTATATATTTATTTATAGTAATCTAGTTTTTGCATATGAGCTGCCATTTTTTGTGAATGAACGATTGAACGGCTCCGTCACCACGGCCTCTCTTGCAGGTTCTACACAAACGCAGGCTTCCGGCCGCCAGTCACCACGGTCTTCGGACAGTTCGCACCTGCGCCTAACCAGTACCAAGGAGGCCAACCCGCTGGCGTCGAAACCGCCGCCCCTTCCTACCACACTTATTCCATACCTTATGTCTCCTTTATGTATTCCAGTTATCCCCCTCCGCCGCAAGCAGCGGTGCCTCCCAATCCCGTACCCCCTCGCAATCAGCCGCCCGGGTGCTATAATTGCGGCGCCGCCGGCCATTTGGGTCAGGACTGTCCCCAAAACAACATCGACGATATCACACAGAAAAACACATATAGGTAAGGTAAGCACAGTTTTTCAATTATATTTTCTTCCCCTTCTAGGGGCTTGAAGTGCGGTTTCTTCTGATTTATTGATTGTTAAAGTGAAGACGCTGCATTTTGGGTTCCTAGCGTATGAGAAAGCATCGGCACCACTAAAGGTTCACAAGGTATTTCTAAATGGCGCAATTACCCTAAAAACACTAATTGAGAATTATAATTACATATAGTGCAAATTTGTATTTATAACAAAGTTAATTTCTTTTTTATTTATTTAAAAATCAAAAGTCTTCCATATAAATAACCGAGGGCCGTAGACGTCTATATCAAAGTATATTCAGCATAAGGGTAATGCTGTATTAGGAGAAAAAGTGAAATTTTTTGTGGCGAGGCTGTAGGCTTGACGTACAACGACTGAAGCGACAAAAAGTCAGTTTTTTTTTCAAATATTAGATTAAATTTATAAAAATATTTTGTTCTTTATATTTCCCGAGCGGCTGCAAAAGATTTTTTCCAGATATGGGCAGCCACCGGAAACAATGCGTTTATTTTTGAAAGTATATAAGTCAGCATCTTGTATTGTGTCATAAATATAACGTTCGTCTCTCGCTCGGGCTAGTACCGCGACTGCGTTGTGAATCTTGTCATCATCACTAAACGATTTTTCTAAATAAATTCTATTTTTATTGCTAGTTTATTCAAATAAAGGGAAATGAAATGATTCTGCCTCATGTATTTTCTCGTCAATTTGTGAAAGTCAAACCAAGGAAATTGCTTCAAAAGATAATTTGCGGTTCAAAAGAACTAAATAACCACGAACAGTATATAGTAACGAAGAGTATAAGCTGGAAACATATTCTTTTACATTTTCGCAAGACTTCATTTGTTGTAACAGTCTGAAAATGAGTATATACCTAATTGCTAACTAAAAGGTAAATTTCGTTTACTATTTGAATTTTAATTGATTTTTATTCAGTGTCCTGTCAAGCATTCGATTCTGTGTGATGAGGTTTGTATTAATTTTAATTATATTTAAAAATAAGGGACCACATAAGAATGATAATTCATATATTGTTGATTACGGTTAAGATGCAGCAATTTTCATTCTCGTTTCGTTCTGGTGGCTCAGGCATCTATTTTGGTCAGTTTTCTTTTACTTTAGTGTCCCTCGAACAGAGGACACAATTCTTGCTTCAACTAAAAGTAAATATTTAGAATTAAGGGGGTTTTAGGAGGTTAAACTCCAATTTTGTTTCGAGGATAAAACTGACAATAACGTGGCCTCGTTTAACCCTTTATAGGACAAATTGATTTATTTAGAATTTTTTTAAAACACTAATAAAAATGTAATTGTTTTGACTCACTCAATAGGACACAAAACAAATTTTTCAAGCTTAGCTTAGACACTAAAAAATCAACAGTTTATTCAATGAACAACAAGATAGGGCAGCAATATCTGGCTCTAAAAAAAAAATAGAAAACATAAAAAAGTATCTTACTACTTATTGTGAATCCGTACTTCACCGTGCACACCGTCGTGAAGTAGTATGCTCTGGTATATGGTCGCCTACATTCGAAAGCCTAAGTGCACACATGCCGGATAAGATCATCCGGTTTACGGATATCCGATCGCGAGGTACGTAACATTAAATGAAAGCTTTCACACGTTTGTCGGACAGTCGGACGCCGGAAACGTGATAGAAAAACCGGATATCCGACGTCGGATGCCCGGTGTCGAACTCGGGTGAAACGGGGCTAACGGTTTTCTCCTCCGTGACAGATCTATCATATATCTTTTTTATTTTATTCTTTCCTATCTACTCCTGATCCTCTACATTTTCTGCCAAGTAGTGCATTTACGAGTATACTTCTGAATGTTAGTTGACTTTTGGGTTTCTGATGAGGATCGTGTAGAGAAATGGCTGTTTTGTATAGAATGTAGATATTCACAACACTAGCATCAATAAGGTAGTAGAACAGCTTTACCCACCATCTACTCGATTTCCAAGAAATATTATAACATGAATGAAGTTGATCGAACAGATCAACTCCACCCATATTTTTATTGTAGTCCGCAATAGCTTTAGGACACTCTATTGTTAGCTCGACTCCCTCTTTATTAGTTCGTTGCACTGTCGACACTTCTGTTATTTTGTGAACAGTGCTTGCAATGGCGACGCTCTTTTTACCTCGGTCCATCCATTTGCTAACAGATATTTCTCCATTGCTAATAGAATCATATTCGCCTGAGCTCAAGCTCTTATCTGTACTCAGTTCTTTGCTGGACAAATGTTTTGGATTGTATCTGACCGTTCCACAAGCAAAAATATTGCGATCGAGAAGTTTGGTCAGTAAAGGAAAACTAGTGAAAAAATTATCGAAATATACAACAAAAATTTTTCCTTGCAAGTGGGTAGTTAGCTCCAAAACAGTTTTTTCTCCAAGAGATCCTTCTTCAGCACTTGCTCTTTTGCCTTCATATACAGAAAAATTGAGCAAATATCCCGTATCAGCACACAAGACATTGCCCACATTTTGATGCCACGTTTGATAGGATTTTGAGGCATATATTATTTCAGGCTTGTTCGACCTTTGAATGCCACCATACTCTCATCAACAGCTATATTTCTCCCTGGATTGAAAGCATTCATAAAATAATTTCGTAGGATAAATATCATTGGTCTCACTTTATATAGCTTATCAAAGTCGTCATCGTCTCTTTTTGGCATGGTTGCGTTATCATTCAAGTGCCGAAATCGCAGCACTTTTAGAAACCGTTTCAAACTCATATCTGCGGTAACTCTAGAAGACTGGAAGTTTAGGTCGGAGGTCTAATAGAGCCTTAAGCTAGGTTTTGTATTTAGCCCCATAAAAATTAGGATTCCCAAAAATGCTTTCAGCTCATCTAATGTTAGATCTAATTTTATATTATTCTGCTCGGCATACCTATTGGATTCAGTAATGATGATATTACAGAGTTCTTCATCAATAAAAGTCATGAATATGTCACACAGAGGAGAGTTGATATTCACTGGTATTTTTGGTCCGAAAGGTTGATCAATACTGACTGAAGAAAACTTATTCTGACATTGGGTGGTCTTAGTCCAGTTGTACATATCTGAGGCTGATCATCATTATCGCTAGATGAAAAATTATACCGGGGATTTTGTCGAGTTTGGTCGATATGCGGAGTAAAGTCGGGATCCCTAACCGAATCGTCACTATCAAAGTCTTCGAAACAGGAAGCGGAATTGAGGTTCCGTTTAGCTCCTCGGGTTGCGGTGCTCATTGAGGCACTCGTTGAGGCTTTGAAATCTAACCCATCTGCAGCGTCGCTGTCTCCCCCAGCATCTGAGTCCAGAGCTTCATCTATTGTTATTCCGTCGATAACTCAAATACATCATTCGGATCGAAGTTCAGCTAGTTTATTCAGATTAACTCGTTTTCCATTATTCTATAAAAAAGGTAAACCTTAGCAAACATTTTTAGTAAATTGTTTTCTCAGATTTTTCAGAAATTTGTTACAGATTTATACAATACACACAATGCAAATTAATTTTTCTAACGTAGTATTGCGAGCTATGTCTGCCCTGGTGTACACCTGGCTACGGCCCTGTGCATACAATACCTAAAATCGTTCCTAAGTTTGAACACAGTGAAACACACAAAAGATTCAAACTGACACCACACAATAGTAAAACACCAAAAATACATAAACTAAATATTCCTCTGCGCCCAATAGTCAGCTGTATAAATTCACCAACACACCCCATTGCTAAATATCTACTCAACATTCTTAATCCACTTGCTAACAACACTAGCTCATATATACATTTTTTAGAAAACCTATCCCAAATTAATTTAAATCCCAACGATACTCTAGTGAGTTTTGATATTGTTAGTCTTTTTACCAACGTACCTGTTGATAAAACTTTAAATATTGTAAGAAACAAATTAGTAAATGATACTAACCTTGGTGAACGTACAAAACTTAATATTGACACCATACTCGAATTACTTACTTTTTGCGTAAAAACTACATATTTTCAATACAATACCGGCTATGGCTATGGGTTCGCCTTTATCACCTTTATTAAGTAATATTTTTATAGAAAATTTTGTTGAAAATTATCAATATAACGAACATTTTCTTAACGATTTTCTAAATCATATTAACACCAAAGAACCTAAAGTCCGTTCAAGTCTATTGCGCTGTTACGTCATATCATTCCACCTTTCTTTATGCAATGAATGTATGTACTAAATTGGTCCGTCAAATTGGAATCTTTGACATCGATTTGCGTCAATGTCAAAATATCATAACGAAAATAACAGATTTAATTAATTTATTGATTTGTTGGTAGTTGGTTTGTGTTTTACGCTAATAATTGCTAATAAAAATCGTTTTGAGATGCCCCACCGGTTCAGTGAGAAAGAGCAAGCTTTAATTTTAATATTAGTACATTATTTCACATGTGAAAAAGATGCTGGTAGGCCACTTTTACCCTGGAAAGCTGTGCACACTGTAAGTAATATTTGTTTTCTATTTATTTGATAAAAAATGATATCTCTAGTATGTAAAATTGATAAAAGCGGAACGTGCTCCGGAATAGAAAACAGGTACAGAGACATCTTTTGGCTAGTGTAAAAAATAACGTACGAGTCTATCTAAGACGTACGGATCCTTTCTTTTGACGTCAGAAATTCTGACGTAACAGCGCAATAGCCTTGAATGGACTTTACAATCAAATTCACTATAGAAAGTGAAATTAATGAACAACCTTCATTTCTTGACATTCTTATAAAAAAAGACTTGAATAGTTTTGAAACAAAAATATACAGAAAACCTACACATACAAACAGATATTTAAATTTTAAATCAATACCTAGTAATATAATTATTTTATTCTCATGACTGACGCTACTGCCACTGCTAGCCGTTAGAAAACAATTACATTTGATATTTCGCAAAAGATCAGAAAAAACATAGTGAATTTATACTTTCGCTCCTAGTTCGCCCTATTTACCCAATGGTATTCGGCTCAAAACATAACCATATAAATATATATGTCATAACATGAAACCTACAACACCTCACTCAATTCGAAATCATTATACGAAATGGCCTTCAATAAAGAAGGACACGAATGAATTCGAGAATTACAAATTTTGAGGTTATGTCTGGCAAGGTGTGATTTATTATCCTAGCGACAGCACATATCACTACAACTACATATATTCATTTATAAACATTATTCAACTTACCTGCCAAATTTTGCACAAACCAAATAAAACAACATATACTATTACAACAACAACATGCGCTTATCGAAGAAATGTACTGCTGAACTGATAGTCGTCGATAATTCAACCAGTTATTTCATGACTCGGGAATTGATTATTTCTAGTTAATTTTT
Organism: Pissodes strobi; assembly: GCA_016904865.1. Lineage (NCBI taxonomy): Eukaryota > Metazoa > Arthropoda > Insecta > Coleoptera > Curculionidae > Pissodes > Pissodes strobi. The sequence continues at coordinate 81,097 of MU182275.1, read as the reverse complement.
CGACCGGTGTTCGTTTATACTAGTGCAGATATATTAACTGGTGGAAATTCAAACCATTATCTCTCTAGGATAGATTTATTTTTACACCGGTTGAAAAATCGACCAGTATCCTATAAAGGGTTAATATGTTGCACTCTTGAGTTCATTAATTTTACATAATATTCAATTTCAATTCAAAGCATGTTTTTTGTCCAAAATACATTGACAAAGCTAGAATAGAGAAAAGAAGGAACAAAAAAAATATAGTCAAGGAAAAAACAAATATCAAAATAAATATGTATAAAACAGTATTAACTATACAATCTTAAGTCAAACAACAGATACGCACCAAACAAACTCCATCAACACATTTAGATGCAATATGTCAATACTAATGTAACTAATTATATCCCAACTGATCTGAAAATATTTAGTAACAGAATCAGAATATGTCTTATTGTCCAAAAAACATAGTTTATTACTGACAAAGCTAAATAATAACAAATAACAGTCAATTGAATACATACAAAAACTAAAATTCTAAAATCAATGTCTAAATCAAAGTGAAAAGAAAAGTACTCCTCTGTATGCCATAGTAAGTAACATTTTCGTCACCTGCGTTTTGAATAAATTAAAGGTTTATCTAATGCCTATTTCAATAAAGGACGGAACAGGGTCCAGGCATACGCCATTTAGATGACATATTTGATTTGGAAATAATATACGACAATCCATTTCAATCGCACCATCCCTTAACACTGACCAGAACCTTGTTAATCAGACCACTAAGAGTCTGGACGTCCCGTCCCCACCATGCCAAAGAAGGGTAGTATCACCAACAAAGGGTGTACACTGGCCGGTTTCAATTATTAGTGGTAAGTCATTGATGTATAACAGGAAAAGAAGTGGGGCCACGAATAGAACTCTGTGGAACCCCCTCTGATAATGACAGTTATCTGTCTTCTGATAGACAGATAGGACAGGACCTAAACCATGCCAAGACACACCCTTCCTTAGCAGTATTTCGTGCGATACAGACTCAAAGTCCTTAGCCAAATGACAAAGTATGTTGGGATTTGGAACCTTCGGCAACATGCACTAAAACGGAGTTTTATCCACATTACCGAAACAGAATTATTGCACTCGACGCGCGTTTCGCTAACCATGTTAGCATCATCACGAGGATTAACCATCAGCTCGAGTGTTGTCGCTGGGGTGCCAGAATGAAGAGGCTTTCATCCAAAATTGCGCGACATATGCATACGAACAATATGAAAAGGCACCTTGTTATGCGTTAAATTTTAAACAACCAGTGAAGCCAAATCTCTGATAATTTGCATTATAAGATCCATTACACAAATAGTGCACTATATAAAAATCGGCCTTTCCCATTGGTCGATCCGCATGGCCCTACGCTCGCTTCGCTCGCTACGGGGGCTCAAGAAAAGGAAACTAACCAGGTGCTAACCCAATCTAACACAAAACATACCCAAAATGAAGAAAAAAGGCTGTTTAGAAACATAATCTTTAAAAAAATATAAAAAAAACCAACGGGGTTCGAACCCGCGTTTTCCAGGTGAGACCCAACGATCTAAACCTCTACACCACAAGAGCTCTTGATAGAAATCGATTGCATCACGCAGACATATCGTAATACGAGATGGATCGACCAATAGGAGAGGTCGATTTTTACATAGTGCACTATTTGTGTAAAGGATCTTTAAATGCTACTACTCTCACTAGATATAAGATCCGATTAATGTTATTTTATTTTATCTATTTCATCTACTTAATTTCTTGCTAGGGATTTTGAATCTCAAATTGTATAATTTGTTTCTTAAATTTCAAATGGCGACTGCCTTTTAAATTGTCTGCCTGCTAGGTGTCCTGAGGTAATTTTAGATATGATTCTATCTGATGTAAGGGTATTGAATTGAATTGATATAATGAAATAGAGCAGTAAGTTTAGATCATCAGAAACAGAACACTACACCTACGTGTATTCCTTAAATTGCAATAAATACACATCTCTAGCTGGTCAATAGGTGCTGTCGCCGCAATGCGCTTTTTATGACATGCGCGAAGCGAAACGTCATCTCAAGATGTTAATTGATACGAAATGAAATGTCAGAAAGAAAACCATTTAAGAAAAACGAATGTTATTTTAAAGAAATCCAACGAAAACCGAAATAATATGACATTTTATGGTAGTATATGGCCACGATTAACCTCCATTAGGCAATAACCGTTAAGATAAGGTAAGGTTAATATGTTCCAAAATGACTCGTAGCGATCTTGTTTACACGGTTTTTTTCTTCCCTTGTTACTCTTTAAAACCTCTTATCAGTCTTATTTCTTCTATGAAAGCTATGGAAATTTAAGAAACAAAAAGGAAAAAGCTTGAATTAAAATGAAAAAAAGAAAAAAATCCAGAAATTAAAATAAACCAGGGTGAGCAAGAACAAACCTTCCAGGAGCTTGATCAATAATAGTTACTTTTACTCCAAGAAAGAGCGATAAAAGTATTGAAATTAGGATCCACTATATCCACTGAGGACGCACGTGCGTCGCCCGGAACAGCGCATTGGCCTTTGGAACCACTCCAGTGAGCGGCCAAGGGGTTCTAAGTGTCACATGCGGCTCGGGGTGATGCAGTAGGGGGCCGCGTAGACTCGGCGCGGCGAGTGACGCTCTAGCTCCCCTATGTGGAGCCCCGTCTCGATTTGAGCTTCCCCAGAATATTTATTAATTGAAAGATAATTTAGAAACAGATTCCCTGTGATAACCAAAGGCCGCTGCCGGTTCTAATATGAATTCATCAGGGTCCCCAATATACTCGCTAAAAGTCAGCGGGGAACTCTGGGTTAAAGCTATCTGTTCCTTTGATCTATCTCGATTCAGTTCAAGCACCAAGAGCTCATCCACACTCGGGGACTTTTGGTGCGCGGTTGCCGTCGACTGAGGGGTTCGGAAAGTCATTTTGACTTCTTCTACGTCTCAAGATATACCAATATTTATGTCTTTACAATGTTTATATCACGGGATGCCAAGTCAGACAACGTCCAACTCGTAAACTGATCTCACTGTCAGTCCGGAGGGAACGAAGGTGGGCCCACCAAAGCCTTTCCCGCTATCCAAGGAAAATTGTAGATATCAGTCACCACATAACGTCTGTCAGCTGAATTAAATACAACACAAGTTTAGTGGGCAATAAATTTGTCGTGGGTAAGAAATTTAGAACACCCTAGTTCCACTCAAGTTCCACTTGATTCTAAAAGTCACCCTGTATATGGGGACTACAAAATTAACTCAAAAGTAAATTAAATTAAAACAAAACTTCGTCTTACTTTCTCCCTTAGGAGACCGAAACGTTATTAATCAAATGCTTTGAAGAACAACGATAGTGAGGAAAAATTCCCAGGGGAGTCTACTGGCAGGAGATGCTTTTAAATTTATTTGATTTTTGATTAACTTTTGAGTTATTCGTCTTTTTGCATGTCAATGTACAAAATTTCAATTTCGACTTGAATCCTTATAACAAGTCTTTACAAAGTGCCTAAAGAGCTTAGCAGGGGGGAGGATTGTCAAAAGGTAGTAGTCAGTAGTTGTCACACAAAATATAACTCTAACTTAATCCTATCTCCTAATCTTGACTAAGCCTTGTACTAAAAATCAGTAATTTGAATGATTACTAATTCGAACAATTGGGAACAAAGGTGAATTGAAATCAAATTGTGTTAAAGCCCTATATCAATTTTCAATTTATTCATTTATTGTCTAACAGGAAAATCCCAATAAAAAGGTAATCAAAGCATTATGAGTAATCATATAGAACTCATAAACTAAGCAAAAAAAAACAAGAAAAAAAAGCCTGACAATCTGCAAGAGCTTTTTACTGTTTTATTGTATTTGCTAACCATTTTCATTTTCAGTTTTTTGCTTTTCTTGAAAACGGTATCCGAATAGATACCGAATCGACGAAACTAGGTACACATTTCATTAGGGTCACTAAACTTGCACTTGTGCAGTTTACATCCTTGAGCCGGGGCCGAAGTGGCTCTATAACAATTCAAACAAAATTCAATCATTTGTGGAGCCAAAGGCAATCAATTCCAGGGTAAGAATGAATCCTCCACAACAATATAGAACATATTTACAAGAAAACAAAACATAAAAAAAAAGAGAACAAATAATGCAGCTCAAATAAACATCTTAAAAAGATAAATTAAAAAAATATACTATAAAATGTCTGAATTTACAATACAAAAAATAAAGAGAGAAAAAAATAAAGAATACAGAAAAAATAAAGAATAAGAAAAAAACCAGGCAACCCACTACTAATCAAATCAACAATTAAACAGTTACAAGGCCAAAATCACTGGAGTAATTTTCTTTTTGAATAAAGTTAAGGTGGCATTAAACAGATCAATATCATTGTTGTCCTGCACTATATTAAACTATGCACAGACACGATAAAGAGGTGCATTCCTTGCTAAGTTAGTCGGTATATTTTCTAGATAAAATTTAAGGTGCTTCCTTGTATGCTTGGCAGGAACAAAAAAGTTTAACTCGTTTAAAAGTTCAGGAGCATCAGTTTTGTGGTTGCATAATTTGAATAAGAAGAGCAGACTACTTAGAATAGCACAGTATTTTAGAGATAAGAATTTAAATCTTTGTAAAAGTAACTGTTGGTCATATTCTCTTGGAGGATATATGCCATCTAAATTAAAGCTAGATATTTTAAAAACCTCCGCTACACATACTCGAGCCTGTCTAGATGTACATCATAGCTAGGGAGCCATACCATAGCTGTATAAAGCAATTTATACTTGACCAGGCTATTATATAAAGTGATAAGGCTGTCTGAGTCGTTAAATTCTCTTGTTGATCTGAATATAAAACCTAGGGTCTCGAGAGAGGACTTAACAACCTCGTTAATATGTTTGGCAAAAGTTAGTCTGTTATCAATTAGTATCCCTAGGTCCCTCATAGACTCCACACGCTCGCATTTCCCAATTTATAATCAAAATTTATTTCATTGTGAATATTCGATATTGACATAATCTTGCACTTTGTGATATTAAGTGGTAGTTTATTAAATGTGCACCAGAGTGTTAAAGCATCAATGTCTTTCTGTAGTTGAGACCAATCATCAATAGATTCTATAAATCGAAATAGTTTCAAGTCGTCTGCAAATAATAGACAATCATTCGAAACACCAACAGTAATGTTATTGACAAAGATAGAAAAGATTAGGGGAGCAAGATTGCTCCCTTGAGGGGCACCGCTTAGAGTTAGATAACAGTTGGACTTGAAATCATTAAATTCAACAAACTGAGAGCGATCACCAAGATATGAAGTAAAGAATTTAGCAAGGCCATGGTGAAATCCCATAGCGAGCATTTTTTGAATAATAAGACCATGGTCCAACCGATCAAAGGCCTTCGAAAAATCGGTAAACACAACATCCAGTTGCCTCATCTTTCCAACTGCTTTATGTGATTTTTGTAAGAAGCATGTTAGATTTGTTATTGTTGACCTTGTCAAGTGATAGCTTAAAATGTGCCCCAATTCACTGGATAAACCTTATACATGTACTAGGAGAGTTCAACTCTAATCTAGTATTTTTGGAAAAACAAGTTTTATTTGGATTTTGTTCTCTAATGAACAATAATTACTAACTAAGGACTTAAGGTATTTTAATTAATATCTAACACATATTAGTGTGTTTAGCTTTTGGGGCTTCTCGAATCGCACGCGAGATTTTCAAATGCGTTCGAAGCCTTACGGGTTCCGCGAAGCCGGTTTCCGTACGAATTTAACAAGGATCGCACTAAAATCGTCTTTTGAACACGTCAGGAGCTCGTCGCGAGCGTTTTAATTACGATTACCTTAAGAGGGGTCGTACGGAAGTTGCTCAAGGAGGGCTTTTAAAAAATCCTTGTTTCTTATGGATTTTTGGGGGTGTTCGCTATGTATTATAATGCCAATTCCTGGCAACTTGTCAGATACTGCTCGGCAGTTTTCTGACAGCGGTTTTGTGTAAGTCAGGGGGGACTTTTTGGGGATAAATGTGTGATTTGGGTATTTATACCAAACTACTCCCCGGACACGGCTCTCCGTGCAGATACCGTGCTGGTTTTGTATGGTATACGAACTAGTGATAAGTAGCCTTTGAATCTTCTTTTGAGATAACTCCAGTCGCAACAGTATAACTTCGGTACCTCCCGTACGCCCTTGGCTAACTTATAACTCTTTCAACGCGCCCGAATTCTTTAGGTTAAGCCTTATTTTATTTTTTCGGCTCCTATGCCTTTTCGCTATTCACCCGTATGGCGAGTAGCTAAAGTATGGGGGAGTCAGGGGGCTCTCTAGTTCTCGAAACCGAACTAGCCGTCGACGCGCTTTACTCTCGCCCAATGTTTTAACTACGACTAACGGTACTAGTATGAAGGACCAGAGAGGCACGTACGTGAACCCAAACAAGTAGGCTGACTCAAGGTGCTTGCAACTAACCTTTTTCGCGGGGTGTTGCTGTAGGGTGCGCACTACAGTTGAAGATCTCGGTGATTTGTTGGTACTCGGCAGCTTGACAAGGCCTCTTCAAGTACTTAACTTCTGTCGTCAAAAATGTTTTCTCCTAAAATTCTTTCTGATATAGTCCTGAAGTTCGAAAAACTCGATAAATTCGGTAGAAGGCTGATTCGGTACCAGCTGAGAGTGCTGGCTCTACAATGCCTTTTCCTTCGCTTCGGAGCTTCTTTGGCTTGTCTGTAAGCTTCTTAGAGCCCTTTTTCGAGATGTCGAAAATTTGGCCCCTAATGACCAAAAATCTCATAAATTCCTCAGAGATATGGGCCTAGGGGCTAAATGGATGAGTTGGTAGTCCCGTTAGAATTCCTGAAGATTAACGATGGCGCTGACCTAAAGTGATTTCTGGCTTTTTGCCTTTCCGGGATCTGAACTGCAACTAATTTTAATTTTAATTCTAGCGACGCGCTTCAGAGCTGGATATTCCCACCCGACCGTGCACAACCAATCGAAGGCGTTAATTTTCGCGCGAGTGACAAGTGGGTTGGGCTATCGTCGCCGTCGGTTGAGCAGTCCAAACCGCCGATTCTAGAATCATGGAACGTTAAACTGCCGCATGTCTTTTACATTCTTACGCGGCTTGCATTTTTATCCAGTTTTTACACCACCTAAGGTATATGTTATGTAAAATGAATGAACTCAAAAGTAGTCAAGTGCAAAAATATTAAACAAAGCCACATTATTTTCAATTTTGTCCTCCAAACAAAATTGGAGTTTGTACTTCTGAAGCCCCCTTAACTCTAAATATTTACTTTCAGTTGGTGTGGCCCTCTTCTCTCTTTTCGAGAGATACTAAAGCACAGTTTATACCGAAACCAAATCAGTTACATAGCGTTGAGACGGCACCTTTGATGTTAGTGAAGCCAAATTCTATGTTTCCATGCGATTCTCATATTTCGCATTATTAGTTGGAAACATCAGAATTATACGGCCAGCTGGGCCGTGGACAGAGTCGAACTAGGATTTCTTGATAATTACATTTGAAACTTATATTGGAAATATAACGGGATCATATTATATTTTCTATATACTTTATATACAGGGTGTCTTAAATAGCGTGTGCCACTATTGCTATCTCTGAAACGGTAAGTCTTACGAGGTCGATTAAATTAGAGAAAAGTTGCATTTTTTGATGCGGAATCAGGATCCGTTTACAGCGTTGTCATATTTCTGTTAGTTTCTAAGATACAGAGTGATTTATGAAAAATGCCTAAAAATATTTCGTCAATTATTACAAAAACTGTTGATTTTCGAGACACTGTCGAAAGTTTTGTAATTTTTTTCGCTCTACAATATGGTGCCTTCAAATAATTTTTTTTAATGAGGACCTGGATTTTGTATTTCAGATTTTAAGAGTTTTGACAACACAGTAAACTGATTCTAAATGGGCATCAAAAAAGGCAACTTTTCTCTAATTGAATCGACCTCGTAGCACGTACCGTTTCAGAGATAGCAGTGGTGGCACACACTATTTAAGAGTAATTATATACTTTAGCTCAGTTAATAAGTTATTACCTACCTATAGGCAAAAAGGCATATTTTCAATAAGAATTAGGAAAGGAATTAAAAATCGAAAATGGTGCAAACAATGGTTTTCAAAAATATTTTTCCTACAAGAAATCCATTAGGTTTGTAAAGTTTCCATTAAAAAAAGTTAGTACTTCATAGACAAATTTGTTTAACAAATTTTTTGCTTTCATCCTTTCTTTTCAATAGTTACAGGTATAGAAGCTAAACGAATTGGTAAAAATACATATGAATGTATTAAAATAGTCAAATTGGTTAAATACAAAAACCTGAACAAAGGCATTAGAAAAATCTTGGACAATTTGGATTGATGGATTTCTGAATTAAAATCGAGTATGGTTGTAGGTAAAAAAATAACGTTTTATTGTAGGTAAAAAAGAACGTTTTATTAAGATATAAATGATACAAAAAAAAAATAAACAAAATAGCCGTTCATCATTCGGATAAGTAAAATATCCTAAAGCTGGGTTAGCTTTATTGTTGTTTTCACAAACGAAACAAAAGTCAACCATGATGCACAATAGGCGAACGAATAAAATAATCCAATACACAAAATTCGTGAAAGCAGTGCACAGAAAGCACTACAAACAAAGCCGAATCTCGAACAAACAAGATGGAGTTTTCGCTTTTCGGTTTCTTTTCAATCAACAAACTTTTCCTGTCGCCACGCAGAAAATCAATAACCGAGATCTCATCTGAATACAAGCACAATACAAGCCTGTTGCGTGCCTCGTTTTACGCCTAATTCTCGCCAACACTATCTCTATCTCTTACTCCTTACGGTACAATAGGCGGTACCTTATTGAAAAGAGACATACATATATGCCGAACTGATGTTTTATTTATAAAGGAAGCGTTCACTCATTGAGCGCAGGAGCAAGATATGAACTCCAAGCTCTCCTATTGGTTGAAGCGCTTGGTTTCAAGTTATTTAACTGATTCGATTACGGCATAAACTGTGACTAAAGTAAAAGGAAATTGACCAAAACAGATGGCCGCGCCAACAGAACGAGACGAGAATGAAAATTGTTGTATTTTAACCGTAATCAATGGGAGAAGCATTACTATATTATGTACTATGACAATATATGCTTTATCGTTCTTATGTGATCCTTTATTTTGAAATGTAATTAATATTAAAAGCGCTACAAAATCACACTAATCATTTTGGTTCGGGTAACGAACGTCCCAACTAACAATTCAAGTTTTATAAACGCTTTTAGAACGTTTACAGAGCGTATTTTATAAAACAGCCATTGTTTTATATACACTTTCACAATGTTCTTACAGCTCTTATAAGCATGGAATTGGCGCAGATTATAAAACAAATCGCCTGTTAGGCATGCTCTATAGATGTTGTTTATTGCTATAATAAAACAGTTTTTAGAACATTTATAAATGTCTAATAAGAAATTAAAAAAAACATTTATAAAACTGTTTTATAACAGCTCTGTTACTAGGATGAAATGAGACATTTAAAGGACTTTTTTAGAGCCTTATAAAAACGTTTTGTAAATGTTTTATAAAGCTAGCAACTTTGGCACTTTTGCTACGAGCGCCAATAGTTACACGATAAAAAAGTTTTTTTTAACATTCCTACTTACACCAAATTGTTTGTGAATATGCAAGTAGTCTCTTTAGTTGTTGTAAAAAGATACTAAAATCTGTTAACATGGTAGCAAAAATAAAATAAATGACAAATGGCTGATTCGGTATAAAAGGTACTTAATAAAAAGAATGATTTAAAAAAATTTCACCCATGGAGCAGATGTGGCTGCGAAATTAAATTTACTGTTAAGTATATGGTACAATTCTAATAAAATTTTAACGCGCCTCCCGAATTATGATAATTAAGGAAATTTAAAATATAATCTAATTAATAAAAAAAATATATTATATCTATTTTTGGTAAATAGTTTATTAGGACCTTCTACATTATAAACTAGCCAGTCCAGCATATTTATCTTTTATGAAAATGTTACGATAGACACGAAAAAATATAATTTAAATATATGGCCTGTCGCTTTAAAGCCTAACAAAATGGCCACTTTCTTATACGATCCTTATAAATCAAAATTGTCCGAAACAGGACAATTATGCTCTATGTAGCTGTTATAAAAATCAAACAGGATTTGTCTAGGCAGAGGTGTACTCGGTATAAAAATAAATCATATTATGTTTTACCTACAATTAACTAGTTTTTATTAGTATAATGTTTTAATAAAAGGCAATTATTTCCTTTTTACCACGAACGCCTCCTGCCTAAGAGCCAGTGGCGGCTCGCAGCTTTGAAAAGTGGGGAAGAGCTACCGACATCGATAGAAGGAACACCGCCGCAGGGGAACATTTTTTGGGGTCCACGCCCAAACTGCCAAAATTATTTAATAATTATTACCGGTATTTTTTAGGTAAAGCATCAAAAAATAAAATATATTCATATTGTATTAGCAACAAAATGATTTCTTGCCAATACAAATCACATGTCTACGAAAAACACACTAAAACTAGAATATATAGAAAATATCTCTTGTATAATACTATATGGATCAACCGTGGAATGTAAATAAAAAACAATTCCAAGAATTCACGGCGGAATGTCCCCTAATAAACTCGCAATAAACGAAACAACGTGCTTTCGCGTTGGACGCGTTGATCTGAGAATGGAAGTGCTACACGCCAGCTCTTCCAATCATTGCAAACCAAACAAATGTACGACCATTACGACGTCATCGTTGTCATGGCAACCAACTAGTTGCGCTTAGACTTTTGATGACTCGACGGCTCTCGAGCGATACCTCTTCCTTAAAGGTCTACACAAATGATAATGAGATTGTCACTGCTATCAGCGCGTACGCGAAAAGAAATAGACATTTTCATGTGGGTTTACCTCTGTTCTATTCGATAGTGGAGTTAACGGGCAATGTGCAGGTGGCGAGATTCTTGTTCTTGATTCATGAAGCTTTGATTTTAATATTTGAAAATAATTGAATTATTAGTTATTAGGGGGGTAACGGGAAACAGATTATTCTTAAACTAAGAAAGTTTTATCATTGAATCTTAAAATATATTATTTTACTGATGAATGAATTAATTGTATTTTTTTAAATTACATTTTCTTGAGGAAGTGGCACTTCCCCTACTTCCGCTGAATAGCCGCCACTGCTAAGAGCACAGGATTGTGGTTTCTTGCAAAGTATATATTTGTAAATATATATCTACCCTAATAATGTCGCTTTTTCCCGTTGTTGGCTTAAAAACCACTATTATTGTGTTTCTGTTACATATGTTTAGTTCAAGTTCTTCCAATTCCGGTTTAACGAACTTTGTCTTTTTTTGAAACAAAACTAAAAGTTTGTTAAAATCGATTCTTACTTAGTTAAAAAGACTTATTCAAAAATAAATTTTAGTAGGTTTTGAGGCAAAATACCTCGAATTGTGGAATATCGTTTGAAGTAATAAAGCAAAACCATATTTATTTTCCCTTTGTTGCTTTTACTTTTTCTTTCTTTTTATACCAAAAAAGTTGCTTCCGATTTTAACTAACCATTTATTTATCGGTTAAACTTAATATGATAATATGTAAAGCGAAAGAAAAATAAACTTAAATTGAAGTTTACAATATAGTAATTTACCTAACAAAATTACTAAAAATTTTACTGTATTACCTGTGTTAACAAAATAGTAGCTACCATGTATAATCAAGGTATTTAAAATCAAAATGTGGTAAAAAGTTACGAATGGTCAAACCCGAGAATACTAAACTGTTGAGAAGCGACAGCCGGCGGCGGCGTCTTTGATCTTCCTTTGATCTCGATGGGCCTGTTTTCGATGACCTTGAATGACTCTCGTTTGACATTAAAGCAGCATAATCCGAGAAGACAACGGTTTTGTCTTCTTGGATAATATCTTGTAGTACGGGAGCATGGGGAAGTAAATTATTTCATCAATCAATAAATAAATCAAAATTATTTATTTAAAGAACTTATTATTTATAGGTATGTTGGGGTTTACTTATAATAAGATATATCTATTTATAGATTTATAATATGTATAGGCTACATCATACATTAGGGATATGATAGAAAAATAAACCAAAGACACTCGCAGAGGCGTTCCTGACGGGGCTGCAGCACGTGCACTCGCACGAGTCGGCGAAGATTAGGGGGCGGCATTTTATTTACAACAAAGTTTCTAAACCAGTTTTATTAAAAAATATGAAACAATAAAACACAGTAGCATTTCAGGTTTAATGAAATACAATTAAACTCTGGTTTACAAAAACGAATATTAAATATAAACCCAAGAACTACGTCTTTGCCATATTTTGCTCATACATTAAATTTAGTGGTAAATTGTTTAATTTTTCGACATTGTTCAAAAATTATATGTATTTTTGCAGCATCAGCTGTAAGGTAGGAGGTTTTGAGACTTAATATACCTATATTAACTTTGAAACCGTCAATCGATACTCAATGGGAAAGTAGAATAAATGTAGGTAATTTAACTTTTAATTTCAAAAAAGTTTACAACAGTCTTAATGAAATAGTCGATAACGATAAAAGAGACATAAAAACGAGGAATATGGCACAAGCATTAGCGGATAAATTTATTTCATTTTTTCAAATTTATCTGTTCATTGATAATCGGGCATGATCTTCTGTCAAAAGTTAACGTTGTCTCAAAATCCTAAAATTAATCTTTGCGAATGTGTAACTGTTTCAAAAAATTTAATTAACTATTTCGATGAAAAAAGGATTCATCAGTCCTAATCAGTTTTGATCTATTTATCAAAGAAGCTGAATCACTAGCTGCAGAAATTAACATACTGCCCGAATTCCCTCTTCTTCGTCAGCGAAAAGTCCCACGTCATTTCACGTCAAATGACGAGTTCCCTGTTGATCAAAAAGGAAATTTTAGAGTAAATTTTTATTCTAGTATATTAGATACAACAAAACATTCACTAAAAGAAAGGTTTTCTTTACTAGAGGAATGTAACAATTTATCTAAATGCTTATGCGAATTTCACGAAATGGACCTGATTTTTTGCGAAAATCATGTATAGATCTGGATTCATCTTTACAACAAGGGCAGAGTAACTTCCCCTAACCAGATATCGACGGAAATGAACTGAATTAGGCAAAAAAAATTATTTTTAAGGCGACTGTTTGTACCCGCACCATGCAGTATGTGCAAAAATAAATTCTAATTTAATAATAATCTTAAGTCTCTTCTTCTCTTTTTTAATTTAAAAATAATTTCATTTAAACCAGATAAGGGGGGGGGGGGGGGGGGGGGGAGTTTCTCTTTTTGCACGGGGCGGCAAAAGCTCCAGGAACGGCGCTGGACACTCAGCATATTTCCGTAACAGTATTTTTTTTTTAAATAATATACATATTTTTTTCTAATTATTTTTTACATATTTTTAAAACACAGATAAACTAAAACGGAGTTTTATCCACAATACCGAAACAGAATTATTGCACTCGACGCGCGTTTCGCTAACCATGTTAGCATCATCAGGAGATGATTAAAACTAAATTTAAAACTCTACCTAACTCGTTTTTATACTAAATGTTTGCTTAATCAAGCGGAACCAATCCTGGAATCCCACTAGTCACGCTTGATCAACCAATACAATGGACTATACGGAATAGGCCCTCTATCTCTATTTAAACTATTCTTACATTTAATAATTTCCATACTTTCATATGCGTCTAATAATCTCCTATCACATACAACATAACACAGGTAAACATAAAACAGGGCTATTATTTATAAATGCGATAAAATTTTTAATTTTCTCTTACATGTTTTGTCATTTTTGTACGTTTGTAAATCTCTATTAGAATATTTTAGTGTATGGAAATTTTTTAACCGAATAAAAAACTTCAAAATAAAGAATTTGGGAAATTCAGAGCAAGGATGTAAAAATTCCACTTTTTGCATTAGGCTTAATAATTGATGGGAAATTCCCTTTCCTAGAGAAATATCTTCAAACTTTGAAGTAAATATTTTTTTCAATTGATAAATAAAATTAACAAATTCTTCTGGTGGAGATTTTAGCGCGCCATAAATATAAGTTTCCGTTGTGAAAGCTCTTAAATGGATTAATAAATTAGAAACGTCTAAGTTTTTACATTCCTTTGCAAATGATTCACATATCTCGCAGCTATGTACAGGGTTATCCAACGAGGACTAGACAAGGCAATTTTTTGACTTTCCCGTTACGTTTATAAAAAAAAACTGAAATAGCCATTTAATGTAATTTTCGCGAATTCGGATATGTTTAGCAAAAATCAATTGAACATTAAATAAAAGTGCTAGGGGTCACTTTGATATTTTTTTTAAACGGAACACCCTGTATATTACTAAATTTTTTGACTCTCTAGAAAAATCTAAACACATTTTGTGTATAATATTGTAATCTACTAAAAAGCATAAGCTAAACAAATATCACCCTGTCGCAAGCTTGAGCTTGAACTTGAACTTGGAGATTGTTATATAAACATTAAAGGCAAACTATAAACAACGCGAGCAAACAACGGGAGCGGCTATGAACCTTATGCATGCAATGATCATCACTTTGTTTTATATAAATACGCTACCGAACCCTCAGTTCGGCAGACTTTAGTCTCACCTCCAGCTCCCAAGGTTAGTCACTTGACGACTGCCTTCTGGGTTCTATCCGCTCCTAAAGTTAGCCATACGACTGCTTTAGGTTCCATTCCTTTCCTACCAAACCTGGCACCGGTTAGTCACTTGACGACTGCTAGGACCAGGGGTTGCACAACCTCCATAGCAAAGTCTTGACAAGAAGTTTGTCAGAGTGTTGAGAAAGACAAGTATCTAAATAGTTAGTTAAAAAGTTTAGTGAAATCTCTTAGTGCTCTTAAATAAAACCCAACTCTTAAGAAAAACTATAAATTATATGACAGTAAACAAGAACCTATAAACAGTACCTCAAATCGAGAAAACATGCGCACCGTAGTAATCGGGTATAATAGAATCTCATTTCTTCTGACCAATAATTATTGTTAAAGTTTTATCGTTAATACACTGTTATTGTTATAAACTAAACGTGCTTACTTTATCATCTCTTCTTACCCCACTTAACGCGATCCCGGTCTACCTCAGTTACCCCCCCGACACGCTAAACAAGGCGTGTCCTCACTAGTAGAACATCCAGTGGTAGATTAAAGGAAGCATTGAGACCCCGTCATTATACTAATCGCGACGAGGCTCTTCTCTGAGAAGTTATTCTTTAAAGAAAACGCGCTACCCCCTAAGCTGCTCGTGACAATATCCTATGCCTATCTTTAGCTGTTTACCAAATATTGACAGTTGAAAGTCGGGTATTTTGACACTTTGACAGGCTCTAAAATCTAAACCGCACAAGATCAAAGAAAACGGTTGGCACATTCCTATCTTAAGATTTCATAAACTATCGAATGAAAGTATCTTCGAATTTAACCTGCGGATAAAATTAACCAGAACTTCTAAACCTCCGATTAAATTCAAAGTTACTATCATTCGATAGCTTATGAAAACCCAAGATAGGAATGTGCAAACCGTTTTCTTTCATCTCGTGCGGTTTAGATTTTTAGAGCCTGTCAATGTGTCAAAATGCCCGACTTTCAACTGTCAATATTTGGTAAACAGCTAAAGATAGGTATAGGATACAAAATGTGTTTAGATTTTTCTAGAGAGTTCAAAATTGTAGTAATATACAGGGTGTTCCATTTAAAAAAATATCAAAGTGACCCCTAGCACTTTTATTGGATGTCAATTGTTTTTTGCTGAACATATCCGAATGCGCGGGAGAAAATTACATAAGATGGCAATTTCAGTTTTTTTTATAAAAGTACAGGGAAAGTCAAAAAATCGCCTTGTCTAGTCCTCGTTGGATAACCCTGTACATTAAGTGCCTTTTTTAATTAGATAACCGCAAACATAGCTGAAGGCATTAGGAGTTGTTAGGTTTTCATTTCTGTAGCTATAGGTTGGTAGAGTTATCGCATTAGTTAACTGAGGTTCTTCATTGACAATATTTTCAGCTACATGTGCGGTATCAAAATTAATTAACAATAATTGATCAAAATCTTCTTAGCAGTTCATTTGGTTCGTATGGAAATAACTTTGCCAAAATAGCTTTCGAAAGGCGGTCTGAAACTGTATAAGGGTGGGATTAACATTGTTACCGCTTTGTTGCCGGGCACTTCCAAAGAAGTTTTCGATGCAATCTGTATTTATACGTCTTGTTTTTAAGTATTTAAAATTTGCTTTTGAAAGTTTTTCCCACAATTTGATAAGCCCATGCATTGTTACAGCCCAACATTTTGGAAATCTTACCCTGTTGGTTATGTCTTTGCCAATTGTGTCAAAAAATTTCATTTCTGACAAAGACAATAAAGCATCTTTTAAAAAATTAATTTGATATTGAGAGCCTTCAAATACTTTCTTATACTTATAGGATGGTCGTAAGGAGTATGAATTTAACACGTCTAATAGATTATTAAATAAATATAAAGCATCTATTGTACCCAATGCATCTACAGGAAGGGCACCCAAACTCATATAGGTGTTCATTTCTGTTGTGAATAGTTTAACTTTTCTTAACTGACGTCAGATAGAAAAATATAATATTATTTTATTAGTTTTAAGTTAAATATTTTCATTCCAGAATAACCTAATGGTAGAAAAACTTGAATTTGATAACTCATGGCCATTCGCACGGCCTCACTTAATTCAAGATTAATTAAGGTACACCTTATCTGGTATTTTTTTGTTGCACCATCTCTCTTAAGTGTTTTCACTTAAAAATCATATAAAATTAAGCCTTGGAAATGGTCGGGTTTAAGCGTTTTATCTCATTTATATCCTTTATGTTTTGATTTTGTTTATATAATTAAGCATTTCTCTTGAAGCATCAGTTACCACTATGAACCTTGCAAACTTTTTAATCAAAGAAGACGACAAATTGGATGAATTAATGTTAATAGTCTTTCCCAAAAGAGTTTACCGACGATTAAAGTATTTTTATTCTTTCCATAACTTAACGTTTTTCAAAAGTTTTCTTCTAAATAAACAAACAGCTCTTAATATTTTGGAGTTAATAGGAGATGAAATTGAATACCTCTACGATCTGTAAGTAAAATCAGAGACAATATGGTAATATGCTTAGCTGTATCACATTGAAGTAAAAAAAATCACCGAACTAAAATGAAAATAAAATGTCAACGCCAATGTCGCCAATGCCAATAGGGGGAATAGAAAAAGCACCAGAAAAGTAAGCAAAATTGCAACATTGTTAGGTTTACCTCACGTTTCGCTAAGAATTCATTAAGCCTTGGTCGCGCGAACAAAGTTAATCTAAGGTGGACCTTAAAGTTGAGAGGGACTTACTAAAGTCACGATTTTAAGCAAAGCCGTGCAAACAGCCATCAGTAACATACTAAAACTCGACTGTTACCTATTATTAAATAGTTTTAAGAAATAATTTATATAAAAATAAATACTTACAGTTCTGGATTTCTGGGAAACGAAAATAAACTAAATCCTTGCCCAGTAACAACCGAACATCCCCTAAAGACACAATTGTTACCCGAAATCGACATGCCTATAATTATTATTATTATATGCCAATCGAAAAAAACCAACAATAAAGCGAAAATACGGATCGTTAAAAATGCACTATTAGCGACACTGCCACTTGGACTACAACACAACTTATCTGTTGACATCAATGACATATCTCGACACTGACGGACGGTGACGGAAAAGCAGCATATTTGGCGAATGCGCATACTAGATTGAAATTATTCTGTCGCTTCTCAACAGTTTAGTATTCTCGGGTCAAACGTTGTAGCAAAATTTGACAGAAACTGTGGTATAAAAAATAATATACAAATTAATTAAGTCCGGTCCTGTGAGCACGCGCCAATAATGCCTAATGTTTGTTGGACGTGACGTTACGCGCGTAATCTATAGGTGGCTCTGCGGTGCTGCCGTATACCGAGATATTTATCGAACAGTTAACGGATTAAAATGAAGGCTATTTTATAACAGTTTTATAATTATTTTTGTGTTAACATTTTAATGTTAAAATACCTCTTTATGCAACATATTTGTTTTTTTAAGTGTTTTTTGTAAAACTATAAAACATCAATTTTATAATTACTCGCTTTTATACCAATCTGCTGCAGAAAGCAATTCACTTTTATTAATAACAATTAAAAAAGGATTTTATTATTAGTAAATATGTTCGTAACAAAACAGTTTTATTATTGCTTTTATAGCGATAAATTAATCCAAAAAAGCACCATTATAAAATGCTTTTAGAGCAAAGTATCATTCAGAGCTAATATGCTCTATAAAAAGTATTTTATAAACGTTTATAAAACAGCTTTATAACGTATTCTATAATTATTTTATAATTTTGCTGTAAAAACATTTTCAAAATAATTTTAGTGACAGAATAGTTAAGCGCAATAAATTTATCGCGAATTAATACTTTATAAAACATAAGAGTTCTTACGAAGCGTCAATAAAACCATTATAGAATATATTAGTTCGCTAACGATGTCGAATTGCTAGTTGGGGTCTTTGTGGTTTTTCTGCATTGTCGGGCCTATATTGGCAAACCCCGAAGACCAACGGCCGAAAAAATAAAGCGGACCTCTAGCTTTTGCTGATGCTTTCCCATTGTATATTATAGTCAGTTTTAGTTAATATGTAGTGATTTAAAAACTTAATGTTGACTCGCAATGGAACGGAACTCGAGCTATTAGAGTAGTGTTTGTGATGATCGTTGAAAATATAGATTATTCCATGTGCTGTAGAGAAAGGTATTATTTCAAAATCTACTCGTTCCTTATGTTCAAACAAAGTGTGCGATATGCAGAATTTCTTGCTTAAGTATATTACTGGATTAGTGCTGCTATAGTATATGTTCTAGCAACTGCTTACAGATAAATGACTTAAATTTAATTTAACAAATCAAATGGTATAATTATATGAAAATCATGTATTTCAGCGTCGA